>OX031020.1:3570400-4010400 GCA_943736025.1 Tenthredo mesomela | reverse complement strand
CCTAATGTTACATAGATACATATGTTACGATATTGGGTGATGCAAGTTCCTTCGCGAAATACAGAATTTGACTATATATATTAAACAGCAATGGGGAAGTGGGGATAATGGGTGTGTCGGTGTGTAATGTGTAACCGATATAGTCGCGAGTCTGGAAAGAATGATCATCGAGTGATGAGATCGATTAGAAAAAGGAGAGAAAATAGGTAAGAGTGAAATTGATAGTCGATTTGCGCGGGGTGGGGGGACGTGGGACACGTACGGACAACGGACGCGACGGGTGTAATTATAATTGAGGCAATAAATAAGTCGTAATTCTCAGATTTATCCACGACCAGTAGTTATTGCTTATGACAGACGTGGGATATAATTAATTATCTTAATTACACCGCCGCGCGCGGTTCGCATGCACGAGTGCGCCAGTACTTAACCCAAGTTAGCGGGCATATTTCCCTTTACCCCGTCTAGACCCTCTTGCCACTGGCCAAGCATACGCCACCTGGGTCTTGTATACGTATATACGTACAACATACACACAATCATAACTATATATGGATATATGTATATTATATATATATATATATATATATATCACTTCGCGCACCTTCACATCTGAAATAGCCTTATAGTACTAGTTTCGACGCGGTTTACAATTATCCTTCAAACGCGCTTCTTGTTTATATTTTTTGTATTTTTCATTTTTTATTTTTGCTTTCTTTCTTTCTTTCTTTCTCTTTCTCTTTATCTTCATCTTCTTCTTCTTCTTCTTTCTATTTTTCCTTCTATAGGCTCGTCTGCATCCTCTTTTCAGTAGGATGATATACCCCCCGCACTTTAGCTCAGACGAGGGAGTAACAGTAGACGTAACCCTTTAATCCATCGGATATTTCACACCTCTGACCTCTTACAAATTACAGTGTTCTGAACAGGCGCGGTGATGGTTGAGGGACAATTACTGCGGTAGACTCTTTCACGTGTGGATGAGCCCTAACCATTACCGCTTTGTTCGGCCCGAGGACAATGAGGGACATAACAGAGAGAGAGAGAGAGAGAGAAAGAGAGAAATGTCGAGAAAGAAGATGGAAAAGTGAGCGAGCAAGCGAGCAAGAGAGAGAGAGAGAGAGAAAGAGACGTTTAGCCTTTGCGCTTGGAATCCTTTGCCAGTTTTCCCTCAACCCTGATACATACTATGGCAGTAGTGTTCGATTCTATAAATTTGTGCAAAAAGAAAACAAATAGTATCGTTGCAGTTTATCGCAGTGAATGAATGCGATTGATACTCGTAGCGCTATCATCGCGTGATGAAATACATAGTAATTATGAATGTACTGATTCCAATCTAATGATAAAAATGATTGAAAAAGAACAAAGAAAACAAAAAAACAACAACAACAAGAACGATATTAAAGTTTGATCCACACACTAGCTTGGACTGGCACCGTTCGTGTATACAACGGTTGAAGCAGCACAAGATGACTAGACGTTGCGGTTTATGACGTAACGTAACATTACATTAGGTTAGGTCAGGTTAGGGCTGAGCAGGGAGAGACGAGTAGGTACTTTCGACCGATAGCTCGACAATGTAAGCTGTATGTAAGTAGCAGGGAGCAGCAATGCATCGGCACAACACAGCGCACAAGGCTTAGGAGCCCGGTAATTCCCCGTAATGCGATCAGCGCATACAGAGAGAGGTACCATACCAGGACGACGCGTCTTCGCACACATTTCCGATATCCATACCTTTCAACGTGTGTTTCATAGTGGACAACGTGTATTCTATAGTCTAGATCAATAATGCATTGAGGAAGGCACCTCTCTTTTTCTTTTTCTTTTTTTTTTTTCCCTTTTCCCTTTTCTCTTTCTCTTTCTCTCTATCTCTGTCTCCTCTCGAACTTAGTATGTACTACGATGATATAAGTAGGTCTCCGCGCCAGAGGTGCTTTTCACGCCTCCATCGAGCCGCGTCCGCAAGCAAGCTTTGCTAAATTCATACGTTGCATAATTGAGTTTAGTTACCGACGAAGATAATCATACGATCAGTCAACGTCAGAGTTGAACTCGTTCAACTCTTCGACCCAGTCAAAACGCTAGCTATAGTCAATTTTCACTCTTCAGCAATGAAACAGAGAAAATTTGCTCCGATCGTGGGTAAATTTGTTCGGCCCGAAAAATTCTAAGGGTTGAACAAAAAAAAAAAAAAAAAAAAAAAAAAAAAAAAAAAAAAAAAATGTCTGCATCAGTTACGTCTCTCCGTGACAAGGGCTGGAGTGTAAAATATTATCGGGTTAATGCTCTGAATTGTAAACACTGTGCAGTTATATATGTGACATGTCACATCTGGAGTATGAAGTGCTTTGTTATTCGGTGTTTCGATATATGGGAATTATAAATGAAAGGTGAAATATTATCATTGTTATTTATTTATTGTTGTTTAGTTTTTTTTATTTTTTTCTAATTTTTTTACGAAACTGTGTGAACAACCCTCCCACGTCAGGACGTTTTGTAATCGTCTCTTGATCCCCAACGACCCCAACGACCCCGACCCCGACGCCGACGCTACGCGACACGACGCCTCTACCCGACGCCGATGGGCGTCTCTAGCGGTGAGCTAACAGACTGCGTCCGTGCGTTTTAGCCTTGAGAAGTAAAAGATCAAACCGTTCAAAGCGATACGAGGTGGGGACCACCCTCGAACTTCCTTTGGTTCTTACGAGCCGAATAACGCACACAGTCGAACCCGGATTAGGTAGTGTCGCTGCTATAATGGGTATGGTGGGAGGGGGGATGATACGGGGTGCAAATTCAACGGGCTGATCTCCTCTCCTCTGAATTTTAAATTTCTTTTTTCTTTTTTCGTTTTTTTCTATCCAACGACAATTTTTTAGAGGGGAATTTGTTGATGCACCACCAAAGAGGACGTACTTCTTCCTTTTCCTCTTCATGGTTATAATAAAGCATTGAATACATAGATTATTTTCGATGATGCTGCATCAGCATTATATAGGTGAAGAATAAAAAAAAAAATGCCTTTCTTAGTTATTTTTCTTTCCCTAAACAGCTGCATTCAAAAAATCGATAACAGTAGGTACCTATACTCATTTTCTTGTTCTAAATCGTCGAGCTACGTATGCACCTTATTTTGAAATCATCCCAGACAGCACGGAATATTGCTCAATATTGTAGCAACATTGTAGCAACATTGCAGCAATATTTCAATGTTGCTACAATGTTGCTACAATATTGGGCAATATTCCGTGCTGTCTGGGATGGACCGAACTTTTTTTTCTTTGACTTTACACTTTTAGGTTTCAACTTAAGACTTTGCGAATTGAACAATGACTTGACTTGACTTGACTCGACTTGACTCGACTCGCAGTCTCCTCCTCTCCTCCTTCTTATTCTTATTCTTTTCTACTGCAGAAAAATTTTCAACCGCAACAAAGGGTGTAGCAGTTTCTTTGTGGCGAGAGAGAAAAAAAGGTAAAAGAACATAGTTCACACACGTTAAGTGGATCTCATATAGGTACTGGATGAAAATCCATCCTCGAGCCTTGTACGTACCGCGCTGCAACGGCGCGGCACGTCGTCGTCGCGGCGCCTGTAATGTAGTATATGGGAACGGGGGCTCCGCCCCTGAGCATCACTATGCTAATCCGATGATTGGCTCCAGGTCTGGTTCATCTCTTTTTCTCTAAGCCACCCTTAAGCGATACCATGAGCCAAAACTAACCCTTATTCTAATTAGTCAACCACCGCGCTTTGTAACCGACGAACTAAACAATTTGCATATTCCCTATATATACCTCCTCGCGATCAGATATTTAATTCGCAATCATTTCTCCTCCAAACCCTCTGTTAAAAGAAATTCGAAGAATTATGGAAAAGAGTCAATTAAAAATGGCGAACCGAGAATACACACAGATTGGGGGGGGGGAGGGGGAATATTTTGATAATTCAGAGATTGTATACCTATGTATGAAATTAATTGAAATTAGTGTCAAGTATGTGAAAAATATTCAGATAATCAGTGAAAATTAAAAATCAAACTTTTGTGCGTCGTGGAAATAGACGTTCAAATTAGATTAAGAAGAAAAAAAAATGTATGGCAATTTGTCATTCCGATTAATCAGCTGGCATCTGAAAATCCTGTAAATTTTCTATTTTCTTCAATCTCGAAAAGCAAAATTTTTCGACCAAAAAATCATTATAATGAAAGTGCGATGCGTCAAACTGTCCACGGATGGTGCAGCAATTTCGAGAATGATGATCCTTATGCGTATATAAGGGCAGGACAAAGTACGTGTTAGCATGGCTAAAAACTGATATAATAAGGTATAATAGGGCCGATAACTCGCATGCCTCCGGGGGTTGCGCGAAGTAGCACAGGGGATTGTAGAGGGAACTGGGAACTGGAAACTGGGAACCTATGCATACTAAGGTAACGTGATCAAAATCCACTTGAATCTTCACCCCGCGCTCAATGAAAACGAAATGGCTTTCAACGGCGGTCGCTATGCTATGGTGGGTTCCTAGCCTGGCCTCGCCTGGGCTTCGTAGTACTAGTAGTAGTAGTAGTAGTGGTAGTGATATTTGCGATGGGAATGGTGATGGTGATGATGGTGATGGTGATACATACGGTGGCGACGGTGGCGGCGGGGTTAACAATACCCCCGGGGGTGGGTTTCCCGCGCATAAGCTCATAAACTTGCAATATTGAATACAAATGGATATCTCTGTCTGGTTTTGAGGGGGGTGCAAATGAGCCTTGCGTTCCTGCCGACCGACCTCCGATGTATATACGACCCTTACGCAGGCCTGGGGTGTCCCGTTAAGGTTAGGCTAATGGCACTGATACGAGGGACAAAAAGGTTTCTAGTCAAATAAATTATCACCCGATCTCAGCTACTATCGTAGGTATACTACCTCTGATTGCAATTTTCAAAACGATTTAAGATTTGAGAAATAGGTAATCAAGCTTGTGTACAAAAAAAAAAAAAAAGACAAAAGAACAGGGATTTAAGAATAAACATCCCACCGGGCTTTTTTAGCTGAGAGGTTTTTGTACAAACCTAAATTTTGGTCAAAATATATTTAAAAAACGATACACGAAGAAGTGTCAAGTGATTTATGGAGAACCTATAGTATATAAAGGAATAGAGAGGACTTTTTTCACATCATATTTAATAAAACATTTTTTTCTTTAAAACAATTGAAGAGATCGCCGAAGGAACTTGCATATTACATGGGTCTTAAAACTTGATTAATTTTTGTCACGTGTATTTATTGTTTTTGAGGTGAGGGTCAAAATTTCATAAGTCCAAAACGTAAACTGACCAAAATCTTTCATTTTGAAATGAGCGAATACCAAAATAACGAGAATTGTGATTTCAAATTTTTGTTATTTCCGACAGACCACTGAGTCGAATAAGTGTTTCGTCGAAAGGTTATATTTATCCGACAGGTCGCTAATTCGACAATGTGTTTTCAGATCATTCGTATACTTCGAATGAGCAGAATATAAATTATGATAACATGAAAAGTTTATATTTCCAAAACTGAATATCGAAAATGGCTAATATTTTAAACAGCCAATAAACCAAACATAAATATAGCGAGAACCAAAATTCAGAACGAGCAGAACTCATAAACGCAAAATATAGAAGGTTAAAATCTCGAATGATAAAATTTTCATGGGCTCCTCAGTATTTATGAACGACGTCGACATTCTTCGTTGATTCTTCAAAATTAGTTACCAAATAAGTGTTGCAGCATATTCGCTATTTCGGCCCGTCTATATATTCAAGCGATTCGAGATTCTTACCATTCGAGTTTTTGACCTTTCGTTTAAATGAATTAGAATTTTTAATCGGTCCTTAGATTGACTATTCCAAAATGAAGAACAGTCCAAATTTCGTATATTTGATATTTTCACTAATTCGATATTTTGCCTTTCGTGATCTTGTCCATTCTTAAATTGGTTTTTCGATGAAATTTGCTTGTGATATTTCCGTATTCATAATGATCTTTTGTATACTTTATAGAGTATCGTGACGCCTGTTCTGAGTTTTGCATTTCGTTAATTTTGAAATTTCAGATTTCAGCCAGTTTACGTTTTGGACTTTCGAAAATTTAATCCCCACCCGAATAAGTGAAAAATTTGATACCTACAGGTGTTATTTTTTTTTTTTTTTTTTTTGACCATGCACTCTAACACGTGTGAATACTATATATTATAATTGATGTGAAAATTTTGAAAGCGATACTCACTTTTTTTCTCTTTTTCCTGCCCCGGTGTCTCTGAAACCTTTTGCGAACGGATTGTTGTCGATCTTTAGCTGCGTGATCTGTAACAAGGCGAGAAACGAAATAATACAATACATATTACATATTATATAAGTCGGATGATAAAAATAGTTATAGAAGAAAGACATAATAATATTGGCTGGGTGCACGAAAATATCAATACTATTTAATTATCAGTGTGTAACATATTCATGCACACTGTCAGCGCCATCTAAAATCATGCTCAGCATTTTTCCATGCTTAACGTATACACAATACACACTTATTTTTAAGGTACTATATGTGCGTGCACCCAGCCAATATATATGCGCCCCGAGAACTTCGTGACAACAAAGCCCTTTGTATAATCGAGGATGAGACCGTCGAATCGATTTTTCTGATTTTTTGGGTTTTTCGAAGACCCGATAAGACAAGGCTGTTCATTTTCATAGTTTTATCATTGCATCATATTTACTCAGATTTTTATGCAAGATGAACCATTCGCATTGACTAGTTAGAAAGAAAAAGTAGCTTTTGTTGGCCAGATTTCTACAATGTAAAGACATTTTTGAGGATCCTTATTTTTCTTCTAGGTATTATAATCTTTGAATCGCATAAAAATTAATATACGAAAGCAGAATATAGTGTAGTTTTGGAACGGCTCTTTTTCACATCGTTGGCTAAAAAAAAGTGTTCTTATTGCTTATCGCATCAACTGCAGCACAGGTTTGAAGAAGTAAAATAAAAAACTGTGATCTACTGTGTATAATTCATCCGATATCTTCTTATCTGACTAATTCAACGCTTGAATTATTCGTAAGAATGATAAACAAATTGTTGAGATCAAAGGAAGCTGAAGAAGACGAAAAAAATGTCGACAACGCGTTGGACAACGTTATGGGTCATTTATATCAGAAACTATATTAGTCCTATAAGAATTTGATAATGATTGAAATCTCATCTTTATTATTGAAATAAAAAAAAATAAAAAGAAAGCCGTAGAATCTGTCTTAGAAAACAATCACATCATCCACCCGCATGCACGTACACCTCCCTACCATAGACGCTTACGTAACCAGACTTGTAGGGGCAACACTTTCATCGAATAGACATACCCGGGCAGAGAAAGGGCTTCTCTTGGATATAGTATAAGTACACGACGTTAAGGCTTGAAGAGAACAAGTTCCGCATCCCCGAAAAGCTCGGGCAAACTGTATATAGGATATGGTTGAAATTTTTTGTTCAGTTATATCAGAGGATAAAATTTCCTGATCCCTGATTCACAATTCCAACATCAATTGTCGTCGTCGAAAATCTATGAAGTTGAAGTTCATATAACGTTAACGTAACACAATCTTTGGAAAAAATTCACTGTTTCATGACTCAAACGTTATTAAAGTTGCCGAATAGGCGGGATAGGTGTGTTTTACTCAATACGGGAAATTATAGATTGTACTTTGCTGTTTTTGAACCGTTCAAGTCATGAAATCAAGAAATTTGCACAATTATTTTGTTGCGTTAACGTTACGAACTTCAACCTCATGAAAATCTGCGATAAATACCTAATACCGAGGAAAGAACTACGACCGCGCGGAATTTTCGCATTCCAGGGTAATAGCAATAGCAACATCATCCGAAAAGCTATAATGCAAAGGGCACATACAATACCTATAAGGCGAAAAAGGAAAAAAATGATACTTGAGTGTTTTCAAGGGACAAAGAAAGCCGCTTCCGGTCTGATGATTCCCACTACACTTACTAGGTTTACACGTTTTACGATTTCCACCACCACCACCACCACCTTTCCCTTTCCCCTTTTCCCCCTGTTTCCTTACTTTGTGCGGTTATCAGCCAATTGTACGTTTAAGCTTAATGGATTGTACACCGCCACTCCGTGCCTACGCCAGCGCAGAGTGCATGCATAGAGGCAAAACAACATAGCTTTTCAATATACATATTATATCCATAATACACTAGCCATACGTATACATACATATACCGTAACGTAGGTCTTAGGTATATACTGAACGATTCCTAAACGGGGGCTTAAAAGGTTTAGTATAGGTTTTTACGAAGTACAAAGGCTGAAAATCAAATACAGCTGACGGTGCAGCAGGGAACGTCATTTGACACGTGGGAAATAATGCGTAGTGGGAGGGAGAGAGGAATCGGTATTGGACACATGGGACAGAGAAAACACTGCTTTTTAAACGGTCAAGCCATAACGCGTACCTACTGTAAACAAAAAGAAAAATAGCCAACAACTAACCTTTTCGTTTTGGTAGGCAGTCACAGCGATGAACTCAGTTTCCTTAAACACATAACTTCTGAAGGTCGAGTAAGGCAGCTTGAGAATGTCGTTGGCTCGTACTAGGTGAAACCTTGGCTGATACTTGTGCATTGAGTTCAGTATCGTCTGAAACAAGACAAAAGCATACATTGGGACAGACTATTTTACGCCAAAGCTGTGAAGTTGGAATGATTTTTTTTTTTTTTTGCACCAAACCCATAAAACTAATCATGCGCATTTAGAAAACATTCAGAACTGTAATTCTCCTCGCGACTTACGCATCTAACTGCGAGAGAGCGCTGAGGGATCGACTGCAGAATGAGGCGCGCTTATCAATCTGCCCGCGGCGGTCGGAACTAAACTTATACGCCGCGCGAATTTTGAATGAACGTTTTTGACTTTCTGCGTGTTAATTAGTCTGTAGAAATTTAGATACGATGAAAGATTTTTAATTATGAATATGGTCTGAAATTCCAATACATTGGCACACTCAGAAAAAGGTCTTGTTGACACAACGAAAATTTGGTTATTATACGGTCAAAGAAATTTTTTTGTTCAGTCAACCAAAATTTTTGTTGGGCCAACCAAAATTTTGTTGGGCTAGCCAAAATTTTTGCTAATACTACTAAATTTCTTGTTAGCACAACAAAATTTTGGTTTACTGAACAAAAAAATTTCTTTGACCGTATAATAACCAAATTTTGGTTGTTTCAACAAGACCTTTTTCTCAGTGCAATGTCAAAGAGTTCGACATATAATGGACAGTCAAAGTATCGTGAAAAAAGAAACAGAAGATATGATATTTTCTTATAGTATATGAAAAAAGTGAGGTCATGGTCTGACGTAAAAACAAAACCTGCATTCGTACAATGCAGTTACGAGTAAATAACACAGTGCATGGCTATACATGTATCCCCTTCGCGCATGATGATGGCGTGAATAAATCCAGACCTGGTAGTACTACTACTATAGGTATATACTATATGTAGGATCGGTGGCGATTATATAACCCGTTATTTATTCAGGAGGGATGGTTTCGCGTTGCGTGTATCCTGCTGCAGAGGTATCAATATGCGGTGAATCGACGTGTCTCTCTTCTCTTCCTCCTCCTCCTCCTCCTCCTCCCCCTACTCCTCTAGACTGATGGATTCGTCAGTGTAACTTATGGATAGAATTCGTGCAGATGTAAAATAGCGATGAATAAGTGAAATAAAAAGTGTAACCGACGTCATTAGGGTCGTAATTAGTCCAGGGCTTTGGTTAATTGTCGTTGTATACCGGATTACGAGGGACGCTGGTGAACAGCGGCGAACAAGGGCGCGATGTGTTATTCAAATCGACGCCTGGTCGTGGACCCTCGAACACTACGCCCAGAAACCCTACCGAACGAACGAACGGCGCTGACCAGCCACGCGAGATTTATCGTCAACATGTATCCGCGGCCACGGTGGACCGCCTTTGTAAACACACTAATTCGCGTGTGCACGCAGGTACTTCGGCACGCACGGAGGCTCGGATGCTCGGGTTTAACTTGGCCGCAAATCGAAGGTAGGTACATAAAATCTTTAAACGATTACAGGCAAATGTGATTTCCCTTTCGAGAATCCAAGGATCGAGGATCGAGGATCGAGAATCGAGAATCGAAGATCAAGGATACACATATTCAACTGCCTCCTGCAGGGGGTTCAGCGGCAGGACCGCTTAGCGGCAAATGCCGGACGATCTTGGCTATGCAGATGCCGTTTCGCTTAGCCGCTTTGTATACCTCCTCCGGCAGCATATCCTGGATTGCATCGGCTAACAAGATTGTCACCGACATTCTCTCTACCGTCCAGCCAGCTAGCGGCATTGGGATAAATAAATCGATCCGATTCCACGGATTTCTTTAAATTTAATTCACTTTATTTTCTCATTTTCTACCAACTACCTAACTATAATATGTATTTAACTATCGCAGAAACTTTCATTCAACCGATGAAAATTCATTGGAAAATAATACTGTGATCACTCAATCAATTGGGACTAAGATCACGAAGAGTCAATTTTTCGTATGTTTATACCGCGATTTCACTATTAGGTACATATCGGTCCACGAGTCAGTCCACTAATTGAATTGAGCGAAATTCGTTGGCTGTATAAATTTTGTTATAACGTTGTAAGTGACCCTTTCATGGAGGGGTCAAGAGTACGTAAAGATATGAACCGCAGCCAGATCGAGGATGCCATTACGCGATGGTCGTTGTCGAGCGGCAAAACGCAAAGAGAAATAATTAGCGGTGTTATGTATAGCATATGAGATACTGTTATCTGGCCGTTTGTCATTAGCCTATCAAAGCCCGTTCTTTCTCTCTTTCTCTCTTTCTCTCTCTCTCTTTCTCTCTTGGTTTACCATGGTTCACCGAATAACTCCTTCCTTATTTAAAAATATTTGCGAACACGGTTGGCAATTAGTATTTCTTAGGAACCTATCGAACCTCCGTGCAGGATTATGGCCTTCCGCAATTCCAGGGCCTAATGCATCGATGAGAAACCAAGAACCGAACAGAGTTCTTGACCGTCTATAAGCCGCTCTTAGAAGGGCCACCTACTTCCACGCACCAGAAAACACCCTTCACCCTTTTCCTCCTTTTTCTCCTCCATCTTCATCCTCATCTTCTTCTACTTCTACTTCTAATTCTCTCCACCGCTATTATCGAACGGCGTCAATTGAGCACTGAAGATAAGAAAGAAAGAGAGAGAGAGAGAGAGAGAGAGAGAGAGAGAGAGAGGACAAGAAATGTCGAGGAAGGCTACTACAGGGGACAGAATAAGTTCCGTACAGAAGCCGCGGTGGCTAATGACTCTGTCCGTTGTAATCGAGCGGCGCTATCTGTCGCCTCGGCTACCTGGGCCCACCCTGGTATACAAACGAGACCCAAACGAGGGAGGGCCCACCTACTACGAATTCGAGTGAACCGAGTCGAGCCGAGAGCGGCATGTGTTTGACCCGTTCAAATGTTGATAAAAATGGGAACAAGTAGTTAGGTAGGTATACCAGGACCCCTGACGGTCTTTGAAAGGATTAATTCAACGGCGTTGATAAACCAGATAAAGATAATTTGAATTTTGGGGTTAAAATTGAGGCAATTTTAGTTCAATATTTGGAACTTTTCGTCGTAGTTATGGTCTATCGAGGTTCTTTGATGAGGTAAGGTTTCGAGAATGCGGGGTACGTTGTAGGTACAGCTAATGTATAAGGCAATAATGATAATTGAATTTGCACGAGTGGCGCCGCGTTGCGAAAAGGCGGTAAAGTATTGAAACATAAAAATGCTAGCGCAGCGAGAGAAGAGAGGATAAAGACGAGGAGAGACCAAAAGACAAAGAGGCAGCTAGACCGTAGCGAAGAATCGTTCGTTGGACTAGGGGTTCCTGCACCACCAACCCGTGTAGGTATACATGTATACACGTAGTCCGTCTATCGACCCAGGAGTAAAAAAGGGGTGGTTTTTCGTTGAGGGATACGCGAGAGAGTCTTCCCTCCACCCTGTATTTCGTCTCACGATCCTAAATCGCGGTAGGTATACCTTATACACGGAACCTTATACGGGGTTATAAAGTCACCAGGAAAACATGGCTGTCAAAACTCGAAAGCGTATTTCATCATTCATTGGATAATATCAAAGATTCGGTGACAGGACTAATGACCACATAGTCATTTCATCACAACACGTGAATTCTACACACACATGCAAATTTGACACAGAACAAATTCAACATTTAGGGACACCACAACACACCAACAAATGCTAATCAGCGTCCGGTGTGTTGAGATTCACATGAGATGTGTTGAATTTGTATGCGTGTTTAAATTGTTCTGTGTTGAATAGTTGTGTGTTGAATGGACGTGTTGAAATGTTTTCGTGATGATCAGTCATGGAACCGAAGATTCTTATGAGGTTGAAGTTCGTAACGTTAACGCAACAAAATATTTGTGCAAATTTCTTGATTTCATGAATTGAACGGTTCAAAAACAGCAAAATACGATCCATAATTTCCCGAATTGAGTAAAACACACCCATCTCGCCTATTTGGCAACTTTAACAACGCTTGAGTCATGAAACAGTGAATTTTTTTTTCCAAAGATTGTGTTACGTTAACGTTACACGAACTTCAACTTCATAGATACTTTCATATCGATAACGATTCCAGATATCATCCCAGTCGAAATACTACCTACACAGATAAAAAGGGTAACTTGAGCCAAGAAATTTGTTTTGAACAACCGAGAATCTCTCGAGCGGAGTAAAAATTCTCTGAGACCAAGTAAAATCTTTTTTGAATCATGAACATTTTCTTGGTTCCAGAGAATTTTTACTTCGCTCGAGAGATTTTCGGTTGTTCAAAACGAATTTCTTGGCACAAGTTAACCTTTTTATCTGTGTAGATCCATTGATTTACAGATACAACTGGTTGAAATTTTAGTTACGAAATATAAGCGGCGTAGCGCGCGTCTTAACTAGGCGAGGAAAATGTCGGACTTTCAATTTTTGACTGACGATTTATATACTTTCCATAGTTGATAGTATTTTCGGCAATTACATGGGTTTCTCAAGTGAAGCAAAAGCACCGTGAAAAAATTCTTCTTTCTTATACGAAAAAAAAAAAAAAAAAAAAACAGATTCAATTAATCTTGAGACACTTTACAAGCTCCTCTAGAGCTGTTGAATTAGACGCGTCAATCGTTCTGTACCGATCGAACTCGGTTTGCTTTTATTTCGTCGCCCTACGTTGCGGGTCGGGTAGTCTCAGACCTTAGTTCAGGCTTGAAATATATGGATAGGGAGGTAAGAAACCCTGGTGAAATATGTCGAAAATTTTAAACGGAAATCACCTTGCTTACTACAAAGTACAAAGCTCGGCTCTCCCACGGGAACGAAACGAAACGGAACGGGGCTTGGCTCGGCTCGGCTCTCTCTTCCCTCGCTTTGAGGTGTTTTCGAGTCGATATCGAGGAGGAAACGCGGCTCTTGTAAGGGGCCGTGGAATACTGGAAATACTCGAAAGACGCGTGGGAAGGAAGTGTGAAATTGATGCAAACTTCAATATCACTACCCCACTGAAGAAGGGGGATGGATAAAAAAGAAACGACTTTGTTTCACGCGCTGTCACGCCTCCCTGTGGAAGATTTCGTCGTTTATTTCGGCCCCATAAATTCTCCTTATCAAAAGATGACCGGCTCCGTTCCGCTCTTTGATTTACCCGACTGCAGAACGAGAAAAATTCGGTTTATCATTACTAAAAGCGGTTTTCCCGCAAATACGAGATCGGAATAGAATTTTCAACCGAACGCAAAGTTTCCTTCTTGGTGCACAGGACTCGTCAGAATCTACCAATAATCGAAGCTCACAGACAATGCTCCTGATTGTCAACGATTGTCCAATTTTTTTTTTCCTCTTTTTCGTTTCTTTCACTTTCTCTTTCTTTCTTTTTCTTTTTTTTTTCTTTTGTCATCCAGTCTTTACCCTACAAGCCACATTAGTATTGGTCCTAGCACGCTTCGCGGTTACTGTCTGTGGCCCTAGCGACACCCTGGCGTTTCCTTCCGCGCGAGGTGAAGGGACCCTGTAATTTTGCCGACGTGGGTCAAACCTAAAAAAGGGCGAAAGGGCTGGCTGGCTGGCTGGGCTCATGAGGGACAGCCACGCCTGACCTGGCGTTCAGAGATTCCGACCGCCCCTGCAGCCACCCTGATATCTTATTGTTGTTCTCCCCGGAGAGAATTGTACGAAATAACTCGATGATCGATATTCTGGACTAAATTTTATTCAGGCAGAAAATTTCGCTTTCTTTCTGTACAAAATTCTGGTTCCAGAAGGTGTTGAGTTTCGTGTCATGCAAATCGAGGGGTTCATTTTCTCACCACGAAATGACCTTAATACTGATTGAAGTAAGATTCCAGACGACAACTTAAAAACAGAGAAGACAGAGAGAGAGAGAGAGAGAGAGAGAGAGAGAGAGAGAGAGAGAGAGAGAGAGAGAGAGAAAAGAGGGTTAAGAAAAAGAAGGAAAAATATGGACAAAAAAAAAAGCGATAAAGTGAGATTCTGGTCATGCGTGTCAATCATCACGTGCTTAAAGTAGTCTCAGATGCCGCGTAACCGATAAAAAGAAAGCGATAAGTTCAGGGATAAAAGGGAGAGAAGAGGAAGAGAGATAGAGAGTAGAGAAGAAACGGGGAAACGAGGAAAAGTGGAAAAGTTTTGAGTAAAAATTTGAAAATTAACCTCGCATTAACCCCGACGCTGTTTATAGCACCATGAAAAGCCTCCTCGTCGACTAACTGTTGCCGGTGCTATAGGCAAGAATATATTTTTCTTCTCTTCTAGAAGAACTTTTTCATATATATATTCTCGTCTTAATTTTTCATAGTATCTATACATATAATGGAGTATCGTTGACCCAGAGACAAGGTCCGGATAACCTTTACGTCGATGTTTCGTATCGCGACACGTGGTGTCCTTTTCTTATTTTTCTTATCCGCGGGTATGAGTAAAACGCGTAGTATACATAATATTATTATCTATTTCTATATACACGAGTAAGAATTAAGACAGTCCTTATATACCATTCGGTATGACAAAAAGAAAGATGTATACGTTATTCTTTACCAAGATGAATACTAATTATTCAACAGTTGTTTGAACGTAAATTTGAAGTGGGCATGCTTAAAAATTAGCGAAACCTCGTTTTCTTTTACCGCATATTAAGTAAATTCAAATACCTACCTAATTTCAATTTTCGCTGATATTCCGGAGTAACTTTTGAATTATTTAACTCTTAAAAAAATGAAATAATTGACCTAATCACAGAACGAAATGCATCATTCATGATCTGTATCTTTTCTCCCTTTCTTTGTTTCTTTTTTTTTTTTTTTTAATTATTATTACTGTTTTTTTTTTTTTTGTTTTTTTTTTTTTTTTTCAAATTATTATCTTTATATTTTACCGCAATAATTGGATGAAATTAATTGCGTTACAGAGAGTGAATAAAATGAGGAATATATATTTAATGATCAGAAATATTCGCCTCTAAGGACTTTGACCGTTCGTCGTGGCAGTCGGAGAGCGCGGATCGAATACAAATTTGTAAACCCTAAATTAGCATGTACCGCGGTTTGTACTGTTCGAATTTATCTCGTTCCCAGCCGAAGGACGTGACAGCATCGTATTTTACCATAGCCTCATGATTATAGTTATACATGGGGGCTATTGGCAGCACGATAACGTCGTATGTCCTGAATAGATGATGTAAAACAACTAATACAAGATCCGGTAGCAAAGTATAAGCAATATTGAATACGGAGTGTATAAAGAAAAACATGATCTGAAGAGAAAGGAGAGAAAGAGAAAAGCAGAAAAAGAAAGAAAAATAGCAAAATGAAGAAAAGGATGCAAGAAAAAGGTTCAAAAGTTCCGAATGAATTTAATAGGGATTCAGACTCGAATGTCTCGGGTCCTGGTGCTGGTGCTGGAGGCGATAGCCTGCACTGCGACCTTATGCTTCTCAAAGAAGCGGCGACACGTTAGGAATAGGAAGGAGGCGTACAAATACCATCGGTTGTCTCCTACAGAGGCAGTAAGTAAGTTGGTTAAACATCGCGACTTAAAACATTCAAACGACAAACAGCCCCGAGGAAGAAGAGGAGAGAGGAGGAAGAGAAGAGGAAGAAGAAGGGAAGAGAAGAGAGAAGAGGAAAGACGCGGGGAATGGACCCGAACTCGGTGCGTCTGTCCATTAGTGAGTTTGCGTGGCGGCGCCTCTGATCTCCTACAGATAGAGCAAACAAGAGACAGTCGATTCCTTCCACGAGAATCTTCACCTCCAGAAGCCGAGACCGCCGCGACGCTTTGCAGTCATTTCGCGTCTTAAATCTTTCAGGATTAGTTCATTCCACCGCTTTCTATTCATCTGCAGCTATCATCGGTTTACGCAGATTTTAACACACGTTCGTCAGGATCTTTCATACATCAGCTTCCGTCACCAGAAATAGATCACTTATTTAAGCCACCTATAATTTTTAGCAGATGTAGAGGTCGTGCGGGTCTTTAACGGCGCGTGCAGCCTGGCGCCAACTCCACCAGACTCACTTCCCGGACCAAAAATCTGTAAGAAATTTGCCCCTAGATAAGGGTCCAGTCTTTCAACTGGCGAAGTTATGAGCTAATGATCATATTGCTCGGATTAATCATCTCTTTCTCCTAATTCTTAATCGCAGTGCTTAGTATGATTAATTCCGTATGAGGGTAACGTTGGCGATCAATTTTTAGAATCTTTACTGCACGTCGCGGTAAAGGCGGCGAGGATGAAAAACTTTAGAGAATTGAATGATGGTGCAAAAAATGATGTGCAAAGTGGCGATACGTAACAAAATCCAAGAATTCGTGCAATTCTCTGTATTTCGTTTAGCAGTGGCGCCAGTATCGCACGGATTACGACGTGGCGAGGGGCAATGTGTGTACACATGTATTAGGTATGGGTCGGCGCCGGGAACTGGATATCGTGTAAGAAGCACCTCGTTATGTTTCGGTAATTAGCCGAATCCAACGGGTGTTTTCAATTTGCTCAAAGACACCGCGGTGCACAACTACGATGATCCCCGGCTCGCGAACCCAGGGGATAGCTAAGAAACTTGGGGAGCCCGTGCCGCACCGCGCCGCGCGCTCCTACGGGGAAACGAAATTTCCGAGTCTTGACTCTCGGCTACAAAGCTCGACGCCGCGGTGTCGCTTTCAATAATTGCCGTCAAAGAGACTACCCAATGTTTTAGTAGCTGTCGGAGATTTTCCAAACAAATTTCTTACAGAGTATTCCTTGTGCACCTATAGCTATTCGCATTATAGCGACTCCGATTCGTGGCGCGATAACAGATAAGAAACGAATTTATTTCGTTTATTCCCGACCTTTCCCTAGTTTAGAATTTGCGGTTCGTTGAAATATTCACTCGGAGTAAAAAAAACTAAACGATTTGAAACGACTTCTGAAGAAGAATAGTCGATTTTCTAAAACTGTTCTGAGTCGAGTAACTTCGAGCGTGGGGTTTATTGGTCTGTCTGATCGCCTCCGGGGCTCAACTATCCTCAGTAAAAAGTGTAAGTTCGCATATAATAGCAGAACGTATTATTATAACTGCACCGGGAAGGAGTTGAGAATTATTTTAATTGCGAGTGCAGATTTTTTTATTTTAGAAATAATTTCTAAATATCGAAATTCGTTTCACAGTACAATTTTCCTACCTATTGTAGGTGGATATACCCTGGTAGTTGCGAGTACATTCTTATAATTGAAGGGCGGAAATAAAGTGAGGCAGCAAAGATGAAGGAGAGAAGAAAAAGTTGCTTATGATCGGTTTCGACACTCGTAACTTGAAACTTGAAACTCTAGTGGCGGTACCTTAACCAGATATATTAACTCGTGTAGATAGGATCGAGCGATGAAAAGCGTAGTAAGAGAGTGAAGTAGGTACGTACCGCGCAGACAAGGACCAAGTTAACGACATAAAACGCGCCCGCGCAATCGACGAGAAGCTGTCCCCTTCGGGTAATCGTCGTCACCCGGAGGTGGCTCTGATGGAAATTATGATTGGAGGATTGGCGGATAGAAGAGGCCAACAACAGTGAACAGGCCATTGCAAGCGGACGTCGCGAGTGGCTCGGCGTTAAGCAGGAAACGCTCCCGACGAAGCGGACCAATCAACCACTCCCCCACCCGTTCATCTCCCGTTCAATTTTATTATTTCAATTCATTTTTCAATATGGCTGACGCGACGAGCAGTAGTCAATCTATGAAAATATCTGACCCCTAGACACTACTAACCAGCATACTGACGCCACAGTCCTACACTGGTAGATTAACTAATGAACACAATTTCGATTCACCATTCGATATACCCACGCAGTCTTCAGGACTTTTTAACAAAATCTAACACGTTTCCTCTCATTCTCGGTCGGGGCCTGATCGTAGCAGTCATCAGCCGGGTTGCATAGGAGCGGAGATTGAACCGAAAGTCGCAAAAATCGATCCGAAAGTGATTTCGTTATTTCGTGTAGGAATGACCGAGCAGAAAACTCAGCCGAGATTTGAATAAGCGACAACCTTATCTCGTGCGCAAAGTAGGTACATACTCGGTGTGCTGCTTGACTTTGCTGCACTTGACTAGGTCCTAAATTAAAACTAGAATAACCGGGGCTAGGGACAAAGGCAGAATAATGAAAAGGCGTTGAGGAACTTCTCCGTTCCAGTAAAAGACACCGACGAGTTCGTGTAAGAGACTGGGACATCTCTTTTGCCGACTTCATAGTCGTAAAGACTAGTAGCTGTGCAGTTATTCTGTTGCTGTTCTCCCTCGCAGTAAATAATGCGTTGTAACTACCAATGCGCGTATCATACCAGAACCATCAATCCATACATTGTGTCCATCCATCGTAGCATCTAGTTACAGAAATCGAGTGTTGGAACGGATTTCACAATCAGTTCATACCGCAAATGGTCTCAGCATATAATTAAACCCATATCTGTTCATCAGTTGGTTCGCGACTCGGCGTTCCAATATCGGAGGCACCCGCTGTTTCCAATCTGGTTATCACCCTGTCACTGAGAAATTCCTGCATGACGAAAAAACGAGACTACAATGCGGGTTAAAATTGAAGTTAAAGTTGAAGTTGAATTTTGCTCTTCCTCGATCGCTTGAGCACCTCTACGAGAATAAGGATATATCCGACGGTGAGAAGGCGGGAATCGAGGAACGTTGCCTCTGGCTACACAGTGTACCAGAGTACCACGAAGAGGAAGAGTAAGAGTAAGAGGGAGAGGAAGGCGAGAGATACACGAGGCAGAAACCCAGCTGTAGACCCCGGTAATCATATGTTTGTTTAACCTCGGTGGCCCCTTCGAGGCCGCGAAGAGCTGTACGGGACCACCTTGGCCACCCCGAGCCCAAAAAAGGAAGATTCTGTTCACCACGTTGAAGGTGAGGAGCCAGAGTGGCCTGGAGCAGGACTCGGCGAGGAACGGGGAGATTGGGGGGGGGGGACGGGGGGAGGTCAGTTTTACACCCAGGAGGTGATGGATGACCCGCCGCCGTCACGGCTACTCCCCTCGGCCCGTGCAGACTCCGGGGCAGAGATATTAATGGAGGAAGATTTAACGCGGTTTTAACTAACGTTAACCAGGGTATTATACAGCTCGGAAATTCACCATGTTTTGTTAGCGGACGGAGGAAGAGAGGGGAGCCGGCGAACGGAAGTCCGGAAAGAAGAATTCATCCGCTATCTCCGTCCGTCCGAATATAATCCAGACTCGAGTGTTGTATTTACTTTACTCGTCCTTTCGAATATTCTCCAACCAATTGTGTAAACACGTCAAGGAATTAATCCGAGTCTCATCTTCTCCGTCAAACTATCATTCCCTCATCCCCGTCCCTTCCCCCTAAAGACATATCTTTCGAAAGAAACTCAGAACGGCACAATAAAACACCTATAATGGAATAACCCCTCAGCTCCGGGTCCGGACCATGGAGAGATAAATATTGAGACGAAGAGCGAAAAGATGAACTCTCGCATTTTCTTAGTGAGTTACGAGTGGACACGCTACTTGGGCCCAGTCCCCGCATACATAGAAAGAACTTCGGGGACCCGTGGCAACCTGGTTACCGCAGGTTTCGTCCTTCGGACGGTCCGCAGTGGGCGATGGGGCGGAGCACCCTGGCGCCATGTCGCGGGGGGTCCGGCATCCTACACTGTGGATGACCGCCAGGTTAAGTTAGGTTTGGTTTGGTTGGGTTAGGTTCGGTTAGGTTGGGTTAGGTTGGTTTGGTGGGCTCGGGGCTGCCTCACTCTCACCGTCCGAGACTCGACCCCGTAGGTATAGGGTGGTTAACCCATACAGACATGTGCATGTATTTTACCACTAGCTGGAGGACTGGCTGGCTCTTCGTGTATCGTACAAGTCGGGTTATTAACATCGGGGCTATCGCGGGAGGTGTGCTGATGGAGGTTTCCGAGAGATTTGTGATTTAGATGAGCTCACCATGGAGCTTATTCTACGGGCCTTTGTTTTAACTTTGAAAAAAATCTTTCAACCGACAGCTGCGCCGGGCATGCCACAGTCGTTAACTAGTCGCGATCAGGTAGAACAGGCCTTCTCACCCAGATCCACACAGCAGAATATATAATACGCTGGATACCTACCTACGTGTCGAGTTATTCCATCCTATAGGTCTATGCGTTGGTTCACTGAAACTATGATGTGATATCTTTTCCGACACATACTACCAGTACCACGTGCATTCTACGTCCACGGATTCATATTAGGGTGCACAACTTTGATTTTTGTCAGACTCTACGGGTCTAAGGATGAGCAGATCCTAAATTGCCATAGGAGGAATAGCGATGGGAAGCAGTTATAAGAAATCAAGTTTCATTCATAACTCATGGACAAACCAGAGAGAGACCTTGGAACTGACTCGACGGTCTACCCCGCGGGAAGGCGAGCGAGAGGGTCTAGTTGGCGCCAACAAAAAGTCATCAATTTCCTGCTAGGATCGGTGGAAATTCGTATTTTGACTCGGTGCCCCCACGCTGTGACGGGCGCCGGACGCCTTCGCCGGAGTGGACGAACCTGACGCGTTGTTTGTTTAGATGATTACGGGGTAGGGAGTAAAGGACGGTAATCTAGGATACGGGATAGGAGGGGAAAGAGAAATTACCGAAGGATCATGACGACCTGCCCCAAACTAACGTCTAACTAGGCATCGCTAATTTAGAAACATCTGCCACTGCATCGAGGAGCCGAAAATTGGGGGGCCATTTTTGGTTATTTTCTATATAATTTATAGGGTGTATTTTTGGGCGTATTTCAGGGCGGTCTACTAGGTAGATAAGTAAATTTCTAACAGGAAGAACCTTCGCCAGCCAACCACCGTGCAAAGCATATGGCGTGTGCGCCCCGCCGATCTAGGTGACCGATAAAATTGTATAACCATGTAATACCTACGTATGTACCACGTACATACACTACATATGTATACACACACATGCCTCCATCTATCCCGAAGGATGAATGCAGCGGCAGCAGTTTATTCGGGGTGGCGACGCGACGGCAGCCGAGGGGAGAGCTCGCTCACTATACAAGAGAATGAACTTTGATGCACGATATCGTACCACCGATCGAAGGGATGGGGGATAGGTATAGGTAATATGTATTGACTAACACAATGGGCGTCGGCCATCGCCGTGATTTAGTTCAAGAATTAAGATTTCGAATTTATATGTGGGAAATGTGAAATGTGAAGGGAAACTGATTAATCTTGAGGTTAGTCTAGATCTGAGCACAAAAATGATCTTTGGCCCGAATGGGATCGGCAGATTCATAGACGAGCGATCAGCTAGTTAGAGGCAAATTTCGAAATATAGTAGCAGGAAATAAGGGTACGGATTAAGAGAGAAAAGGAAATAGACGCAGACCGTTACAGAGTGGTAAAAAGCTGAGGTAAAAGTGAAGCAGTTAGCATACCTCCACGCGATCGGACCCCCAGACAGCTCAATCGAAGGTCTGCCCGGTCGTGAAACGATCCGTCGAAGACAGGAACACGTTTCTGTTCCTCCTCCGCGTCTAGACCTACAGCACGTGTCCCCTCGCGTGTCCCGTGTTTAACGCAGCGCGTTCTCTCTCGCTCTCTTTCTCTTTTAGTTTGAAAAATCGTGTCGTACAGATAGATAGATAGATAGATAGATAGAAATACATACAACTGTGAACATTGAGGGTAACATCGTGACTGGAAGTGGTAACGCGGCGGAATTGAAACTTTCGTGCTACTGCAATTTCAGCGTAGTGATTTCGATATACTACGTAATCGGTATAATCACCCGGACGAAAAGCCGACTCCAAAAAATCCGAGGTAAAGGTCTTCGAGGGGGTATAAGTGCCTTTTAAAACGCGGTAGCCAGTCCCCCCCGGGTCCATAGCGTGGGATGATTCCGCCACTCGCCACTCGCCACTCGCCTCCTAACCGATACGAAACATTAGCGACAAAATACTTTATCGGACCCGCACACTGCGGTTCGATGAAAGGATCCTCTTATCTTCGAGGTGTCTCGGAGAGTAGAGGCTTCCCGTGTTTCCGAGATAGACCTTATTAATGCGATACCCCCTTTACCAGCTACCGATCAAACGGATGCCTCCGACGTATACCGACTCTTTTTCACTCTCTGTTATAGGCGCACAGGTTTCCTAAGTGAACGGCGATGTATCAGTACTTCGATTGTCAAGGTGCTCCTTTTCACGAAGGACCAAAATTTCGACCATGAATTCTAGAATACTAAAAACACGAGCATTCGAATTTTTGAAAGTGTTTAAAAACGGGACAATTATTGATCCGAAGTTGAACTAGAATCGAAGAATCTTTACGTCTCACTTATTTTCATGGACTAGATTGAAAGAAACTATCATCACCTTTTGAAAACTTACAATTAGTAGGGTTAGGAAATCTGATTACATTTCGTAAAGATTGATTGCTGATGGCGACCTCTATAAGTATTGATCAGCGAAGTCGTATGTTCCCCATAAAATGGCACTTTTAGAGTTGACATTCCTCAAAGGAAAAATCAAAACTTTGAAATCTTAGACATTTGTCGGGGGTTCCTGAGACTGAGTTACATGATATTGCGATTTAACGGATACTATGGTAGATTGTACGGTCTTAATTTAGTTCCTCACGTAATAAAGACCGTTACATCACATAGTGTTGAATAAATGTGTTCGGATAGAGTTGGACCTAAATTTTGTATAATGCGATCGCGAAGCAAAAGTCATTTCGTGGAAGTAACTAGTACCTTACAGTATTTCCCTAACGAGCACGGACACGCGTTTCACCTAAAACCCGTAAAAGTTAGCAAAAGAAGGAAGGGCGAGTGGGGGGGAGGAGGGAGAGCGGATAGAATGAGGCATTTTATCGGGGCGATCAACTACGGGGAAAAATATAAGGGAACGGAATTGCTTCTCTCTGCAGGGCAGAAATTTTTCCGATTCGCGTTGTTGAACATCTATACCGTTCCGCAAACCCGTCGTATATTAGGTATAGATTATAGCGTGTCGCGACAATGTCTAAGAATAAAAAATATTAGCTCTGTCTTTATACTTCTGGTAAAATACTTGTCCGACTAGTATATATATATATATAACTCGATATCGACGTGATATTCTCGCTTCTGGAATTTGTAGAGTAATAAATCACGCCAGAGGCTTGTTTCCGATTGAAGAAATGAAAGAAGTTGATATTAAAACTTTGCCGTGAACGCAGAAGGTATTTAAGTACTCGATGGTTGCGGCGAATGGAGTCACAGTCAAGATTCCGCATTTTTCGAAAAGCGTAAAAGCCCTGAAGAAATGGGAAAGCCGAGGAGTAACGGAAACCGAAAAATGGTCGCGTGACCAAATGAGAATGCAGTCAGCGTTAACCCTGCAAAAGTGCTGAGATGTCCTTGCCGGGAGAGAGTATAATGCTACTCGGCGCTAAAGCGGATCCCGAATAAGGACCCGGAGGCTAAAGGAACCATAATTTTGGAGCTGTCAGCAGATCCTCGAGTCTTAATAGTATCCTTAGTACCCTGCACGAGCGTCTTATGGTTACGGGGGAATAAGCCAGCCAGCCAGCCAGCCAGCGAACCCAGGATGTTGGCAATTTTCACGCTGATAAAAAAAAGTCAACACCATCCACCATCCACCAGACACGCATATACAGGTAGGTGAATAAAAATGCTACTGCTATACCCGTTGCAGCGGGGATTCCCAGAAGGAGAAGTCAGAAGATGCTCCCGAACCCATTAGCCGCGCGATCTCCACCTCGGACCCGACGCAGAGATACGGATCCCCTCTCTTCCCCCGGCGG
Organism: Tenthredo mesomela; assembly: GCA_943736025.1. Taxonomy (NCBI): domain Eukaryota; kingdom Metazoa; phylum Arthropoda; class Insecta; order Hymenoptera; family Tenthredinidae; genus Tenthredo; species Tenthredo mesomela. The sequence continues at coordinate 3,985,903 of OX031020.1, read as the reverse complement.
GGATAGTAACATGACGATATTCCTCGCGTTTTTGGAATGACCGCATAAAGGTTCGAAAGTTTTGAAAAGTTTGAAAATTCAGAAATTAAACATTGAGAGAAAATTCTGTGTCCAACTAAGCCAACCCCCAGGACATTTTGGCTATAGCAGTATATACGACTCTCATCATAGTGAAAGCTCTTCGCTCTGCTCAGGTGGTACAAACTACAAACGTCTATGTGTAAGTAAAACGAGGATTCCTCTGAGGACTAAAAGGAATTCCATGGTGCAGGCGCAGGCCTGGCTAGAAGAAGGTGGTTCGGATGGACGGGACATGTTCTGGGCTCGAGAAGTGTCGGGTCAAGTTAAAGCGAGCAGGACACGCTGAGGCGCCGCGGCCCTGTCGTCCTCACGGTCGAGTGGAGAGCGCCAAAGCTGGAGCTAATATTTTTCCTTCTTATTATCTTCTCTTTCCCTTCTCTTGTTGTAGCAATAAAGTTTGGCTTTTTGTCTACAGAGAATATAAGAGTTGGAAATAGAGCTAACATGACGGATGATCAAGCGAGAGTTAAACCTTTGGCATGGTCAGCAATTAGGACCATCCATATCAGGAGGTAAAAATGTCGGTTTGATTCGCAGCTCAATATACCGCGGAAGGCCGTACTATGAATGCTAATCTATGTAGGTGTTACTAGACTCTGGGAAATGTGTTTGAATTACGATTAACACCGCCGGTGCTGGAAGCGCGAGGCAGCGTGAACCCAAAGCGGCAGCGGGCGAATAAACCCAGTGCCAGTACGTAGCTCGTTGTGCAGGTATGTACAACTCGGCATACCCACTACCCACTGCACGAGCGAGCTGCACCAGCCCGAATGAAATGAACACAGAACTCTGCTAATTAATATTTACCCTCCGACAACATCACGCCGACACACCGATCTCCTCTCTGTTCACCAACTACCAACGTCAATGTTACCGCTAAGTACACATCGTCTAGGTAGTACATACACAGAGGTCTACCGCTCGCCCGTACCTACTATCGTCGTACAGATATATAGTATATTTAAACAAACGCGAACGTGGCGACTAACTGCACTGCACAGCACTCTGTGCGATACGTTGTGCACTCGTGTATATTCATGACGTTAAATGCAATAAACTATATCGATATCACGAACCGAGAAGAGTGTATGGTACTCTTCACAATTGATCAGATCCAAGGCGTGTTAATTTACACTATTTTCATGGTCTAGAGAATCTTGAGGATGATTTTTGATCAAATTTTTGCTCTCTCGTTCAGAGTAGGTAGTATACGTGTGTGGGTAGGCGGAATCATGCATGGTCAGAGAAAGACCACACGCGAATGGACACGAGGAAGAAGGAGGAAAGAGAAACGCGGCTTAATTATTATTCCCCCGGGTTGATATCTCAACTAGTCGCCTGCCGCGAAGGGTTTGACCATTCTTTCGAGATCCAGTTCGAATTCAAGTTCCAGCCGCACTGTCCGACAACTTCCATCGTTGTCGTCGTCGTCTTCTACCGTCAGAAAATTCCACGAATTCTTCCTTTGTCCCCGAGGTATGTGTATATACTCGCCCAAGGTGCTCCAGAAGATGGCACCCGCGATTTTTTCAACATTTCAAAATAACATCTAGGTATATATTAAACCAGCACATGTTTGTTATACGTTCTCATCCCAGTCCAGATCTTGAGTTAACAACAAATTTTTGCTTCTTGATCAGCCTCTCTGGATGGAATCAAGAAAAGAGCATTATAACCCAATAGCTGAAGGAGATAGCAAGATATAAGATCAGAGATCTGTAGTGGTCGATGTGGGCAGGAAGGAATTTAAGGCATTTGTAAAAGGCGATAGCCGCGGCAAAATCGCGCGACGGAAAGGAACCATAGATCTGAATAAAATAGCATGAGTTCGGTGAGTTGCCGATCGGGGTATAAAGATATCAGGTAGTGATTATTCGACGGTTTACAAGACGGGACGGGGTGGTCTTACGTGTGCGTAATTCTTCTTGTATACCTAATTCTCACTCCCCCCCCACTACAGTTTTTCTCCTCGCATATATATATATATATATATATAGATATATGCACACCCGCCGATCCTGGTGGTGTTATTCCAGTGGAGGGGATGCGACGACCGCCTCCAGAAACGCCCTTCGTATTTCCCCTCGCAAGTCTCACGTGTGCTTTTTACGGTTCGCGTATAGGTAGGTACATGGCAGAGAACCAACGTGCGTTCATGCGTGTGGACGCGTTCCATGTAGGTATACCTTCATTATACTGCATGTCGATGTTACTGTGTGCGCCTGTGTCTGTGCGTACGGTTTTACTGCACCTGGGAATAGGTATGGGTTAGCACTAACCCTTCGCAATACCATACACAACGTGTAATAAAATTCACGTGGTCCAGTCTGCGGTATTCTTCGACATAATACACGCTCTGCATATATGGGGAATAGATTCTCCGCTTCTTCAAGATGTCTGTTCTCCAGACTTCTCTTTGCGGTATTCAAGTCATCCGCAACACACATACCTACTTGTGTTCTTCGCAGGTACTTTGCCACTTCGTTACTCGAGTCTCTAAAGCTGGTTCATTACTAGTTTAACCTCATAACACATCTTTCGATTTTTCTTTCACTCGTCTCGGTCGGTTCGTGTCACTTCTTGATCATATCGATGAAAATAAAAAGCATTACCGCTTCATCGAGTTTCAGTATGCGTCAGGGACGATTATAATGGGTTCACAAGCAGGAAAGTCATGTCACGAATGTCTCTTTAAGACGGATTGCTCACGCAGAACAAGTCTCGCCCGTATCTCATGCACGGAAGTCATCTACAGTTTTCTAAATCGAAATCAAACTCAATTTCCTGTCGTGGTAGTAAAGAAGTCTCTCGTAGCTAATGAGAGTGGAATTATGCCTCGACACATCATCTGGATGTCGTAAAATGCCGTTTTCTTAATCCCATTACTTCCAGAACCTTGAACACTCATTTTTTCCTCTACCATTCCAACATTTAGGTACAAACATTTTCGCGTAACTATATAGCTATAGAAAAGTTTTTTGATCAAAAGCGTCAAGGTTTAGCTAAATTGCCGCTCTACACGATCACTCATTTTTATTTTTCTCCCTGTACCATTGTAGGGTATATGCGTTAACCAATTTCCTGTCACGATCTCAATAATAAACTAACGGAAATGTGGTAAAACAAAACGCAAGAACTTTGATAACGAGAAAAATTCGGCATTTCATGCTCATATTATACCTATACCAAATACAACCCAACCGCAAATCTAAACCAGATACTCACATAGTTTGTCACCAAACAGTTAACAATCCTTAGGTAGCTCCTCCGTGCAACAGCGTACTCTACTTCTGTGCTGTGCAGATTCTTTGGTGTTTATACGGCATACAGAGGGAGGAATGAGGATCAGGGGGGGGACAGCAAACGGGGCTAAAGACGGATCGGCAGGATCGCCTTACAGGCTGTTCGATTCTATTAAGGCGACTCTCCCCTGATCCCGTGATCCCCTGATCCCCTATTTCCCTCCTTTAACCTCCCTTCGTCGGGAACCCCCCTCGGTTTGGTACAAACATCCCCAAAGAACTCAAGTCGAAATCTATCCGGGAACTCTTAAGGAAACCGACCTCGTACCTACGCCGCGCCCTTTTCCTCGCTCTTTTTATTTTCCTTTTCCTTTTCCATCTCTTCATCCTCATCCTTCTTCGTCTTATTCTCACATATAGGCATCACACTGACAATGAGTGGAAAGCAGAATCAAGACCATCCCCGGAAATCGATACCACCAGTTGGTATAATGGGCGATAAAACATCTGCCAATTATCGATAATTATACACATCAGTCGTTTATATTTCGTTTCTTATTTCATTGCCACTGTGCTTATGGCCCAGACGTCCTCGAAATGGGATTTTTCACCCTCGGTCTTTGAACGGCCAATTCCGTATTACCGGACGGAATAATGAGGCCTATTTTGGGGAATTCCCTAACCTAAGGCAACCCAATAATCCTGGAAAATGTAAAAGCGAATAAAGTGAAGAATGGACACGACATGGACTCCGGTATCATCAGATCCAGTATTTTTTCTTTTTATTTAATGAAATAGCACCCCACAGAGTTTTATCGTGATTGATTCTGACCAGCCAATAAAAGTACACTACGTCTCGCGGCCTCTAAGAACGAATGAAAGCGAACTGGCCGAGGACGCAGGACGCCGTGAACGCCGGCGTATAGTGGACAGCAAAATGGCTACCGCAGTCTTTACCCGAAGTGTGATGGTCAGCGGTTCGTCGTGTGCCTTTATACCACCAAGGCAGTGCCACCAACACGCGATTCTATAATAACCATCTCACATATCGTGGTGTAGGTTTAGGTTTAGGTTTAGGTATACCGTATACGTCTTGTACCATAAGAACCCCTTCGTGTGCATTTCATACCATAAAAGCAGACATCTTCAATTCTTGATGAGTTATCTAAATTTTTATACCAATTGAAAATCATGATCATAATTTCACTCCTTTCACCACGTCGTGGGATCTGGTGGCGCTTGACTAAGGAACGTCATACATGAAAAGACGAGGTGAGTTTGACTGGGCAGAACAGCAGCAGCTGTCTCCGTGTTTGACTGTCTGTCTTTTTACCGCCCCCGTCGGTTTGTCCGGTTGTCCTTTGGCCCGTTTAGTTTGTCTCTGTGTACTTTGCGGCTTACACCGTGTGCACTCACTCCTACGGTCTGAGCTGGGCTGAGCAGGACCGACAAGCCAAAGATTCTAATAGACCTGTTTTATCCTTGTTTCCGCCCTTTCGGCCTTTCCCGACAAAAGGAATTTTCGAGGAGGAAGAATTACTCTCGAGTGGTCTCAGTCCTCACTCACTCACTCGGCCCGCGTATGTTTGCACTAATTTCATTGCCTTAAGTAGAAATAATATTACCGCAAGTACCTGAGGAGAAAATTGTCTTCGAAGTGTTGGTGGTGCAGAAAAAATCAACCTCGAGGAATTTAGAAGAAAATTAGAAGAAGAAAAAGAAAAATAAAAATAAAAATAAAGAAAAAATGACACATCGGAGGAGTTTTTATTGTAGAGATCTTGTTACTTTTCTGTAAAATCTCTGTACAGTTCGTCGAACTGTGGTCCTTTTGTGAACCAAAACGTGGCTTTGGAATATGAAGTTTGAGTGAAAAGTGCGGAGATAGTGACTTGGGTCGTTTTCTAAAAATTTTCGCATCACACGGTCCTTTTCCTTTCCACGCAGGTGAAGAGGACCGGGCGTGCAGTGGTCCGAGTAGCCACAACGCTAGCTATTAGCCAAAAAGGGTTTTCATGGGCTCTCAGGATGTTTTCTGGCCTTTTGCACAAACTGGATCGCCTACTGGGGTGTATCTTTTATATTATAGAATAGGGAAGAGCCATCGGGCGCCGAAGGAGCCCTTAAAGGCTTCTGTTCGATGTAACAGAGCCATTTTTACCCGGAGAAAGAAAGGTACCTACCTACATCTCCATTGAGCGAACCTACTGGTAGAAGCAGGGGCCTTCGAGGACTAGCTTTCACGAGCCAGTGATCACCGACACTGCAGTCTACCCGCGGTCCAAAACCCCGAAAAATTCAGAAATTATTCCTCAAAGAGTGCCGACAACACTCCTCCGCGCCACCGCAACAAGGAATTCGCAAAAAACAGCTCTGATGTGGCTTTGGAGTTTAATACTGGCTGCTGTACTCAACAGTTTCAGTTTTTGAGTGGAAAGGGTGCTTCTCTAGCCACTATCCTTCGAACACTACCACCAGTCACCACTACACCGTACTTGACGAGGAAATCTGTTCTTGATCCTAGATTAAACTACGTCAAGGACTCCTCCTAACCCGCGGATCTCATCATGTCAGACGTTTGACTCGCTAAAAGAGGCGAAAAATCTTATTTTTAAAGAAAATTTCAACGGATGAATATCGCTTCCCCGCGTCGAATAACAAGTTCGAATCTATATAGTTTTCAGAGTATTATACTTATAATACAAAGTAGTGACAGACCCGCGACTTGAAACAAATCTATAGAAACTATGTAAAGGATAAAAGGAATTGATAAGTAACCTGAATGTTTATGTAATGCAAATATTATTCAAACTTTGGTATATGGGGGTCCTCGAGTAGTGCCATTCGCTTAGCAATTCCGAATCATTTCTAACTTCAAACGTCTCCTCGCGTGACTATATATATCAACGCGCGAATACTCTTCAAGCCAAGAGTCAATGTGCAATTTTAAATCCATCAAGAATGGGATTTAGCTTTTTTTTTTTTTTTTTTTTTTTTTTCTCACGCGTATATTTTAAACAGAAGAAGCATACTGCTTTGAACAGAGTCTGAATATCGAGTACTACCTGCAGGTAAGGGCCGAATCCGTTTAAAGAATTCACAGTTCATAGGATATCGCAAAGTAGGTATATCAGATATTTCGCATAAGGATTTGCAATATTTAGCTGAAGATTTGAGGAAAATTTCATGGGCCTTTCATAAGTAATTATATATGCAATTAAATAAGAATTCGTACGGTTTCATGATATTCCATGAACTCTCGTCACTCTTTTTTTTTTTCTTCTTTTTCTTCGTTATCGAGCGAAATTCGTATTATTATTAACTAAACGCGTGATAGTGAAATATTATAACTACAGATATGTATACCGCGATAGCCGGCGGGCAGTCGCAGTGTAAATTAATAATCGCTACAGAGTATGCAGTAGACTGTTTCAAATAAAACAAAGTTTTTTTTTTTTTTTTTTTTTTTTTTTTTTTTACTTCCCACCGATGAAGCAGTTCAGTGCAGATATAGCAAAGAATTTGCACCAAAGCAGGTGCAGAACTGATTTTTTTTTGAGCTGGCGCCGAGCATTTTTCTTTTTTACCATTGATTTAACATAGAAATTTCCCTAATTTTTTTTCAATATAGAATTTCATTATCGAAAATCATGTTCATTCTTTGGCGACCATTCGATAGAGATGTTGAGTAGCAGCTATAGATGTTATCGACGATCGTTGCATGGAAACAAACAAAATTGTAGCCATTCTTTCCCATGAAATACTCAACATTAAAGAATAATAATACATGGATCTTATAATGTTTGTTTCGATGCAACGATCGTCAATAACATCTATAGCTGGTATTTAACATCTCTCTCGAATTGTCGCCAAATAATGAAGATGATTTTCGATAATCAAATATGCTATTGATAAAAAATTAGGGAAATTCGAAAGTTAAATCAATGGAAAAAAAGAAAAATGCTCGGTGCCAGCTCAAAAAAAAAATTTTATCTGCACCTGCTTCGGTGCAAATTCTTTCTTATATTTGCCTCCGAACTGCTTCATCGGTGAAAAGTAAAAAAAAAAAATAAATAAACTTCGTTTCATTTGAAACAGTCTAGTATGCAGATGCATATATATGTATGTACTATGTTTGTATATATATATATATATATGTTAGACATACAGACGTATAATAATATATATAATATGAGAGATATATAATAATTATCAAACTACACTTAAGATCTAGTAAGTAAGTAATTGGTTGGTTGGCGTTACGTACAGTACTTACAAAGCCGTGCTTGTCGCTGATGTTGTTCGTCAGTTTGAGTTTGTGAAAGCTCACTACCTTCTGCATCCATTGCTCACCGTTGCTCGGTGAGTCTGGATGAATGTACATCCTCTTGGGCATTTCAGGATCCGCTTTACCCGCGACCATCCATCTGCTACTCGTCCATAAAACGAAATATAGAACTCGATTAGATGTATCACAGGTTTTTTTTTTTTTTCTCTTTCTTTCTTTCTATCTTTTTATTCTTATTTTACGGTTTCTTTTTTTCTTTTTTTTTTTTTTTTTTTTTTTTTTTTTCAAAGTTACTTTGCAGGATAAGGATTTGCGATTTCTACACATGCGGGTAAATGATAACTACTGATTACAAGCTCGTTCAAAGAGTAGGTATCTAGCTAGGTATATACCGAAATACAATTTTTCACAAATATATTCCATTGAATCAGTTATTTTAGGACATAATTCGTAATTATTTGAAATTTTACGAAACTGATATATTATAACAGGTCGCATCGTTGATCGAAACTTTTTTTTTTTTTTTTTTTTTTTTTTAATTTCGAAGGAAATATTCTAAAACGATGATACTTCGGGAAAAAAAAAAAAAAACCAATAATATATAGATATGAGAGATCGGTATTCTATAGTTTCGAGCACTTAGCAAACTTTTTGATTCTCAACGTTTGCAAGAAAAAAATAAAAATAAAAAGAAAAAAAAACTAGCGGAAAATTGAAATTGAAATTTCATCGAATATCATTTGTTTTGCCGAGGAATCACATAAAATGTTTAATAATAAAATTGTATGAATGTATGTCTTAAAATCCGATTGTAAATAATAGAATATATTTCAGTGATTTCTAAATAGAAATTATATCCACCGTTCATTCATTTATTTATTTATTTATTCATTTATTTATTTATATACATGTACTATCTTGTGATAATCGATCAGCAGACGAGTTTTTACGGTTTATAAATATCGCGGTATTCAAGCTGCATATAATACCGATTTCTTATTTCGCAGGGTCTGCTAGCGCGACTAAATGACCCGGTGAATGAAAATAAGAAAATATAAGGTATATAGATATATGAGTATAATATACGAAATTAAGAAACTGGTCAAACCGTTCGTTTCATCTTTTTTATATCTACATATAGATATTATACATATACCATGTATCTGTGTTGTATGTAAGTCACGCCTAATTTTTTTATTTTTTTATTATTTATTATTATTTTTTTTTTATTATGTCAGACCAATTTAATCACTTCGTATTATTATGACCTCCAATATATTTCGAGATAAGAGGAAATGAAACCAAGATAAAGGCAATACCAAGAAATTTCGGTAAACTTCATGCTCAAGTATATATTATTCATCGGAATGATTATTTGATAAAATTAATTCCAAGAATTTTTACGATATACTACATAAAGGAAAATTCGAACATCTCGTAGTTTAATTTTTTTTTTTTTTTTTTTTTTTTTCTTTCTTTTTTATTCTAGTTGAAAATCTACGATCTTCTTTTCTTTTTTTTTTTTTTTCTTTCAAGTAAACTATAAAAATGTTCCAATTTTCCTTAAATATTTATTAGCTATAATATACGTTTTGAATAACGATTATATTATAATGGCGAGGCGCGTGCAGGTTTTTTTTTTTTTTTTTTTGATATGAAGAAAAATGAAGAAAAAAATGAAAAATGAAAGACCGAATAATAAAAATAAATAAATAAAAGAGATAGGTACTTTATGGAGAGAATCGAATCGTAATCGCGACCGCATCTCGTATAAAGGTATATATGACGAATATATGACGAATTTAAAAAACTATCGCAATAAGGTAGGTAGAGGTAGAGAGAAGAGGTAGAGAGGTAGAGGTAGGTCATATTATATATACACGTATCTTGAGACTAACGAGTCAAGTCGAGTATAGATAAGTCACGAGTCGTATAGGTAGCATAAACCATAAAGTCATACCTAAGTTACTATAAGTCGAGTTTAAACTCGACGCGTAACCGCATAAACGCGAAAAGAAAAGTTATTTTAATGCCGCGTTGTTGTTGTTGCGGTTTGTTGAGGACGAGCGCCACCACTTCGAGGTGGGCGATTGGCGTTCCTCTTATTCTTTCCTCTCTCTCTCTCTCTCTCTCTCTCTTTCTCTCTACTTGTATACCTCTTTACTCTAGCAGTCTAGTAAGTAGTAAGATATGTATACAAGTATATCCCTACAACAGCGAGAGAATAAGAATAAGAATAAGAATAAGAATAAGAATAAGAAGAAGAAGACGGAGAAAAAGTAAGTAAAGAAAGAAAAAAAAAAAAAAAAAAAAGGTCTAGAGAAGGCCGTAATTCGTTGCGGTCGCGATTCGATTCTCTCATTGTCCTTATATCCAGCAGAAATGTGACTAGGATTAAATTTGCAAGCTGTGCAAATACGTAATGAAAAATAAAAAAATTGAATAAAAAGAAATATCAAAAGAAGAAGAAGAAGAAGAAGAAAAAAAAAAGAAGAGAATAAAAGAGGAAGAAAGAAAAAAAAAAAATAAATAAGAAACTCAAAATCAAATTGCTTCATGAACACCGCAAAACCAACCAACCAACCAACCAACCAACCGACCAACCAACCGGCCAGACAGACAGACAGACAGACAGCCAAGCCAGCCAGCCAGCATAGTTTGAGATGCAAGAATATATATTTCACTCTGCCTTTTCTGTCCCCCTCTTCTCTATCACTGTCTCCGTTTTTTGTTTGTTGTTTTTTCAATTTTTTTTTTTTTTTTTTTTTTTTTTTTCTCAAATAAGATTTGAATTAAAGCAAGAAAAGAATTGAAAAAAAAAAAAAAAAAAAAAAAAAAAAATGATAAAAAATCTAAAAAGCGCGTCATCTCAGTATAACTCGGAGGAGGCATGCTCTCCATCCCCATACACGTCGAAAACAGCGACATTAAAGGAAGAGAGAGAGAGAGAGAGAGAGAGATAGAAAAAAAAAGAAAGAATGAAAGAAAATTAACAACATTCGAAAATAAAAGTAACAAAAAAATTCGATATCCCTTTTTTGACAAAATAAATTGCAGTTCATTGAATGACGTTTTTTTTTTTTTTTTTTTTTTTTTTTTTTTTTACTTTTTTTTGACAATAAGATATAATACGTCGCATTCATATAATAACAATACCAATATAATAATAATAATAATAATAATAACAATAATAATAATAATAATAATAAAACGTGGATTGTTTTCAACAATATGCCATATATTATATAAACGATGGTTTCGGTTATACGAACAAAAATTATTATTATTATTATTATTACAATACGCATTTCTTATTGTTTTTTTTTTTTTTCTTTTCTTCTTTTTTTCTTTTTACTTTCATATATTTGGTTATAAGAATAGAAAAAAAAAAAAAACAAAAAAAAAAAAAAAAAAAATTTGGTTAATTCTCGACGAGTATGGGGAATTGTTCGCAGCGCACGGTCCACAACGTTTCTTTGTTTGTTGAATTAATAATTTCTTTTTTTTTTTTTTTTTTCTTTTCTTTTTCATTTTTTTTTTTTTCTTTTTTCTTGTTTGTTTCGTTCTTTATCAATTATTATACGACTCTAAAATAAATGTATGCGGTTTGTAGGTAGGTATAGTAACAGGTAGTAGGTAGGTGGGTGGGCATTGTTATCAATATAACGAGAACATAATAATATATTTTTAACCCCCTCTCCCCTTCCCCTTCCCCCCGCCGGGCTCACGGGACTTTTTTTTTTTCCTTCAAGTTTTCATTTTTGTTAATTTTTTTTTTTTTTTTTTTTTTTTCAAAATATTTCAATTCTCAATTTTTTTTTTTTGACTTCGATTGACATCAGAAATTCTATTATACCGCGAATAAGTAACGAAAGAGAAAGAAAAAAGAAAGAAAAATCCAATGAATAAATAAAATGCCTCGAAGTATATTATTATATTCGTGTTATATATATATATACGTATATATATTTAATTTATTGGTGCACAAACAACTGTATAGGAGGGAATAATAATAATAATAATAATAATAATAATAATAATAATAATAATAATAATAATAATAACAATAACAACAATAATAATAATAATAATAATAATAATAATAATAATAATAATAACAATAATAATAATGATAATACGTGGGGGGGAGGAGGGGATCATCATTACAGTCGCGTCCGCAGCAAATATACAGTTCTGAATTAATTCAGAGGGCTGTAGGTGCAAACCGATCACGACGCTAATTTAATTTCATTTAATTTTTATATCATTATTCATTTCGTCTTTGGGTTTAATTATTGTGGAAAGAGAGAGCAAAAAAAAAAAAAATAAATAAAAAATTAAAAACAAAAAACAAGAAAATTGGAAGAAAAAAAAAAAAAAAAAAAAACAAAAAAAAAAAAAAAAAAAACAAGCTATGACGAAAATAAAGACGTGTGGATATAGTAGTCACCTGTTATGGAACTTATATCGGCACTCGTCGGATGCCACGATGTCCATAAGAAGGATGTAGCTAGCCTGTCTGTCTAATCCGGAAATCCTCACTTTATACGCGGGGAACATGCGTCTGCGAACAATATGCAATCGCAAAAGCAACACTCAATTAACTTTTGGCTGTCCACCGGCAGGGAGGTTCATTTAAGAGGGGTTTTCATGTGTTATACATTACATTGTTATCATAATTAGGGTGGGTATATGTATATATTATTATTATGTAGTATATTATTTATTGGGGGCGGGGGTTGGGGGCTGTGGGGGGCAGGGGCAGGGCAGGGAGTGAAAGCAAAATTTTTTTATGTTTTTGGTACTTTTTTTTTTGATCAAGAAATGAAGAAAAAAAAAAAATTAAAATTAAAATAAAAAAAAAAAAACAAAAAAAAAAAAAAAAACAAACACCTTTCCTTTCTTTATTTGTTTCGAGATTCAACACGCAAACCACAAACTGCAATTTCAGGGATTTTACCAACCCGTCTAACTGCTACACCCACCAATGCTATTTAACTGAACTGCACAATGAAATGTTACTTTTTGTTTCTTTTTCTTTTTTTTTTTTGTTTTGTTTTTTTTTTTTCGCGATTTTGTTGGGTATAGCAAATATTTTGAGGGTGATGGTGGTAGTGGTGGTGGTAGTGGTGGTGGTTTTTTTTTTTTTTTTTTTTTTGTCTTTTTTTTCCGTTCAAAGTACCCCGACTCTTTATTTTCCTTTCCGGTCATTTCTATACCTGTTGTGAAATTTGTATCTGTAGTCGTCCGCCGCAACGATGTCCAGCAATAGGATGTACTTCGCCTTAGCATCGAGACCGGATACCCGGAACTTCATCTGCGGGAACATCTGCCTGGACCATGGCCATGGTAACAGTTAGATTTAAATTAAACCGTTCGAGAGGGGGTTTTCTTTTCATTTGATAATAGATTTTGTATTTTTTTTTTTTTTTTTTTTCAACTTTTTTTCAACTTTTTTGCACATTATTTATACATCAATTGAAAATTGAGGGGTGAATAAGAGGAAAAATAGTGGAGAGGAGAGGAGAGGATAAGAATGGAGAAAGAGTCCAATTATATGATTGAAAAAAAAAAAAAAAAAAACGAAATCAAATTCTGTACCCAATTATAGTATACCCGCGAAATAATATTATAAACGGATTTTTCGAATTTCATTCACCCGGGTGAATCAATTGGTTCCAAATTTCAATGTTATTCGAAATTGGAAAGAGGAGCTTACCGGCACAATTTAGGATCAAAATTGAGGAACATCATTTGGCATAACTTTTATTTTTTCATTTATTTTAAACTAAGTGATTTTACCCGGAGGAATGAAATTCGAAAAGACCCCTTTTTTAATGGACACACTCTAATGTATACATATAGTTTCATATTTATTATATTACGACTGATTTGATTGATTTTCAAAGCTGATCCTTATGTGTGATCAATTGTTTCTCATAATCGAGTCATAGGTACAGAATTAGACTCGTAAATAGTACATAGTAAATTAATAACGAGACAGGGCTCGCACAGGATATTAAAAATCGCGTTGATTATCGCTGCAAATCTGCACATAGCGTGTATCCTGAAATGATTTAAGAAAAAAATAAATAAAAATAATAATAATAATATTTCGCATCCTGTAAATAATACATATATGGGGAAAGGTGGGGCAAAACTGGCCACCCAAAAAAAAAAAAAAAAAAAAAAGACCCAGTGGTATTTTCGGATTGAGGCGAGTGAAACAAAACGGTATACAGAGTGTGTCCGCTGAGAACGATCAAAATTTTAGAGGCTGGGGCAAAACCGGCCACCGAAAAAAAAGGCTAAATCGTATTTTCGCGTTGAGGCGAGTATGAAAAAGCTGTATCTAACCTTTATTTATTAGTGCAGGCAGGTTTTTTCCCATTTCCCGGTATTTTATCGTTTTCGGCAGAGATACGTTACATAAAGCTTTTTCATACTCGCCTCAACGCAAAAATACGATTTAGCTTTTTTTCGGTGGCCGGTTTGGCCCCAGCCTCTAAAATTTTGATCGTTCTTAGCGGACACACTCTGTATACCGTTTTATTTCACTCGCCCCAATTCGAAGATACCATTGAGTCATTTTTTTTTTTTTTTTTTTTTTTTTTTTTTTTATGGTGGCCGGTTTTGCCCCACCTTCCCCTATATAGATTTATAGATTCGTTGCCATATTTATGAATCCTTTGTCATCGTAACATTCTTGAGCTATACAAAATAGAAACAATATGTATATAGGGGGAGGGTGGGACAAAATGGACCCCTTGGAGCAAAAAAAGTTAATATTCATACTCAAGTTTTTTAATCAATCAATAATTTTTTTTTTTTTTTTTTTCAGTGGTCATTTTGCCCTGCCGGACCATTTTGCCCTACCCCTCCCCCCTATATATATATACACATATTTTTCCTCGTATTTTTACGTATATATACCGCGCATTTTCGTGGAAGCGCAACATACCTGGATCCGAGGATAGCCGACTGTACGCCCTATTATATGCAACCGTCCACAAATGATTCGTGTTCAGGTGGCCGAGGGTCGGAATCGGCAATTATTTCAGTGGTTACCAATTCCTTGATTGGTTGTCAGTAATAAACAATTGCCGTTTAATAAAAACATCTGACGGCTCGCCGTCAAAGCTCAAGCGTCAAAAATAGGCGGTAAGCCATCAGATGTCGAGCCTCGATGTTTTTGTTAAACGGCAATTGTTTATTACTAGACAGCCAATCAAGGACTCGGTAGCCACTAAAACAATTGGCAATTCCGACTCTCTGCCACCTCAACACAACTCATTTGTGGACGGTTGCATATAATAGGGTGTACATTCGGCTATCTTCGGATCTAGGCATGTCGCACTTCCACGAAAACACACGGTATATACATACATATAATCTGCGTGGTGGGATACGTAAAGTTAAAACAATATAATCATAAAATCATAATAAATTAGACAAGAATAATCAATAATCATAATATGTAGTATACACATCAATGATTGAAACAGTATTTATCGTTTTTTTTTTTTTTTTTTGTTTCTTTTTTTCTTTTTCTTTCTTTCATACTAGGTAAGATTTCGAACGCCATTTATACACAGTAAAAAAAAAATGTCGTAATTGTGTAAAAAAAAAAAAAAAAAAAAAAAAGTCCGTGTTAAAATTTTTGTGTTAAATATTGAACACTCTCATGTGTTCATTCAAACGATGGTTCAGTGTTGTTGTTGTTTTTTGTTTTCAATTTTTCAACACACTAAAATGTTACTCTCAAATCAACACACAATTTTAACATAGTTTTGTGTCACTTTTTTAAACATAAACGGATTGTGTTGAAATCACACAAATTTTGTGTAAAAAAAAAAGTGGTCAACACAAACTTTTGTGTTAAATTTTACAAAAAATTTTTTTCTGTATGTATGTATGTATTTGTATACCGAGAAGTTTCGTGGACGCGGAACGCTAGGGGTACCAACCCGAAATTTTTGCTATTCCATAGGCGTAGGTCATACAGTAAACTGCAGCAGCAGTTTGGTAACTTACTAGATGTTTCTAGTAAAATCAGTAGAAATCACTAGAAAACTAGTGATCATTGGTCACTAGATTTCTGGACTAGAAATCTAGTGACTAGATTTCCAGTGATTTCTAGTGATCTTACTAGAAACATCTAGTAAGTTACCAAACTGCTGCTGCAGTTTACTGTATGACCTACGCCTATGGAATAGCAAAAATTTCGGGTTGGTACCCCTAGCGTTCCGCGTCCACGAAACTTCTCGGTATATTATACATGTATATTATCGATTCATTGAAAATCTGTTGATTTAAGGTGCAATACGTACCTATATTTGTTATTAAAAGAACGTGACGATATTATACGACTAGTTGCGAAATTAATATTAAGGCAGACGAATTTTTAACACGATGATATAATAATATAATCCATATATGGGATATATATACGATGGGTATATATATATATATATATCATATTGGCAAAATGGATAATTGAAGAGTTCAATGTGTTTGACTCAGTGAATTAATTCGGTGGTTGAAGGGAATGGCGGGGGAGTATAGTATATAAAGACCACCTCCTGTGACAAATCGATAAGTTTTTTCCACAGCTACAACAATTGAACGCTTGTCACATCGTTTTATTTCGAATAATGGTTTATCCCTCCTGCACGCAGCAAGTGGGGTTAGGTTAGATTCATTCTTTTCGTATACAAAAACAGTTTACAGCTGTAGTTAAACTTGGTATGTGTGTACCAATGTATATATATATACGTATATAGCCCGCCTGACTTGAAAACTCGATTTTTTTTTTTTTTTTTTCATTTTTTAAGAAAGTTTTGTACAACCGCGCTATATATATTCGAGTGCCTTTGAAGTCGATACTTTAATACGCTCGAAAAAAAATGAATGGATATGTAGTATACAGGTATATATTCTATATATATATATTATATATATATATATATATATATATATGCGATGTGATTTACTTCAATTTATCAATCCTCATGTACGAAGTATATTATATACAACAATTTTTTTTCTCCACCATGTCCATATCTGCATATGATAATAAACATACGTGTATTTATGTATGTTAGAGTGGTCCTCAAAGGGTTGATATTAAAAATCTTCAAGATCCACTTCTGAATCGGTTCCAAAAACGTTTCTTGTAGATTTGCTATGAATGGCGGTATGCGTATGTATGTACAGTAGGGTGGTTCAAAAAAGACTTAAGTTCTCAGATGTTGCTGCTCATCCGTGAATACTATGTTGTTTGTGATTTATAAAAAATATTCCATTTTCTTGAGCTCTATAGGACAATATTTACTACTACCTCATTGGAATTTCGTAATTTTGCCATTTTTTGGCAATTTGCAAGTTCTCAGATCAAAGTGCTCATCCGGCTATCTCTAGATTCTCATTCAATGAGCATTTTGGTTCAAGACGAGACTCGTACGATAATATTTAGTACCGCCTCGGAGACATTTGAGTTTTTTCAATATTTTGTGTTTTTTCAGATATTCGATCGCCAGGTGCTGCTCATGAGACAGTTTTATCTTACCAATATAAGAAAGAAATACAAGCAGTTTACAGTCTGCGGCCCATTTCTACTACTCTCTCATTGAGGGCGACTTTCCTTGAAGTGAAATTAGCAACAAATATTATCGTACGAGTCTCGTCTTGAACCAAAATGCTCATTAAATGAGAATCTAGAGGTAGCCGGATGAGCACTTTGATTTGAGAACTGTGAAATTGCAAAAAAAAATGGCAAAATTTCGAAATTTCAACTTCAATGAGACAGTAGTCAATACTGTCCTATAGAGCTCAAAGAAATGGAATATTTTTCAAAAATCACAAACAACATATTCGCGGATGAGCAGCAACATCTGAGAACTTAGGTCTTTTTTTGAACCACCCTAATGTACAGTAATGTTCATCGATGGGGTCCCTGTGGCTCATCTGCGGTACAACTACCGCAAGCCAAAATAATATGCGCAAAGAGAGGACGGCGTAATATTGACGGACGAATCATATGTACAGGCACATAATATGCGATCCGAAAATCGTTATTCCACGGAAACTGTACGGAGCACTACTCCTCTTCCTGTTCCTCTTCCTTCACCACCACCTCTATCCGTACACGAATTTATGCAAATAACCTTTAATATCGATATACATATATCGTTGTATATATGCGTAGGCGCGTTTGGTTATAGTTAGTTGGTATATCCTAACCTATCTACTCTACCTTCCTACCTTCCTACCTTCCTACCTACCGATGCTGCAGTCTATTAGCATAATTAGGTGTCATAAACATGTCGTCTGGCCCGGGGGCGTGGGACAATGGCGCCGTATAACTACGGAGCAGTAAACGCGGAGACTCTGCCCTATATATATATATATATATATATATATATATATATATATGTATATAATGAAAGGACCCAAAACTCGTGCCCACGTATACACCAAACCGATCTATATATATATGTACACACTACACACATAGGTATATATATATACACCTGTAATAATATGTCTATGTCTATGTCTATGTCTATATATACATATACATATATACATGGGTATAGTTGGGTACTATATGGGCCTGGGCTAACTCCTATATAAGCAACGAGGCCGAAATTTAATTCTATTACAATATAATGGGATTAAGAAAAGAAGGAAGGAAGGAAGGAAGGAAGGAAGGAATAGGAATAGGAATAGGAATGAAAGGTAGCTGGGCGTGAGGCCCTGTGATCTTTTCGTTAATTGCCTGTCCGTTAAAGCTAGTTTCCTATATATGTATGTCTAGGTATATATAATATATATCGTGTCACGACACGAAAACCAATTAGATGTAATAAAAACAATAACAAAAAATTATTCTTCAACTTCAAATTTTATAATATATATATATATAGGTATACACGAGTTTTGAGATACCTATCTTGCAATTTTCTTTAAAATCTAGTCGATCTTATATTCTATGTATATATAAGAGGGAATCTCGTGTAGAGAAAGCATCTGCCCCATGTATATATATATATATATTATTTTGTTTGAATCGAGGAATGAACTAAACTAGTGCCTATATACGGCACGGTAGGTATATATCGTATCGTATCGTATCGTATACAGGACTCAAAAATGAAAAACACACATTCACGCGGTCTCTCAAAGTCTCTAAGCCGGATTATCCCTGCTGTGAGAGGCAAAACATGCCACGTGATCCATGAGAAAAGCTCCCGATCCTCATCCTCATCTTCATCTTCATCCTTATACCTAACCCCTACTCGCCTATTGCTCTAACAAATATATGTTATATATCTTCTTTTCAATATATTAAGTCCTATAATATGATGTGTGTGTATAATATCTTTTTTTTTTTTTTCATTTTTTACTTCAAAAGTCTATATTTTCATAGTCAAGAATTATTCAAAAAAACAAAGATAAGAACATTTTTTATGTTTTTTTTGTTTTTTTTTTCATCGCGAAAGTTATAGTGATTACAAATTCTAGTTAATTTCAATGCTGTCAGGATTTTTTCATTCTTTTTTTCCAACAAAAAAAAAAAAAAAATCGGAATTAATAAAGCATACGTTCCAAACGATTGAGCCAATCATCTTAAAAAAATATACGGTTGTCAGTATTTTCTGTAAATTATTGGTATTGGTTGAAAAATCAATTTTTGTGTATTTTTGGTATAAATTGGTATTTTTGGGATTCGAGAAATCCCCCCCCCCCCCCCCCCCCCCCCCCCCAAAAAAACAAATTCAGAAAGTTGATTCGAAACTGCAACTTTTTTTGTCTCATAAATTTTCTCGTATGATATTATATACACGGAGAGAAGAGAATAGTAATATTTACCATTTCTACATAGTAACCAGACTTATTTCTCATCAAATCGTAAATGATACTATGTCAAATAGGATTCATTACTATTTTTCTGGTAATATTTACTATGCTACATGGTAACTAAGCAAATGTAATGTTTGAAAATCTACGTTACCATGTAACATAGTAATGGTTACTATGTTACATTGCGAATATTACTATTCTTTTCTCTCCGTGTACTTTTGAGATATACGGAGCTGTTTGTATAGAAAAAGTTGGAAATTGGGTAAAAAAAATCCACAAATGCAATCCGAAAATTCTGAAAAAAATTCACATAAATTCTTTCGATATATCTAGTAGTGTCATAAGACAAAATTATGATTTTTTTTTATTTTTTTTTATTGTAAGCGGTAATTTTTTTGACGGTTCGAAACGGCGCGTGGAATACCTCATATAATTATATGAATAAGCGTAATAAACGGGACCGTGAAACTATAATAGGTTCTCTGTTCTATGATCGATGGATATTGTCTCTCGGTAGTTTGAAGCTGAAACAACATATAGTAAGGTATAGATAAGGTCTTTACCAAGGAAGCTGGGGGCTCGCTCATGCTTTCCGAGAGCTTATAGGCATCTAGGTAGGTATATGGGTACTAAAATACTAAAACAAGTACTAAAACGAACGGAGAGAGAAACTCTAGAATTCTTTTTTCTCATTCCTAAATAGGTATAGATATATATATATATATATATTTGTATATGTACACATTTATATTGTTCTATATTAGAAACGCGCGAGCTCTTATATGAAGGCACATTATAACATACAACGACGACGAACTATACGAGTGACTTATGCAGCCTCCGTGGTTTACGACTCTGTCTTTTCCGGGGAGAATAAGAGAATAAGAGAAGAAGAGAAGAAGAAGAAGAAAAGAAAGAGACGGAACTCTTCAACTCATCGTCACAGCCTAAAACCGGGAACCATATAGGTACTATACCATAGATTTAAACTTGACCAACGTTCTTAGCGTTCCGACGAAAATACCTGCGCAGCCTTTAAAATGTTGGAAATTCTCTAAGAATCGAACAGATTACGGTTTTAATGAACCAACCTACTTTAGGTAAAGAGAAGTTTAAGTAACGACCTGAACCAGGGGCAATATGTAATCTTAGGATCGTCTGCGTAAGCTATATTATAATGTTATACAGGTTCTGGTGAACAAGAACCAAAATGGAGGATAAATATGACAAAAACAAACCAGGTACAAGTCGATTTGTCTCCGCGACGAGCCGCAGTCTTAGTTTTGATTTTTTATGATGAAAAGAAAAAAATGATGTTGATTTCTATTTTTCAACACAAAAACTCTCATAGTCAGATTTGAATTGAAGAAAATCTTATCGATTGATGAAAAACAAAAAAAAAAAAAAAAAAAAACGAAATTCATCGCGCACCAATTGACGTCCATCTGAAATTTCTGGTCGGAGGTTATTCCGTGGATCTCAAAACGTGGATATACATGGTGAAAACTAAAATTTTTATTTACGGGATGTGAGAAAAAAGAAAAAACAAAAAGAAAAAAAAAAAAAAAAAACATACACAGAAAGAAAGGTTAACTTGATTCAAGACAATTTTGCGGTCCAAAAATGAAGACCGAAATTTTCTCGGATCTCGGATCCGAGAAATGTTCGATCTTCATTTTTGGAGCTACGAAAATTTGGAAAATTTGGAATTTGCAGTCCAAAAATGAAGACCGAAATTTTCTCGGATCAAATCAAAAATTTTTCTCGAACCAAGAAAATTGTCCCAATTTTCTTGGTTCGAGAAAATTTTTGATTTGATCCGAGAAAATTTCGGTCTTCATTTTTGGACCGCAAAATTGTCTTGAATCAAGTTAACCTTTCTTTCTGTGTAGAAACGACAATTATTGTTCGACGCAGATGAATATATATTTTGAAAACTTTCGAAAATGAGATACTACACTCAGAAAAAGGTCTTGTTGACACAACCAAAATTTCTTTATTATATGGACAATCACATTTTTTGTTTTTTTTTTTTTTTGGTTCAGTCAACCAAAAATTTTGTTGGGATAACCAAAATTTTGTTGGGAAAACCAAATTTTGTTGGGAACAACCAAAATTTTGGCTATTCCAACAAATTTTTTGGTTTACTGAACAAAAAATGTGATTGTCCGCATATAATAATAACCCAAATTTTGGTTGTGGCAACAAGAACTTTTTCTGAGTGTATATATGCGATCTATAATGATTGATTGATGAAACGAACGATTAATATTATTATTATATATGACAACATATATATAGCTTGTGCGCAGCACATATGGGTTTGAAAAAGGAGTTTAAATTATACTTGTAAAATAACGGTAACGATGGGAAAACTGAGTTAGCACTGCGAGCTGAGGAATTGCAATCGCTAAGGTATAAGCCATAGTAATTCAGAGAGAGTTATTGGCATAAAACAAGAGTGTGGTATATATGTATACATATATATATATATATATATATATATATATGTGTATATGTGTTATAGCCGCGTGTAACAGAAGCATATCTTCCACCTATATAGTTACAATACTTAAATATATACAGTTATATACTTGTGCCGATAAAATCACTCGAAGCATTATACATATACATATATATATAAATCGAACGGAATGATAATTTACAACTCGTCGTCGTCGTCGTTGTCGTTGTCGTTGTTGCGTCGTTAACGTTCTCGGCAAAAGAAAATATAATCGAGAATAATAATCCGGTAGCCTCGAGTTTATTTATTTTATCGCACTATAGGTACGTACCGCGTTGTTAATGCGCGCCGCAGCAGCTGATGCACCGACGCAACGCCGCGCATCATCGCCGCCAACGACGACGACGACGACGAGAACGACGTCGAGAAATGATTTCTTAACAAATTTTAACGTCCGCTTTGTACTATTTGGAATCTTCAAAGTTTACTGACAAAATTGTTTACTAATATAAAAAAAAAGGTTCATACAAAGAAAAAAAAAAAAAAAAAAGAAAAATTTATCGTAAATTATTGGTTTGCATATCGAAATCGGATCAGAATATTTTCTCTAAAATTTAAAGAAATTTCATTTAATAAAAAGGTAGTCCTGCAAAACGCTAAAGAGAGAGAGAGAGATAGACCGCGTGCACGAGAGAATCGAATAGAGAGACACTGCGGCGCAAAAGCGAATGAATAAAGAAAGAAAGGAAGGGCTAACTGGAGTTCGTAGAGTTCTCCGCGCACGTTGTCGAACAAATCGGTACAAACGATCCTCGTAAAACAGTTAAGGTTACAGCAACAGCGCAACAGCAGCACCAGCAACAGCAGCCTGTTTGGTTTATATCTGTTCCGTTTCTTCCCTTCTTTGAGTGGGACTTTGCTGCTGCTGCTGCTGCTGCCGTGAGTTGGAAGGAGATGAGTTTGCTGATAGGGATCCCCGAACGATAGTCGTCGGTTGGTTCTGGTCCATACTACATACGTATATATATATATATATATATAATTCTCGTTGGCCAGAAGGACCCCTGCGGTGCCACCGTTGCGTTAACGTTACGTAGCATCGGTGGTCGGGTGCCGCGGTGGCTTCAGTGAACGCAGAAATTTCAAAGTTGCGTCCTCGCCGTTAGTTTCTTTTCTTATATTTATTTTCTTTAGTTTTTTTTTTCAATTTTTTTTTTTTTTTTCACGTCCCTTGTCTATTTCAATCTCATTCTTTGTCTCAGTTTCGTCATAGGATTTTATTTCTAATAGTATACAATTTGAAAAAATTTCAACTGTATGTAATAATAATAATAATAATAATAATAATGACGGTACGGGTCGGTAAAGAAGATTCAATATACCTATATCCGACATTCGTGATATGAATTACGAAAATCTAACCATAGACTATGTGTATATGTATATTATGCTATTTAATAATATATATATTATAGTCTGACAAACGCCTAAGATAATTACTTTCTATTTAAGTGTCGAGTTATATAGCTGCACACCTGTACCTATTATGTCTATATGTACTAGTTGAAAATTTTCGGAGCTTCCAAACACCTCAGATAAACACAATATATATATAAACACCTATAATACGTATAACGGAGCTAGAAAGGCAAAATTCTTTATACCTATAATGTATATTGAAAATACACTAAGGCAATATCAGCTGCTATATAGTATTTTCGTCTATATAATAAACCATACCTATGTATATATAAATATATATATATATGAATTTATCCACATAGGTATCTCGCGAGATAATATATAATAGTGTAAGTTTGGCTGGCGCCACTCGTTATTTATACGATGAGAGAAGGAGTTGGAGGGAGGGGAGGCCCGAGGTGAGTGAGGGCTGAAGGGTAGGAGTGGGGTGTAGGGGGGGAGAGTCGATGGGCCTTAGGGCCCCGGTGCTGCCGAGGTCTCGAAGGCGGGAGCCGCCCACTAAATTATTATTTGTTTCTCGAAGGACTATAAACGCCGGGCTGCCTTATGCAGGACAGAGTGCTCGCTCTGGGTTTGCTGCGCGGATGCTCTGCAGCTTAACCTTGCGTATATATATGTACCTATACAGTACGTGTATGTGTACGTGTAATTTTAACGTTGAAATTTTTGTCCTGGGGCCTGCGTCCAAGCTCTGTATCTCTGTATATGTAAGAGAGGCGGTGATGTGATGTAATTAGTAATTATACCATCTTTCCCTTTTTCGTGTATATTATAAAGTTAGGTATATGGATGTGAACTGAATTCCGAAATTTATACATCCATATACTTTTGTATGCATTATTTGTTTATATATGTGATGCATATGTAACGATTTTTGGGACTCTTTTCATTGATTATTATATGCAAATAAGCAATTTTCTGATTATGATTTTTAGTTTTTTTTTTTTTTTTTTTTTTTTTCGTAACTGAATTTTTCTGGAATTTCACCTTCTAGGATATTATCTAGTGTTTATAGAGTCATATTAGTGATGCATATTCTTTTGTTTTCTATATTTTAATTCGCCCAATTTCGTCGAATTATAATTAAAAATAAAACGAGAATGTTTAACGTCTCTTACAAAAACCGGACGATATACCTATACATATATAAGTGTATATGTGCAATCTATATCCAATAGCTTAGAATTTCCGAAAATTTAAAGTCGCAGCTGATCACAATTAATGATGAAACGTTCAAATATTTTTACAATTTTGCTGATGTGAAGAAAAAAAGAAAAAAAACTAATACAAGCTGCGATGAATGAATGAATGAATGAATAAATGGATAAATAAATAAATGAATGAAGAAATGAATGAATGAATGAATGAACGAACGACTGAATTCCACTGCAGGTCGTTTCTCAATTTATATACCTACCTACCTACCTGTGTCTTACACGTATATATAGGAATACGTATGTGTATTTATAGTATATATACGACATAGAATTCATACGTTTTTGGATGTATATATGTATAGAATGGGATAAATTGAAAGGAGAGTCGACTCGCGGGTGAAAAATATATATACATAGGTATAGCATATATATATATATATATATATATGCATATATGGGCACATAACCCCAAAGCGCGAACTTCGCATCGGATAGAATACTTAGGCTGAGGTTAAAGCTTTCTATTTGCACACCCCACCCTATCCGACACCCTTTTCTATTTGCATTCAGAAATTGGCTTCTGCCAGTGCTGCTGCAGCTAGACCCGGCCTACTCACAACTTTTATTCTAACTTCACTCGCACGTAAAATATCCACTATAACTACCGTTTAAAGTCGCACCTCTAGAACGATTATAGGCATGTATGTATGTTGTGTATCCCACTTATTGCCTTGCTTTGCCTGCCCGACCGCTCTGCTTTCCTTCGTTCATTTTATACATACATGCACAGTTGCATAATATGACAACGGATGCAGATTGTGCAAAGAAAAATGATAAACGGCAGTTATTGTATTTGAAGTGTTTTTTTTTTTTTTTTTTTTTTTTTTACTCTTCTTTCTTTTTTGAGACTCCCAAGTGTGAGCAAAGTATTTTTTTTTTTTTTTTTTTTTTTTTTTTTTTCACCACACGAACAATAACTCTTTTTATTTTTTATAAAGATTGCGAGGTCTGTTTAACAATCTCGACGAAATTTACTAGATTTTAAGTTCAAATCATACACTCAGAAAAAGGTCTTGTTGACACAACCAAAATTTGGTTATTATATGGACAATCACATTTCTTGTTGAGTAAATCAAATTTTTTTGTTCAGTCAGCCAAAAATTTCGTTGGGGGTAACCAAAATTTTGTTGGGAACAACCAAAATTTTGGCTATTCCAACAAAATTTTTGGTTGACTGAACAAAAATGTGATTGTCCACATAATCACCCAAATTTTGGTTGTGGCAACAAGACCTTTTTCTGAGTGTTTATTTTAAGGGCATGAAATATGTATCGTCACATCTCGTTTAATTCGTACGTTCGCCGTATTCTATACCGAAAGAGTACTAATTCAACTTTTAACTGACAATTTCTATCCAATTTTTCACCTGATTAGTACGTAGTATTCCCGATAATAAGATATATGCGTTTCTATTTCTACACACGGACTACGCAGTACAGCTCTTGTAACAATGAATTTTGCGTTGCATTCATAACACAGCAAGTATAGAAACCTATAATTAAAGGAGCTGTTTACGACACGAGGAAAATTTATCTTCTTCACACGATAAATCGAACGCATTCGTTGGTTTTATCAGTTTCCCTTTTTTTTTTTTTTTTTTTTTTTTCTTTTTTTTTTCCATACCTATACATATAATTATTTCACTCGGTTGTTATATTATCTTTTCCACACTATAATAACAAACGCAAATGGAAATCCATATTTATTTCTGTATTTTTTTTTTTTTTTTCTCTCATTTTTTGTATAGATAATGCGCGTGTAAGTCCGGTTTCCAAACACGTACATATAGAGGTACTAATTTACGGTGATCCTTAATTTTATCATTTTTAAATTTCAATGCTCCCATTGGCCAGCTACATCTCCAAATTACATGAAAAAAAAAAAACAAAACAAAACAAAAAAAAAAAACCTCAGGTTCCTATATCGAATCTATAAGTACCACCCCAATTTCTAAGTCTTCGAATTTTCCTAAAATTAGAATAAAACACGATTTGTGACGCATTAACCGTGATTAAAAATAGAAAGCCACAGAACAATTTCGAATGGTAATAATAAGATGAGGACAGTAATTTGAATCCGTAAAGTGAAGTATATGAAGAAAAATGTAAAAAAAGAAAAAGAGAAAAAAAAAAACGACTTGACAAGACAACCTCTTGTGTGTGAAAAAAAAAAAAAAAAAAAAAAAAGAAAAAAAGTAGGCTATGCGAATAGACGTCAGACTTTAGACGTAGGGAAGCTACGTGTGTAGCAGGCCATCGATTTCACGTATCGTAGTTGATTATTTGACCGGAGGGCTAGGCCACACACCGGGTGTTTGAAACTCTGAGAGAAGAACGCGCGAGGCGATAAAAGCCTGTACAATATTATACATATACATATACTAACCTATATATATATATATATATACGTTTAATGAGCCTCTCAAGAAGTGATGAAGGAGTCTGAAGTATACGATGAGAGAACAGTGCGCAGAAGGATCAGAAAGTATAGAAAATAAGGTGTTTATACATATATATTAGGGTGTGCCAAAAAAAAAAAAAAAAATTCAAACGCACATCAACATTCCGGTAGAGCATCTCAAATAGAATATCTCAGCCAAATATGAGCTCTTAATATTGATATTTAGAACTGCCTAATTTCGTTACTAATTTTAGTTACTAAAATAGGCAGTTCTAAATATCAATATTAAGAGGTCGTATTTGGCTGAGATTTTCTATTTGAGATGCTCTACCGAAATTTTGATGAGCGGTTGAAAAATAAATTGTTTTTCCCAGAGTCATATGTCTCCATGACGCTATGACTCAATGTTTAAAGGCGAATATCTCTTAATCGGTGAGAGTTAGGAAAATTTTATCACAGTACTTTTTTATAGAGCGTGAAATTTCCTATAAGAATCTGTCTTCAGATAGTTTCTAAATCAAGCCGCTTACGAGAAAAGACAATTCAAAAATTTTCCGATTTTTGTTCACATGTTATTCAAATCAAAAATGGGAAAACTGAGTTAGGCAGTTCTAAATATCAATACTAAGAGCTCATATTTGGCTGAGATATTCTGTTTAAAATGCTCTACCGGAATCTTGATGTGCGTTTGAATTTTTTTTTTTTTTTTGACACACCCTAATCTGGGTACACTATGAGTTATGAATTTTATTCGCTTATCTATCCGAGTGTGAAAAAAAAATATTTTCGTGAAGGTACAGAGAAGAGTAACTTTCGCACAATGGACACGTGTTCCTAATAATTAATGAAGTGACAAGAAAGAAAGAAAAAACACTCCATCTGGGGGTGACAGAATTAATTCGTTGTCATTACCGCGAAATGTACGTACTTTAAATATCGTATGTACCTATATATAATATAATATACATATATATATATATATATATATATATATAGTCAGAGTATCTATCCGTGTAGGTATTGACTGCGAGAAAGAGTGCAGGAGAGAGGCCTAGGAGGTGTGGGATATACATGTGTGTATTGTGTGTATGTGTATGTGTATGTATATATAAATGTATATAAGGCAAATGGGTGGGATGAAGACGTGACGTGACGGGTATGAGTGAGATAATGAAAGGGTTGGTTGGCGCAGCTATCTCTTTCCCCTTCTTTCTCACATAAGGAATAATCCAAAGACGCCTGGAGCCACGTTTATACTCGCCCATATATATATATACATACTTATACCTATGTATTTGTATATATTCGCGGCCTAGCTCTCGCGTCTTCTCAATTCTCAGTACTACACTTCGCGCGTATATAATATATATATATATATATATATATATATAGTACGACTAGGTAAAGTGCCTGCATAGTATATCTATAGCTAAGGTACGTGAGCTCAGAACCCTACAGTGCATCATCCCCCGCGTGTAGCGCAGCAGTGCAGCACTGGAGCTAGTGGCCTTATTCAACACTTTTACTAGGTACTTGGTTTCTTTTTTTTTTTTTTTTTTTCTATTTTTTTTTTTTTTTTTTTTTGTGAGACTAATAAAAATTTAACATCTCTATCATAGAATGTTATCCACCCGTATATTATAAGAGAATGGATCAGTTTTATTGATATATATATATATAGGGGCGGTGAGTATATAACACGATAATACATAATAACATATGTAACATGGAAAAAAAAAAAAAAAAAAGGATTGGCGATTTAAAAACTTGAGTATGAATATGAACTTTTTTTCTGCCCCAAGGGTTCCATTTTACCCCACCCTCCCTTATTTCAAGAATGTTGATTGTCGGTCAAGAATTAAAAGTTCATTATTTTTTTTGTCTTGTCTTGTGGAAGCAAGGGTTGAAATTTAATCATACGGGGTATGAATTAGTTATAATATAGGTACCGGCAATATTTTATGCCCATATCATATCGCGTCACTAGTGCCATAAGGTCGTAAGCGCCAAAAAATTATTTTTTTTTTGCGGATATCCCCAAACGATGTTATATGGCACGAAAAAGATTTTGCCACCAAAAACACGAAATTTTTTTTTTTTTTTTTTTTTTTTTCGGATATTATAGGGTATAGCTAAATACTAAAAATTATCAAAAATCATATAATTCTCATATTTTAATATGTATAATGTATATATCCAAGGTATTTTTTTATAGCCCGCTAATAATGAACAAAAAAATTCGCACCTCACGCCCTATATTTATAAAGCACGTAGATTGTGACACAATATAAGCCTTAAACATATAGCCTGCAGTTCTGTACGTAAAATGTACATATACATAAATTCCCGCATGATATATTTATTATTTATTTTTATATTTTTTTATATTTCATACTATTTTTTGTTATTTTATATTACATATTTAGTTTTTTTATTTTT
The DNA here is from genome assembly GCA_943736025.1 of Tenthredo mesomela. Classification (NCBI taxonomy): domain Eukaryota; kingdom Metazoa; phylum Arthropoda; class Insecta; order Hymenoptera; family Tenthredinidae; genus Tenthredo; species Tenthredo mesomela. The sequence continues at coordinate 3,956,425 of OX031020.1, read as the reverse complement.
TATTTTTAGTTTTTTTTTTTCATTTATTTATTAAAACCCGATTAGCGGCGCGAACTAACCGCGCGAATACACATATATTTTTTTTTTTATTTTTTTTTTTATTTTTCATCTTCGTGTATAGATAGATATAGGTAGCAGACTGATACGCCACTTTGCATAGGTATTGTTTTCCGGGATCGCGATATAAGGCGTATAGCTATAACAGGTAGCGTATAAAGCCACGGCTGCGGCGCGTCGCGTCGCGTCAAAAGCACGCGAACGAACGATTGTAGATCGCAGGTTTTGACTGAGCACGCAAACAACGCCCTGAGATCTAAACTCGTATTGCCTCGACATCTAGTATACAGGGCTCGGTGTTATATCCACGTGTATATGACACGCTAGCTACGACGAGTTGGGATATATACTACCTACCCTACCCTACCCTACCTACACCAATTTTTCCTGTTTCTCATATTGTCATTTTTATACGCGTTATCCGCGACCTCGGCGATATATTATCACGCTATTTCCATGTCTATAATATATATGTATGTATGTATATATATAAATACACCGCAAAAATTTTTACACACCTGTAATAAAACCGCGTCATTCAAAACCTAGTTAATTATTTTTTTTTATTTGTTTGTTTTTGTTTTTTTTTTTTTTTTTTTATCAAATTTAGAAGAAAAAAAAATTTCTTTATACTTTCTAGCAAAATCTCGCATCAAGTATTTGAAAAAAAAAAAAAACAAAACAAAAAAAAAAATTAAAAAATAAAAATAAAAAAAAAACAGGGTGGAAAGGGAAGAATAACAACCCTGCGAGTTTTATGACCCTTATTTTATATACCATATATACATATACCTCTAGGTACATTCTTTCACGAATCGGGTATAGCAACCTGTTGAGATATTTGCACGGGAATTCGACGCAAGTAGGTACGTTTCAACGATCTGTTCTTTTTTTTTTTTTTTTTTTTTTCAATTTTTTTTCTAATTTAATTGAATTTAATTTTCATCTTTTTCATCGATGATATACTAATGACAATATTTCTGTCGGTCCGCAAATAAAGAGAAACATGATTTCTCTTAATTATTTTAACGCTCGATCTTGCGATAATACGTTATAAGCAATAACATCGAGGAAAAAAAAGATTTCTATCAATCATCGAGATAGAATTTTCGAATAGAGTTTGTGTAAAAGAATTAAAAAAAAAAAAAAAAAAAATCAGTTCGTCGTTGTTGTGTGATAAAGCGTAATGTTGTTCAATAATTACAGAAACAACAATTTTATGATATACGAATCAACAATATCGCGTCACTAATGCCATAAGGTCGTAAGCGCAAAAAAAAAAAAAATTTCGTGTTTTTGGTGGCAAAAACTTTTTCGTGCCATATAACATCGTTTGGGCATATCCGCAAAAAAAAATAATTTTTTGGCGCTTACGACCTTATAGCATTAGTGACGCGATATGCTATGATATGATACGACGAAGTATGGGGCAGGGGGAGGGGGAGGTAAAAAAGGTGGGAGATTTTGGGCCCGCAATGGGCCTGATTCGAGTCAGTGAGGAAGGACTAGGTTACGGGGGTAAGGGGTACGGGTTACGACGAAGAGCGTCGAGACTGGCCCCTGGACTGGGGAGAGTTAGTCTTACGTAGGTGAGGTAGGTAGGTAGGTAGGTAGGTTGGTATATAGTATAGGATACAGTGTCGTATAGGGTTTCGCATCGGGTCTGGTAATATCTCGTTTAGAAAGATTACAGGTTCGAGAAGAGGAGAGGCTGCCAATGTATAAAACAAACATCGTTAAGGCCAACCCTATACTTAGGTGGCCCTTGCGTTATTTACTCCTGGTTATATGTGCCGGGTTATTTACCAGTTATTTACCTCGTCTCATCGTCAGACCCGCGCGTATATATTCGTACCGGGTCGAACCGCGTCGGTCCGACCAACTCAACTCAACTCAACTCAACTCAACTCAACTCAACTCTATACTCGACTCGACGCGAGAGAGGAGTTACCTTCAAGTTTTAACCGGCTGCTGCTGCAAGACTCCGTCCGTACGTCCGTCTGCCGTCTCTCCTGCATATCCCCCCCACCCAACTTTTTACTTTTATGAACATCTTCGCGAAGTAACCGCGCCGCGCGCTATATACCTCTCTTACTCTCTCTATCTCTCTCTTTCTCTCCTCTCGCTCTCTCGCTATATAACGATATTGAGATGTAGACCACACCAGTCAATGCACGACTATAGGTAGTATAAAGTCGAGAGTAGAGGCTGCATGCAGCAGCAGCAGCAGCGGCAGTAACAGCAGATGCTCAACGCTCGCGGAGATACAGACAGAATCTGTAATTATTATCAGGTATTATTATACCCCCATCGATTTTGATGGATTATAGATATATAATATAACTATATACGATCTTAAGCGTTGACGTCTATAGTATCTTATGCGATATAATATACAAACATATTATACTGCGTAAGGAGTTCGAGGATCAATTTTGTTTTTTGTTTTTTGTTTTTTGTTTTTTTCTTTTTTCTTTTCTGATTTATAGACACAAATTGATTTACCGAACCTCCGCGCTTTGCATATTAAACACGTCTATATTATCACCGACCGTTCTACATGTTTATACAGTGTATCATACTATATATATATATATATATATAGTATTTAATTAGTTATCAAGCTAATTCCATCATTTCTATACGGTGGTCATTTAATTTTTTATTTCTTTCTTTTTTTTTTTTTCTCTCTTCATTATTATTATTATTATTATTATTATTATTATTATTATTATTATTATTATATCATTATTGTTGTATTATAATTTTAAATAAAAAAAAAAAAAAAAAAAAAGAATTATAAATCTCTCAATAGGTAGTATAGTACATGATGTATATTCGCATGTCTGTGCAACAGCAACATCAGCAGTCAGTGTTCACGCATTAACTCTCATCGTCGCATGTGTCTATCTATATCTATACATATATATATATATATATAATATGTATATAGATATATAGTTGATGCAAGTTCGCTGGCGTCGGTTGAGCCGCGCGAGATGATGCGATGGGTATGAAAGAAATATCATCACCACCACCATCACCATCACCAGCGCCAGCACCACCCGTCCTCCTCCTCCTCCTCCTACTCCTACTCCTACTCCTACTCCTACTCCCCCACCCTGGCATACCTCTCTCTACGCGACCACCACACCCGAAGAAACGTCAATACAAAAAGTGCAAAGGACTGTGCACTGACACACGCCCGAACCACCGACGCGGTCGAAGCTCACACGCGCTACCAGGCTACTAGGGCTAATTACCATACGGGACCCCGCGCGCGACCCTGGGGACATCACGCGGGCGAGTGCAACAAAGACGGGGTTATACTGTACAGAGCCGAGGAAGCGACGTTGATATAGGAACGTATGACTAGGGGTACGAGAGAGGAAAGGGAATATAACACTCCTCACCGTCGCGGTCGCGGTCGGTAGGGTAGGAAAGAGAAGAGAAGAGAAGAGAAGAGAAGAGACGAAAACTAGGGAGTAACAGGGAAGGTACGGAGAGGGGTAGTGAAAAGTGCGAGAAAATACTTATGCGGCGGTACGAGAGAGCGAGCGAGTAGAAGGGCGGATGGGGGCGAGAGAGAGAGAAAGAGAGGTGGAAAATCGGGTGCAAAAAGGGGGTGACATAGGGTCGAGGAGAGAAATAAAAAAAAAAAAAAAAATAAAGAAAAAGGAAAAGAAATTAAAGAACGGGTGTCGATTCTCTCTGAACGTGTGTGTTATACCGCACGGGGTTCGATCTGGTGTAAATCTCTACCGTCGCGTTTGCTATATATGTATACGTACACATGCATCTACTATGTAGTATATAAACCATATACAGTATATTTATAGTACATAATATATATATATATATATATATATATGTATTATATATTTATGAATTCCGTTTCTAAAACCGTTTTTCATGGATATCTTCTCTATTTTCGCGCAAAACGAACATTTTTTGGGCTGTACATGTTCGGAGTCGCACATAGAATTGCGCGACGTATTTTGTTTCATTGATTTCGGTGCCCAGGCAGAGATATTCCGTTTAATATCACATTTTTTCACGATGTTTTCAGGACTGGTGGAATTGCCTAGGAAAGCACCTTAATATTAAGATTTAGAGGTCGCTCATCGCGGATTTCTATTTTCCATTTGAATAGCATAGGAAATTTTTTTTTTTTTTTTTTTAATAATTTTGTAGCTCACAAACCAATGAACAAATCCAAATGACTCAAACATATTTTCATAGGAAATTGAACACTCTACAAAAAGCTTCTCTTATCATTTTTTGATAAATTGACTCCTTCAAAAGTTATTCAAGCTCAAATTTCTATTTATAGTTGAGTAAACTATTTTTTTTTTTTTTGTGATTTTTTTTTTCCACAATGATAGATACATTTTTTAGAGTGTGCAATCCCCTATCAAAATATGTGAGAGTCATTTGGATTTGTTCATTGGTTTGTGAGCTACGAAATTCTGAAGAAAAAAAAAAATAAAATTCCTATGCTATTTAAATGGAAAATAGAAATCCGCGATGAGCGACCTCTAAATCTTAATATTAAGAGCTCCGCTTTTAACAGGCATCTTTTTTCAGCCCCCCGAAAGTATTTCAATGCGAAAATTGAAAGAAAAAGAATAGTCGATTTTTTTGAACCGGTCTAATATATATATATTATCATTGAAAATGATTCTCTTTTCGGTCTGTTGGCTGGCTATAGGGGCTCCAATCTGGAAATGTAACGTTCTGGCGTCACGCAAAAGCGTACATGATGAGTCATCGGATATTGAGTCTTTCATTTATTAAATTATTGAAAAAAATATACATGCTAGGATATATGCATGGAATATATCCTAGCATATGAAATTATATGTGTTGAGATACATGTTGTATATACTCAAATGTGCCCCAAGATATATGAATTTGCCTAAAGATATATATATGATCTTGACATACATGCTAGGATATATCTTTCGGTAAATTTGGGTATATGCGACATATTATATCTCAACATATATGATTTCATATAATATACTAGGATTTATTCCATGCAAATATCCTAGCATGTATATTTTTTCCGTGGGGGATAGGTGGTGTGTAGCTGGTGAGGTGGATTTCTTTTGTATTAGCGTTAGATGAAATAGAAGTTCCGGTGGGGGGTTCGGGGGGCTTTGCCCCCCGATCGGGGTCCAGGGGCGAAGCCCCGGTGGGGGGTTTGGGGGGCGGAGCCCCCCGATTCGCAAAATAAAACAAGAATCTTCGACGCATGTAGGGTAAAAAACAATTGATTTGCAATGATTGTAAGTGTTTCATTATTTTGCACATTAATGTATATCCTAGCAATTCATTTTCAATTACTCAGATTCTTGCCTTTCGGGTGAAACCTGCAGATATATATATATATATTATATATATATATATATATATATATATATATAAATTCTCTAGAGCATATATTATATAGGATCATATAGTATATGTATACGAAGATATATACCTAGTAAGGTATATAAATGGATTAGCGATACACAAAACTAGATAGGTGAGGTACCTAGTGTAAGATATACGGAGGTAGAGCTGCTATATATATCACTACAGGCATTAATTAATCCATCGCGACGCGTTTAGAAACAGAAGAAAAATAAATAAATTAAATTAAAAAAAAATTCACAAATTAGTATCCATATATGTAGTAGTTACATTTAGAATAAAAAAAAAATAAAAAAAAAAAAAAAAAAAGTGAATAAACTCACGGTACGAACAGCGTAGTATATATATTATACAATCGCAAGGATCACCTACATATATATATATATATATATATATATACATAAGTTATTCAGATTCATAGTATATAATATTATTACACCTATTCTTTAATTTGTCAAAAAGAGAGATCTGGTGAGAGTGAGAGTAAGGAGCTGAATACGAAGAGTAAGAGGAAGAAAATAAAAAATAAAAAATCTTTACCCATAAATGTTCTATGAAATTATTCATCGGCGGTGTAGGTACTATGTCAAAAGAAGTGTTCAGATCAGACCGCGAGGAGCTAAGCTTTATAAGGTGCCAATACTATATACAGCATATATATTGCCATTACATTATCATTTGGCCCTCGATCACAGGTTTTATTCAATGTGTTTGAAACAGGCGAGAATTCCGGGTATAAATTAATTTTGCGGTACATATATTGTATAGGGACGTATATATAGTGGTGACAACTGCACACTGTATATGCATAACGTGTGTGTGTGTGTATACATGCGTATATGTACATTTCTTTACGCGATAAAAAAAAAAAGAAATAAATTAAAAAAAAAAAGAAAAGGAATCATTGATTCTATTTTCTTGACAGGATCAGACTTAATAAACTTCGCGAAAAGATTATACTTATATAGATGCACGTGACACAGAGAGATCTAGACGTCGCGATATAACATATGTATATTACGAAAAATATATTTATTTCTTGGTTATTTTTATACATTCTGGATACATAATAGTAGATTACGATACAAGTGCGCGAAGTACGTGATTCTTGCACGAGTGCGAGGATCAGGTACGCGCACTTGTGTCGTATACTATTTTTTGTAACGAGTCGTGAGAAGTTCGACCCAAAGATAGTGTTTTTGTGTCGATATTCGAAACCATAACCAACTCACCACTTGTTCCGTTCGATGGCGCTAGTTATGCTCGTTTCGCTCGGATTAGCGTTAGGTAATGAACATTGCCTAACGCTAACGTACATTACCGCACGCTCTCCGCCCGGTTTGGCAATCGGCAATTTCGCGCACCCTCTACAGTGCGCGAAGTCGAACTTCCCATGCAAGTGTTACAAAAATAAGGTTTTTTTTTTTGTCGTGTGTGTGTGTGTGTGTGTGTTTGTTTTTTTTTTAAATATACATCGTACACGTGTACCGAGAAAACGAAAAACGTTATAATAACTGATAAGATATTTAAGAAAAAAAATTTTAATTCATTAAAACGAATACCAGATTAATAAATGATTTTTTTTTCGGCATAGGCATTGAAAAGTCACTTTTTGACGCCTGTTTTCGATCCACAAAGTGTCACTTTATACCGTTGATTTCAGAACTGCCCTATAAAGTCTTTATACGGCAGTCTGGATGCGCAGTTCGAAGTGCGCATTCCAAAACTGCCATATAAAGTCTTTATACGGCAGTTTCGATGCGCGGTTCGAAGTGCGCGACAGATCGCACCATAGCCTCACTCTTCGTCTAGTGAATCTCAACAGGCGTCAAAGTGACTTTTCATACCTATTTCGAAAAAAATACAGTATGGGGCGCACCCGTAAACCGTTTTTGACTCGAATAACACTTGGTTTACGGGTATGCCACATAATATACTATTTTTTTCTTTTTTTATGTATATTATAACGATAATCACTTGATACGTACACGTATATATATTATCTATATAAATATATAATAAATAAAATTCAATATAATATTTATATACGCAGAATTGTTTTTTAAAAAACATCCATACACTCGCATTCTGGGATCACACCCCGGAATAATAATACCCGACGGCGATCTGCTGCAATGTCATTATTTCTGCGAAATATCAATCCATGTTGTTGTTGTTGTTTTTTTTTTTTTTTTTTTTTTTTTTCTTAAAATTAACAATGTCAACATTCTTGAAATCTCTCGATTCAGTTCCAATCAGTTTAAGGCCCATCCTTAGTCGCCCACCTCTTTTTGGTCGAAATGTGTCACATTTCGATTATTATCTGAGCCCAGGCGTAAAAAACGCAAAAAAGGCCAACTTAGCGCAAATTCTATTTCAATTCCGAACACACACGTCCAAAAAAATGTTTCGTTTCGTGCGAAAATAGACTCTACAGATGGTTTTTACATTGTTAAAAAATTATTCGAATTCGATTTCCTCGGCGAACAATGTAAAAACCATGGAGGAAAAGACATAATCTATGGGAAAAAATTCTCGTATTCGTATATGCATGTAATATTATGACGTTCGAAATCTTTCTAAGCGATAACTGTATATATCACCTCTATTCATATAAATAAATACGAATAATTGGCAATATTAATTATACGATAATATTGAAAATAATTTGTATAATCCAATATCGATAATAATATTGTGCAACTATCTTACCGGCCACTTTTCGTGATGACCATCTCCGTACCAAGTTTGTAAAATCTTTCCCAGAGCTCCTTCCCTTCCAAAGTAACTTTCGGATCGTCAACGACCCCGTCTTCTTCAGGATGGTGTGGCGGTACGAGGGGATGGTGGGGACCCGCGAGTGGGTGATGTGGAGGAAGGGGTAAAGAAGGCCCCAGCATCCCCGGGGGCAGGGGATGCCTAAGGGGCCTCATACCACCACCGGGCCCGCCCTGGTGGTGGTGGTGATGGTGTAAAGCTGCCGCTGCGGCCGCCAGTACTGCGGCGTGAGCTTCTTCGGGAGTATGGGGACCGAGACCGAGTCCTGAAACATAAGTTTCATAAATTAGAAATTGATGGGGACATGAGTCCCGGAGGGTAAAGAGAAAAAAGATTGAATTAAAATTACAAATTGATCATAAATTTCAAATGACATTAAATTACGTCACGAAATTTTGATGGACATTGAAGTTCGTAACGTTAACGTATAACAGAATATATTCCTTGAAGAAATGCAATATTTGTTTCGTCAATCAAATGTTGTCGCAGAATTGTAAAATATGCGAGATAAACATGTTTTACACAATTTGAGGAAGTAGGTATGCACCGTTCTTGATATATTTGAAACGTTTGAGTCTTGAATTTGAGAATTTTTTGGTGAATATTTTGTTGCATTATAACGTTACGAAGTTCAATACCTCATAAATTTTGGTCATATTGTTCAGATTAATTATTATCGTTACTGGATCTAAAATCCTCCCAATTATAGATTTTTGCTGTCCAATCGATTTCGAGAGATTCGAAATGAAGAGATAAAGAATATTGATTCTCGTTCGAAAATTGTATCTCCAATTTTTTAATAAAACGAGATGTGCCGATTTTTAGTGCCTATCGCGTTTGACGCGAATTCGTGTAAATTTAAAAAAAAAAAAAAAAAAAAAAAAAAAAAATAGTGTTATGATTTTACATGAGGTTGAAGTTCGTAACGTTAACGCCACAAAATAATTGTGCAAATTTCTTGAATTCATGACTTGAACGGTTCAAAAACAGCAAAATACGATCCATAATTTCCCGAATTGAGTAAAATACACCTGTCACGCCTATTTGGCAACTTTAACCGGTTCACTGGTAAGGGCACATATATGTGCAAAAATAAAAAGTGCCACAACTGGTAATGGCACATATATGTGCAACGTGGATATCTCTGTCAGTTTTGAACGGATTTGCATCAAACTTGATGTTCCTAAGTTTTTAGGGCTTCAAGTTGAATACGAAATTATTTCCTTTCACCAGTTTTGACACAAAACGTTGATTTCGGGTCCACCAGTGAACCGGCTAACAACGTTTGAGTCATGAAATAGTGAATTTTCCAAAAATTGTGTTACGTTAACGTTACGAACTTCAACTTCATGATTTTACAGCTATATTAACGCGATTGTACAGTAAATTTCAATCAAATTGCGGTCTGTAATACTGCTGCGCTATAATATGCATCGATGAAATTTCGGACTGCTACCCCTCGCATATTTGATTTTCAAATCATAATATACCTATACTACATTCGGTCGAAAATCTCGAAGTATATAATATAATCGATGAAATTGTTTTCATGAAAATTTACCAAATTATTGTCAATCGGAAATGAAAGCTTCCTCAAAAACTGATTTTTGATTCTTTTATACTTATCCCAACAAAAAACCATATAGATAATGATTTTGGTCAAAAATTCAATACCTGCAGATACAGGGGTTATAAATTATTCTTCTATTCTAAATTTTTTTTTTTTTTTTTTTTTTTTTTTGAGTATAGGTAGATCATGGGAGTAAGATTTCAATCACCAATTTTAACGCAATGGGAACAAAAATTTTATTATTATAGATATATTTTTCAAACTGTATATAATCGTATAAGAAAATTACATATTTTGTTGATTTACAAAAAAAAAAAAAAAAAAAAAAAGGAACGAAATTCATTTCTTTCTATATATTTGATATCGTCGTGACAAGAAAAAAAAAAAAAAAAAAAAAGGCAAAATGAATCGTTAATATTTACTGGATTTTACGTTGTATAATAATATGGTCCTCAATATTTTTTTTTTTTTTTTTTTTTATATTATTTTTTTTCTCCAATCAAGGAACATATATATCCTCTCGACATTTTTCAATTTTATTTTATATAGCTATACCTAATATAGAACATACAAATAAAGAAGAAAATTCATCAATTTCTTCCTAAATTAAATCGCGGATTGTAAAAAAAAAAAAAACTCCTGCTAACCAGGCAGCCAGCCAACAGCAGCAGCAGCAGCAGCAGCAGTAGCAGTAGGATTTAATTAATATTATATATACTTCCTGTACTGCAGGAGTCAAGTTGTTTGAATCAATTGCGAAGTAATATCGGAGGGGGGTCTGAACGGTTGCAGGAGCCAGGATTTCTATACACACGTTCATATACTATATACAATTTTTATATTATTTTCTTGAATTTTTTTATTTTTTATTTGTCATTTTCCCTCTTTTTTTTTTTTTTTTTTGTTTTTTTTTGTTTTATTCTTGAATGCAAACAATCAATTAAAGAAGTGAAAAAAAAATATCCTTTTTTTTTACCTTGGGACTTGCGCGTCACTTCAGCCAGTAATAATAAAAAAAAAAAAAAAAAAAAAAAGATCGGAAATCTCGTGAATTTGTTCTTATCGCATACCTATAGCCAGTTTGTTTGTTTTTTTGTTTTTTTTCTTTCTTTTCTTTTTTTCAGTAACTGAAGTGACGAGAAATGCCTCATATATTATAGTATGTATAACATATTAGGGTGGCCCTTAAAAATGAAATTTTTTTTTATACGCTCCCTTAAAATTTTCCTTTCTGTGTAAAAACACGAGGGAAATTTGTTTCTTGTCGAAAAACTAAAAAGAACACGTGCCGGCAGACGATCAAAGTTTATGTTTCGACGAATCTGCAGTGCAAGACCAAAATTTCATTCGTCCGCCGGCACGGGTTCTTCTGATTTTTTTTTGACGAAATACCTATTTCCCTCATGTTTTGATACAAAAAGGAAATTTTTTAGGGGGCGTATCAAGAAATTTATTTTTTAAGGGCCACCCTAATATATATGTATTCAAATTTATACTATATATATTAGGGTGGTTCTTATTTAGGACTTGGTGGAATTTAAATTGTGGCGCCCCCTCTATTCGATCACAAATAATAAAAATAAAAAAAAAAAAAAATCACTGTCAAATTTAAGCTCTTAATTTTAACATTATGCCACGCCGCAAAAGGCTTTTGTATTTTTTTTTTTTTTTTTTCCAATTTTGTCTAACTAAAGATATTATATTGGGTTTTGTGTACTTCTAGATCTTTCTTTTCAGCGGCACTCAAATTCTTCGGCTATTTATTACTTATTTCAAGTAATATGGAATATTTAAATTTCATATTATGTATATAGCTGGATTTTTCATTTTATTCGACAATTATTCATTCACGTGTTGCGTGTTTTTTTATTTTTTTTTTTTTTATTCTCGTGTACATTTGTGTATATTTTTTTTAATACTCAAAAATTGACATTCATGTGGAAAACAGCGGTACAGAAGTACTAATGTTCGTTCATAAATCGCATATTAATCAAATTTCTAAATTTGGCATAGTGAAAAAATTATATCAACATTGTTTTTTTTTTGAAAAACTTATAATTGGAAACATGTCGATTCAAAATAAACCAAACAATAAAAAAACAATCACGCAAAAATAATTCTGTTCAAAAACATGCTACTTCAATATTTTATTACTTGAATTAGCTAATTTTTAGATGTTAAAAAAATTGGAAATTTACACAAGTTTTTGCAATGAGACGCATCGATGTTTCACAAGATTTTTAGTGCCGCTGAAAAAAAGATCTAGAAGTTCACAAAACCCAATATTTTGTCTTACCAATATTATATCTTTGGTTAGACAAAATTGAAAAAAAAAAAAAAAAAAAAAAAAAAAAAAAATACAAAAGCCTTTTGCGGCATGCTCAATGTTAAAATTAAGAGCTCTAGTTTTACAGTGATTTTTTTTTTTTCAATTATTTGTGATCGAATATGGGGGTGCCACAATTTGAATTCCACCAAGCCCTAAATAAGAACCACCCTAATATATATATATATGTATATGCTATGCAGAAGAGTGCAGAATCTTTTACGCAGCTTTTCACTGTATATATAATAAATGAATATATAGGGATACATGCAATCATCATCGAATCTCCGCGGGCGCCATCGCGAACGAGAATTGCAAATGGAGTGAATGTATAATAGTATATATATATATATATATATTATATTATATTATATATATACGTACACAGATATGTATATTAGGCAGAAATTGAATATGCATAATCATTTTATTATTATTATATTTATTTTCATTATTCTCGTATTTATTAATTTTTTTTTTTTTTTTTTTTTTCTTTTCTTTTTAATTTGTTTATTTATTTTTTTTTTTTTTCCCCGTTCTTTTTTTCCCCCCGTTTTTTTCTTTTCTTTTTTTCTTACCGCGAGGGTCGCGAGGCGTTAGGGCGTGTCTGCTTTTATACGCGTGCTGCAATTATATAAAATACGCGCATATCGTAAGGATATATATATATATAGGTAAATATATAGGTATAATATATACACCCGTTTATACGCGATATATATATATGTATATATATACGAATAAATATAATATATAAATATATAAAAAAAATTTAAATATATATTGATCGAATAACGAGAAGAAAGTATAATAACAATAAAATATTCTACTTTTTTTTTTTTTTTGCATATATAGGTACATGTATTATATACGTATGTATAACGTAATGTGTATACATATATTTAATAAAAAAAATTACATAACTTCTTAAGATCGTCTCGTTAATATTATTCTTTTAATTCAATATATTGAATCCGCGGTTTCCTTCTTTCTTTTTTTTTTTTTTTTTTATCCGTTATAGGTACAAATTATATTACCGACTAGTGAAAATCTCAAAAAGTTGACTGAGAGTTTGCTAGCCGTACATATTATACAATATTACATCATATTATAATATATATAATTAATACAATAATATTGACCAATATTGATCAATCTGGGGGAAAAAAAAAATGAAAACCAAAGAAATTGAATAATTTTCAATCGACAAATGATATAAAGATAAATAAAAATAAAAAAAAAAACAACACATAATTAAAAAAGAAAACAGAAAAAAAAAAAAAAAAAAAAAGGAAAATTTTCACACCCCAGACCAAATATATAGAACTAAGTTCCATGTTATTATATATACACGCGCTTTTATATGTGTGTAATATGTTGTATATGTATATTATATTATACTTTACTATATTATATTATATATTATACAATATGCCGTGTAGATACTTATACCGTGCTTTGTATATATATATATATATATATATATATATATAGGTATAGGTGTACCTCTACTGCACGTCTCTCTATCTATTCAACGTAGTAAAACAACGGAGTTTTACCACTTAGTTGATTGGCAGCGTCAGCTATATTTCCCTTCCCTCTCCTGCTCCTGCTACACCCCCCCCCCCCCCCCCCCCCCCTCCCCCCCCTCACGGCATTCGCGTCATTTTAAAATCGACGAAGTAGATAGTATAAGGTATATATTATACCTATGTAACATTGTAGTACATACACCTATACGTTTAGATTATTATTATTCAACTTGAAATCAGAATAAATATGTAATACTCTAACCCAGATAGTAATCTCAATCCAATGGAACAAAAAAAAAAAAAGAAAAGAAAACAGAAAAAAAAAAAAAAGAAATTACAGATTCAATCAATCGGATAGATTTTATTTATTTTTCTTTTTTCATTTATAATTTTTTAAATTAATCATATACTCGGGTTAATTATTTTTCATTTGGTTAGAATAAAAATTGTATATATATTCCCCCCCCCCCCCGACACTATTTTATATTGAATTGAAAAAACAGTAATTATTTTCCCCATAATATTTTTAATCGCCAAATTTTTCTTAGTTTCAACAAAATCGTTTCTATATCAATGTACATTAGGGTGTGCCAAAAGAAAAAAAAAAAAAAAAAAAAAAAAAAAAAATTCAAACGCACATGAAGATTCCGGTAGAACATTTTAAACAGAATATCTCAGCCAAATATGAGCTCTTAATATTGATATTTAGAACTGTCTAACTCAGTTTTCCCATTTTTGATTTGAATAACATGTAAAAAAAAAAAAAATCGGAAAATTTTTTAATTGTTTTTTTCCTCGTAAGCGGCTTGATTTAGAAACTAACTGAAGACAGATTCTTATAAGAAATTTTACGCTCTATAAAAAAGTACTGAGATGAAATTTTCCTAACTCTCACCGATTAAGAGATATTCGCCTATAAACATTGAGTCATAACGTCATAGAGTCATACGACTCTGGAAAAAACAATTTTTTTTTTTTTCAACCGCGCATCAAAATTTCGGTAGAGCATTTCAAATAGTATATCTCAGCCAAATATGAGCTCTTAATAATGATATTTAGAAATGCCTATTTCAGTAACTAAAATTCGTAACTAAAATAGGCAGTTCTAAATATCAATATTAAGAGCTCACATTTGGCTGAGATATTCTATTTGAGATGCTCTACCGGAATGTTGATGTGCGTTTGAATTTTTTTTTTTTTTTTTTTTTTTTTTTTTTCGCACACCCTAATGTACATACATATTATAGTATAATATCTATCGACTCGGGTATTTTTACGACTAATTACATACAAGCATTTTTATAATTCAACAATTAATGAAGTTCAAGTTCGTATAACGTTAACGTAACACAATTTTTGGAAAAAAAAAACAAAAATTCACTATTATGACTCAAACGTTGTTGAAGTTGCCAAATAGGCGAGATAAGTGTATTTTACACAATTCGGTAAATTATGTGTATCGTATTTTGCTGTTTTTGAACCGTTCAAGTCATGAAATCAAGAAATTTGCACAATTATTTTGTTGCGTTAACGTTATACGAACTTCAACCTCATAACAATTATTTCACATTATTCACGGACTTTTTCTTATTATACTTACTATATGCATGAATTGATCGCACCTAAGAAAAAGTGTCGCAATGTCGTACACAGAAAAAAAGATCAACTTGAGCCAAGAAAATAATTCTTGATTCAAGATAATTTTGCGGTTTAAAAATGAAGACCGAAATTTTTTTCGGATCAAATCAAAAATTTTCTCGAGCCAAGAAAATGTTCCTAATTTTCCTGGTTCGAGAAAAATTTTGATTTGATCCCAAAAAATTTCGGTCTTCATTTTTGGACCGCAAAATTATCTTGAATCAAGTTAAGGCCCATCCCTAGTCGCCCACCTCCTTTTGGTCGAACTGTGTTACATTTCGATTATTATCCGAGCCCAGGAGTCAAAAACGCAAAAAAGGCCAACTTAGCGCAAATTCTATTTCAATTCTGAACACATACGTCCAAAAAAATGTTCGTTTCGTGCGAAAATAGAGTTTTTCACGCCTGGGCTCAGATAATAATCGAAATGTAACACATTTCGACCAAAAGTAGGTTGGCGACCAAGGATGGGCCTTAACCTTTCTTTCTGTGTATCGTTGATCGAAACTTCTTCAAATTTGGCGGGAATATTAATATTCTACACTTTTACATCGATGTTTACATTTCAGGTGGGAAAACCAATGTTTCTATTCGATAAAGTTTGTTTTTTGATATATTTAAAATTTCTTTTGATTTTAAGCCGCTTTTATTCCATTTCTTTTTTTTTTTTTTAATATGTTTTTAAACAAATGTTTTGTGAACGCAAAAACAAGGGTGTGCTACGTATAGTGATATAATATCATTATGCTTGTTTCGAAATTAGATTATTTTCGACTACACAGAAAGAAAGGTTAACTTGATTCAAGACAATTTTGCGGTCCAAAAATGAAGACCGAAATTTTCTCGGATCAAATCAAAAATTTTCTCGAACCAAGAAAATTGGGACAATTTTCTTGGTTCGAGAAAAATTTTTGATTTGATCCGAGAAAATTTCGGTCTTCATTTTTGGACTGCAAATTCCAAATTTTCCAAATTTTCGTAGCTCCAAAAATGAAGATCGAACATTTCTCGGATCCGAGATCCGAGAAAATTTCGGTCTTCATTTTTGGACTGCAAATTCCAAATTTTCCAAATTTTCGTAGCTCCAAAAATGAAGATCGAACATTTCTCGGATCCGAGATCCGAGAAAATTTCGGTCTTCATGTTTGGACTGCAAATTCCAAATTTTCCAAATTTTCGTAGCTCCAAAAATGAAGATCGAACATTTCTCGGATCCGAGATCCGAGAAAATTTCGGTCTTCATTTTTGGACTGCAAATTCCAAATTTTCCAAATTTTCGTAGCTCCAAAAATGAAGACCGAAATTTTCTCGGATCAAATCAAAAATTTCGGTCTTCATTTTTGGACCGCAAAATTGTCTTGAATCAAGTTAACCTTTCTTTCTGTGTATTCTTTCGAAATTTGAACAAAAAATTCGACATAAATTCCGTAGTCGACGAAATGTGAAATACATGATTTCGAATGAGACTCGCTAAATGTCTCACCTTTTAACATTGTTGTACTATATTAGAATACTTATCATCAACTCTGATATCTTGTATGCTTTACTTATAATATATATATATATATATATACCTATTACACTTAAATTTGTATGTAATCTAAAAGATTAACGAGTTACATGTGTATGTAAAATTGGTACGAGTTGATCAGTTGAATTAGTGAATAAATTGAGAGAACCGCTCGAGGTGTACATGTACATGTACATGTACCTGTATACGTGTTTTGTTATAAGCTCGGTTAAATTGTTAAACGAATGAATTAATATTATACGCACGCAGTAAGCGGATAGAATTGATCAGTTTTATCTACAATCTGTGGAAAAAAACTCACATGCTATACGGGCAACCTATACTCAAAGGATATATATATATTATACATAATATGGATATAAAAATAAAAGACACATATATACGCGAAACTTTTTTTACACTAATTTTGTTATTCGGATTTTCAAGCATTTGAAAAAAAAAAAAAAAATTCATATATAGTATATCCTTGCTTATTTCTCGAAGAGATTTCATACATTTTTTTTACAATTTATTGACGAAAATCTCGAATTTCGATTATATATACACATTAGACATACTATATTGGAAAACGCGTACCTATTCGCGTATATCCGACACTATATTCAATGTAAAAATAAATAAATAAATAAATAAACTAGGTGTATAAACAAATCTGACATTGTTGACTAATTTCTAGGAAAATCGAATATTTTAATATAAAACTATTAAGATTTACACTACACTGTAAAAAAAAAAAAAAAAAAAAAATGATTGTGAATTTACACCACATTTAGTATAAAAAAAGTTTTGCAAAATTACAAATGTGGCGTAACAAAGTGAATTGCTATAAGCTTGTTCTATGTAAATTTCTAAATAATTTCTTTAATTTTGTTGAACTTTTATACGAAAAACACAAAAAATTGTACTTGAATTGACAAAATTGTTTTGAATATAACGATAAAAAAAAGTTTTGTATAATTTACTATAACCGATTTTTAAATTTGAATAGATGTTTTGCCTATATTAACTTCCAATACATTCCTATTGTGGAAATCGCATAGAAATAAATTTATAACAGTGTAGTTTTTTCGCTGCTATCTTATATTCATATTATATGTTATATATATGTATAATAAAAGTGCAGTATTAACGGTTTAGAGAAAAGAAGAAGAAAACTTCATAATATTTTTAGTTTGTTGTATAGATAAATCAGATCGTTAACATATACGAATTTATTCCCCGCGTTATAATTTAAACGCACTTGTATACACTTACATTACTAAACTAGTACTTATAGTGTACATAGTATACATATTAGTACCTATATCTGATACTATAAGGCGGTTTTATTATTATTATTATTATTATACTAGTTAGAAAATGATAAGTCTACGGGTGTGTGATAATATGGTGAGAATTGATATAGAGTTTGACGTGAAGCGAGAGCGAAAACCGTTTAGACTGTAATTTTAATGGGATTAATAATAAGCGCGGTCTCATATATACCTACAGCGCCGGGTAAAACAAAAACTAGATCAAACGGAGTCGGTAACGGGCGGCTCAATTAATTATTTCATCTAGATTTCAACGCCGTGTTATATATATATATAGTATGTATAGTATGTATATATAATTTAGTTTCTATATACATACATACATACATACATACATATAATGGCTTAGACAGGAAATTATTCATCGGCTCGTTAGTTCTTTCAAATTTTTTTGTTCCCTAATCACTTTTATTTTCATCTTCGACATCACTGCAGTCACGTCAAAGATGCGACTTTAATTATCAGATATTAAAAAAACTGTTTATAGAAATAAAACTAACAGACAAAGAAGAATAAGAATAAGAAGAAGAAGAATGATCCTCGTGATGATATAGTATACAAAAATCTATTCTTCCTTCTCTATAATATCTACGCTGCTACATATCGCAATAATATGTAATTTATTAGTTCTCTGTTCGAATTTTCAATATCTAAGATTCTAAATGCGTTAAATTTAGTATAAATAATAATTGCGACGTCAGTTTTGTTTTGTTTTTTTTTTTTTTATCTACAGCTGACGTCGTACATAATTGTGCGTCTGAGTTCCGTCGTTCGTTCACACAATCAGTACGAGTTATTTATATACCGAGCGTAAAAATCGCGTACCTAGTTTCAACCTGCACCGAACGAATTATAACTTTATAGCCACAGCCATAACATCTTATTATTTCTTCTGGGTCCGGCGGACTTTACTTCAAACTTTGATATTATTTCGACTATTTTTCTAAGATAAAAGTATTTAAAACATAACGATATATGTATATATATATATATATAAGGCTTCGAACTTACCGGGTGGCGTGAGCCCGTGATGATTGAGGTGCGGATGATGATGCGGACTTGATAGTATGCTCTTTCCTTGAAGATGATGTCCGGTGGGACCAGGCGAGCTAGTAGGAGGTAGATGAGCTGCCGGGTTGTAAAAACCGGCAGCAGCAAGCGCTGCCGCGCTAAAATAGTTTGCAACAGCCGATGATTGATTATGACCAATATCTCGTTGGCTGCAGGGAAGCGGCGGCGGAGTTTCCGGCGCGGCCGCAGGACTGCCGGGTCCGCCGGGAGGTGGTGATGCGCTTCCCTGTGACGAAGAACCGCCTAAATGTTGCGGATGGGTTGTAGCGGCTGTTAAAAGTGACGATACGCTGAAATCCGTTGGCCTCGGTGCCGCCGGTGCTGGTAAATGGCTACCAAGGTGAGTTGAACTCGTTGTTGAACCGGATATCGTTGTTGCGAATGGCGCGTGTTGATTAAGAGCCGCGGCCGGTGCGGGGTACGCCATCCCAGGCCCCCCCACCGCCCCCCTAAGCCCCGTTCTGGCAGTCTCGGCCACGTTAGTCTCTAATTCTTTACCGTCTATGCGGTCAGGTATTATAGAATCTTCGTTCACAGACGAGGCAGGCTTACCCTCTAGCCTGCTGCAGGGCCTCTGCAATTTTTGTGGAATGCTGGCGCAGTGGGTACCCCTGCTGCACGCCGAGTCTTGTTCGAATCTCATTTAGCTGGCGAGGAGTAGCAAGCGTCCAGCGATATTGTTAGCTACAATTACGCCGGATATATTACTGATTACTGATTATTACGAGTATATCAATTCTTTACTTTAACCGTTGCAGATAAATTACAAGAGACTATTAATTCTCTATTATTATTATTATTATTATTATTATTGAATACCGCACTAGAGGAAAATTATGTCAGTTCAAATGGATAAGATTAGGTTAACACGAGATTTGAATCCACTGTAACGTTTCTCCATATCGTTGCGGTCCTAAAGCAGCAACTTATACCCCGAGTTATCATCATCATCATCATCATCATCATCATCATCATCATGTTCGATAATCCTCTATATGAACAGAGGCTAATATCCATCTGCAGTTTACACCTGATCCAGTTCACCTCTTCATTCAATTATATTTTATAGATTATTATATACACAAACACTCGCGCACTATATCGATACAAGGTGTAATGTTATTCTTATTATTTTTATCTTTTTTCTTTCTCTTTCTTTCTTTCTTTCTATTTTATAATATTAGAGAGGTAGGAGTTTTGAACAGTTGAGAAAACAAATCACTTTTTCTTTCGTTTATTTCATGAAAATATTAATATATATATATATAACGTTATTTATTCACAACTGTTGTATTATTTCTTTAATGTCTCTCTCTTATCTTACATCTCTCTTCATTGACAACACTGTATATTAGAAAACCACTAATCGCATCAACGTTTCAGTCTCATCGTCATTTTTTTGTCAGTTATCGAAATTAATGACATTGCTGGATTATAGTGTTAGGAAAAAAATATTTCAAATTACACACACACATCAGCAGCAGCAGCATTATTGAACAAGACTTTCGGGAAATAAGAAACAAACAAACACTGTAGAAATTCGAGATAACTTTTTAATAATTCTCATATTTTTTATTTCAACATTTCTATTATTATTTATAGTTTCTTTTTTTTTTTTTTTTCTTTCCAACAACACTTGCTCAAGATCTTCCTATTCCTTCTCGTTGTTGTTATTATTATTATTATTCGTTTTCTTATCCTCCTCCTCCTCTTGTTCCTTCTTCTCTATACACATACAATAATGAACCACATAATAATAATATTTAAAACACTTTCAATTCGTGGGTGTTGGAAGTTTGAATTATTTTTTATTCTTAGTCACATGAAATAACAAACGTACGATGATAACGTTATTCGCGAAAGCACAAGAATAACACCCCGTAGTTTTCTGTTCTTTTGTTTTTTTTTTGTTGTTGTTGTTGTTGTTGTTGTTATCCTTCTGCAAGTTACAGTGATGCTGGCGGTGCTACCGGCACTGCTCTGCTCTGCTGTTAAACGCACACCTTCCGACGGCCGGCGAGCGAGCGAGCTGTAGAGACGAGGTATATGAAAACTGACGCGAGTAGGCAAGAAGAAACCCGGGTTGCTTGCGAGGAAGGGTTTCCGCGCGGGTTTAAGGCGAAGGTGTTACTTGGGTGGCGCCGCGACGGTCACTGAGCAGCGCTAGGATTGACACCTCCTCTGGGGCTCACCCCCACACCTATCGAGGTGTTGGTGTGCTAAAGTCCCGGTACTATAACGTGGAAGATATACACCGGACGCTGGTAGGCGTGAATGCTGGAGGGCAGCGACGCGAAGACTGAAACCGTCGGGGCTCCTCCTCCCCACCCCTGAAACCAGCAGCAGCAGCAGCAAGCAGCAGGCAGAGGCAGAGGCAGAGGCAGCAGCACCACCAGCAGCAACACGACACGGTACGACACGATACGCCGAGTTTGTGGTGGTGGATTTTCATGGTGGGGGAAAGAGACTCCTGAGAACTAGGAGGTATTCGGAAGTAGTGGGGATGCCGTAGCCCCTCCGTGAACTAAACCTGAACCGGCGATAATGAGAGACCGTCTTTCGGGATTGGAGCGCTACAGCCAATCCGTGGGGGCGTTGGACATGACGCCTTTTCCGACGCGGTTTCTCCCCTCTCCTCCACCGGGTTTACATTACGTTTCGTTCCATGCGCGGACCTGACGAGATACTCCCCACCATCCACGGTTTTAGGGTGTTAACCACGAGTACGCCCATTAACGTTCTCTACTCTCTACCCCTCAAAACTTATTATACACTGCAGGATGGGGATAACCGAGGGGTGAGAAAATTAAGTCTACCTTTTTACGCTCTACGTAAATGTTTGCCTACGTATAAACCGCGGTTTTATTTAACCGCTACCGAGTGCTTCACGAAAGGTAGATAACGCGGAACGAACATTATCATCGCCCGTTATAGTAATTACAAAATTCTATTGCTATTCATAAGACAACATTTTTTTAAAAATACCACTGGTATGTGTATCTTTGGATGTAAATTGATATTAGGTACAATTCTTTTCAGTCTTTCAAATATTTCGTTGACAATTATAATATATAATGTATAATATGTATATGTCCTGCTGAAACTGACCGATATCTATCAACGTGTATATGTATGAATGTAAATAGACAAATTTTGGTAAACTCACAAAGAGTGCTAAAATTTTCGCTCTGATGAATCGCGGCGTATAGAGCATCGGTGTTGCGGCGAAAAGCATCACGAACTTAAACTTTCGTATAAGATATGCTATGCTGCTGCGTTGGTACGTATACACGCACGTCGCGGCGCAGCGTGGCGTAGCGATCGAGGGGAAGTTAAGGCACGCCTACCTTCGCCCCTCTACTCTGGTATACTCAAACCCCCTATCTCCCCACCACGAGTCGAAACGTTCGCGCTTAGGGTGTTACAGCGACGCCTACCGTGTTCGTGAGTTTACTCGACATCGATGTGGTCGTGCGACACGGTTATTATGGACTCTCTCTCTCTTCATGCGATGGCTAAGGGAGTTGGTTTTGCTTTATAATTACACAAAATGACGGACGAGGCGCTAAAGCTTGTTGACCATCGCAACACGGTGGAAATATTTACCCATACCTGTGTAACAACTTACGGATGCAACCACCGCGCACGGAGTATAGGGTATTATTATAGAATAAAAATCACAACTGTGCAACTATATAGCTTATATCTTAGCTATATCAATATTATTGCAACATAGATTCGAAATCGCTTTTTCAAAGTCGGAGATTTGGAAAAAGAATATCAACTATTATAGGTAGGTATATATATCGTAATATATGTATCGCGTGATAATTTTGAAGTTTGAAAAATCAGCGTTAGAAGAGATAATATCTGCAAGCTCGCTCATGCTCGAGTGATTAATTACTCGTATATAGGATCTGGACGTTGATATAGAAAACCGCGAGAGAATTATTGCGGAACGCGCAAACATTGTAGATTAAACCTCTCGCGCGCGCGTTTAATTACTCGACGTGTTAATTGAGTGAAGAATACCTACTTAAACTATCACGGCATAGTATACGGATTACGGCTGGCTACTGCATGCGATGCCCGCATTTGTAGATATGTATATATATATATATATATATATATATATATATATATATATATATACACACACAATTTGCCTAATATATCTGTATGCATGCATGTATTATATACGTATACAACGATTCGCCGATGCTCGTGTATGTATCAATTTTTTCGAACTTTATATAGTGAGACGATAGAATCCATGAATCGAAGTTAGAAACGTAAAAAAATGATGAAATTTAAAGAAACCTATATTATTTATATTACTATACTATACTCGAGTGACTATAAAAAATTGTGAGTAAATCGTAATTACTTTAAAGTATAAATATAGATATAGAAAAAACTGTAGGTATAGCGATAGATATCTACCCAGTCGTCAATAATTGGTCGAATGCCGGGATTGCCGGGTGAGAATAGGTCGTAACGGCATCTCTGTTATTCTATTGGATCGATGTTAGTCCACAGAATCGCTGGAGTATAAACTGAACAAAGCATGGAGTAAAAAGAAAAAAAAATAAAAGTAAGTATAGCAGAAGAAGAAGAAGAAGAAGAAGAAGAAGAAGAAGAAGAAGTAGAAGAATAAGAATAAGACGACGAAGAAGAAGTAGAAAGAAAAAAAAAAAAAAAACAACCGTTCCCCGTACCTATACATACATAATCTGCAGTGTATAGACGTATGTAGTTATATATAGGTATAACATACACGTAGACCGTCTGGTCGTGAACGGGGGCAACGCGGGAACAAACAGTTGAAAGAGCGAGTGAGAGGTAGATAAAAAATGAGTCTCCCGTCCCCCCGTTCACCATCGCGTCGTTCCTCCCTCTGCCCCGTAGCTCGAGCGGTGCTCATAATCGCGCAGATCGCGTTATAATCCGCGGCGAAAAACATTTGACGAGCGACGAGCTGGGAAAAAGGCAACGTGCTGTAGCTCTGCTGTGCTCTGCTGCTGCTGCTGCTGCTGCTGCTGCTGCTGCTCGTCGTTTCTCTAGTCACTGGTGGGCGTGGCCGACGATGATACCCGCCTACCAGCTATGCTCACCCACCCCTCAGCACCACTTCTCTCTCGCCCCGCTGCCAGCAGAATCGACAAACTCTTTCCGTGAACCCCCGCGGGTTTCCTATACCACTAGCGACGTAGCGACGAAGAAGTGGAGTTTTAGTAGGGGCAGGGGGGGAAAGGAAGGGGGGGGTTTGATATGCGACGGCGGGAGTTTGGAGAAGGGGTACCCGCAAGGGAGCCAAACTATAGAGAGAGACGGAGTTACGTCGGTGGTCGTCAATTGTTTTATTACCAAAGCCGCGCCGAACGCGGCAGATATTCTGCCCGAGATATTCGCGTTCTCTCGTCTAATAGCGGCTAAATAAGGCTCGAGCTGTACCGCGCGGCGGAACGGGTAACTCAAGAAACCATTCTGCACTACGGTTTATACTATAAGACTGCGAGACTGACCAGCTTCCTTCTTTACGTACGTACGTACGTACAACGCGTGTGTATAACTACGTACGTCGTTCACGCGGTATATAAGAGCTTTACTATTCTATTCTATATATATGCGATTGTGCGCGCAGAATAGTAGGTAAACCTGCGATGGTGTATTATACAATGTATAAGTGAAGGTATATGAATACTCCTAATAGATAATACGCATATATCCTTTATAGTTTCATTATTATGCTATATGACGTATACATTGATAGAATCGCGTGTGAACAATTGTGATATATCTGTAGGTATAAATAAGGATTTGGCAGTATTCCCTTATCCCTCATACTATTTTGTATCGTCTCGTATTTTGTATTTTTTTTTTTTTTTTTCAAATTTTTATTCTAAAAATCAGTCAAACGCTTATTATTCCTCCTCTGCCCTTTCATTGTTTATAACCTAAAAAGTACGAAGATAACGATATAGTCGAGTTATGTCGTGCAATTGCTGGATATCGCGCAGACGCGTCTTAGGTATATATATATATATATATATATATATATATATATATATATATATACGCGCATATAGGTAGTAGGTAGCAAAATGTAAGCGGAGGATTCGTCCGGAGCGTTGCTCGGGTTCAGAAAGTTTCTATATTGGTATACTACGTATGAGAGGGCCTATAAATCTCTTTGGCTCATAAACGTAACGGCGTTTGAGTAACCAAAACTCAACGAGATTATATGTAGCATGTGCGTGACGGAAGAAACCGGGGCTGGTTTCATATGGTTGCGGGTCCGTCCGTCGGCAGAACAGAATGCTTGACAACACAGAAATTTAACGCTAGCTAAGATAGGTTATGGGTACATACAGCCAAACTATACCTTATACTCGCGTTCAAATTTAACATATGTGTGTTTGAGTATATGTGTATACCTAACCTATATATCTATACGGTTAACAACGCTCGTCTATATTATCATATATTCATGAAATTCAGATATGTAGGAACTTTCTTACGCTCGATGTGACGCAGTTTTTGCGAAGTATGAACTAACAATAGATGCGATTGGAATTCACACATTTGTGAACAAAAAATCACTGACAACACAACAATATCATCATCGAATTGTAGCATATTGATGTTAGTATATAAACGCTATGCTTGTACCCATACAGATGGATTTGGGATATTCAAATCGAGTCACATGTATCGAATTCTATGTGATTCGAGTTTTAGGCGAAAAATTTGAAGTCGTAGAAAGGTTTTGTGTAACGTCAATGTATGAACGATACGATTAGATGTAATTATATGAAGACTTTTCATTGCGACTTGAATATAGGTATGAAACAACGATTGTTATGGTTATAACTATACCGTTACTATAGTTGTAAAATTATAAGTGTAGATAGATATATATTTCGTGTAATAATATAATGAACGATGTGTATAAAAGAGAGTGAGATATAAAAAAGGATTGAAACTGCGAAAACAACAACAAACCAATTAGGGACTTTAATGGGCGATGCTCGAAACGTTGTAGCAATCGGATAACACAATCGAGTGGTTCCACCGAGCCAGTTCGCGCTAACTAAACCGTAGCTCTGGCGCGCGGGGACAGAGGGGAAGGCGAAGTAGGAGGATGAGGATGAGGATGAGGAGGTGGTGAGGGATTTGGGGTGGGATTCGAGGATCGCAGGTCTGGGTTTGGAAACCTGGGCGAAAATTCGCGACGTCATTCTAACCGTGCGGTATATAGAGGCGAGGAAATCCGTGCGGATCGATCCTGGACAAACAAACAAAACGCCAAACCGTACGCCGCGACGCCCGCCTCTTCGGCGCCTCAACGCCCTATCCCTCTCTCTCTTTATTCTCACTCTCTTTGCTCTATCCTCTATAACTACATATATAACTTTATATATATATATATATGGATATCTCGCCCTTTACTATCCACAAGAGGAAAACTCTGCGCTCACGGGGAACTCTACTACTTTTTCTTATTCTTCTTCTTCTTCTTTCACTCTCGCGACTAGCTTAACCAGTTATACCCCTATAGGAGCAGTTTATTCACGAATTGAGACGTGAGAAGCTAGGAGCTTTCCTTCGGCAAATTTACTCTCTTATAATACACTTTAAGTCCCGCGGCATATTTCCCGCACACTATATAAATGTATACCATATTTTTATATACATATATAGCTGATGTATTTAAAAGTATATATATATATAACATATTATATTATTTATAAATCGTTTCAATGTATCGCAGAGTTATATATATATATATATAGGAAAATAAAAAGATAGACGCCTATACTACTTGTCAAAGGAACAAAGCTAAATCCGAGGCTTGAAGAGAGTTGAAGAAGAAGAGAATCGTTCTAAACGTTTACCGCGGAAGATATACAAGTGTAAGTGAGTGCCTCCGCGAGGGTAACCTCTTACTTAACTTTATATCTATATAGATATACATCTATAAGTATATACTAGTATATATACGCTCTCTCAGCAAAGTATACTGGCCGAAATAAGATGATAAGCGGCACCACGCAAATCCGAGAAGAAAAGGAAGAGAAGGGAGTGCGGTTTTCACTTTCACGAAAAAAAAAAAAAAAAAAAAAAATGAATTCCAGAAAACAATCTTATAGTTATAAAAGTTTTGCCGGATAAAAGGAATGTCTCGTTCACATTATTTATCATTACTATTCGAAAGTATAAGTTTAAGATCTGTGAAGAGAATATATCGCCCTGAGATTGAAAATTCAATGAGAATTAGGCACAGGAATTATAAACACATAAGAATTTCAAAAATGTTATTGTGCCAGGAATTAAGTCCCCGAATATATTCACTTATCTCTTTCAATTCAAGGATAAAAATAGAAACTATGTCTGCAGTTTATACTCCCTTTTGAAGTTATGAAAAAATAATTCATCGTTGCCAAAAAGAAATGGATTTATTATATATGTATATATATATATATATATATATATATATATATATATATATATATATATATATATATATATATATATATATATACCGGTTTGTATAATATTGAAAAGCTGTAGGTATATAGAGTTATTAGCTGTTACGTACTACCTACTGAAGTACTTATACTGGTTGACGTGAGGTTTGGATTCCTGCAGCGAACAGAAACCATAGCGTGGTCGTTGATATAATAGAAATGGCGGTAGCGGTGGTGGTGGTGGCGGCGTCGGCATCGGGGCCTCAACAAGGCCCAAAGGAACCGTAGATATCGCATTGCGCGTGGGACTGACGGGACAAAACCCATTCGGTACAAAAGACTCGGTAGTTTTCTTCGTTTAAACGTCGAGCGACTCCTATGCAATAGAACCGAACACCGACGAGTGAGACGAACTGATTCTATTCGTTTCTCGCGTGCCGATACCATTAATTATCATACTACCTAAACCCCTCGCCATTTCTTTTTATATCTCGACTCGCGCCCTTATAGTTTCACTGCAGCTAGCTCTACACTATTATATATAATACGAATATACGTCAATTATATATACTAGAAGGGCGAGCTGCGCGGTCTGAACGCAACAATGCGAATAGCTATAGGTTATGTTAGGTAGGTACTACAGGTATATTCCACGATTATCCCCATTAAAGTTGATCACGACTAAAATTTCATTGCATTTAGTATATCGTGAGGACAGATTCATATTAAGGGGACCAGTACAGCGACTTTTCGAGAAATTATCATAGTCCGAAATCAATTCATTTCATAACCAAAGTTTATTTCACATCAAAATATTTTTCTTTTTCAAAATCATGTGTCGCAAGGATTTCAGAGCACCGTTGGACCGATTTAGGTCATCTTGGATTCATTTTCTTCAGAAAACAAATCCTCATCATGTGAATGTAAGAATTTTGAAAAATTTTCGTTTTGGCCAAGTTATTTAAGAAATGAGTAATAATAATTTTTGTAAATTTTTGTAAATTGATCATAACTTGTGACATAATTTTTTATTTTTAAATTCCTACATATTCACATGATAAGGATTTGTTTTCTGATGAAAATGAATCCAAGATGACCTGAATCGGTCCAACGGTGCTCTAAAATCCTTACGACGCATGATTTTGAAAAAGAAAAATATTTTGATGTGAACTTTGGTTATGAAATAAATCGATTTCGGACTATGATGATTTCTCGAAAAGTCGCTGTACTGGTCGGGTAACGTGGTGTGCCGAAGCAAATCGACATTTTTTTTTTTTTTTTCGCAAATAACTTTAGAATATTACGTCAACAAATGAATTTCTCGAAAGTCGAGCAGCGCTGTCATAAAAAGTCAATTAGATCGTGTTATGTACTAACAGGTACGTTCGATATGACTTGACAAACAGTAGTATGAAACTTTGCAGTCTTGGTACTCGGGAGTTTTTTTTTTTTTTTTTTTTGATCGTTGATTCCCAATCTTGGGTCTGCAATTCGTGTAAATTCAAAACATTTTTACAACTAATATATTGAATATTCAAATAGTAGTCGAAATGTTCAGATTTGATTCGGAATTTTGATATTTGAATTTTGGACCTCATATGCGGAATTAGCTGGCAAAAATAAAAAAATAACCCGAGAGTACCAAGACGGACTTTCCTCGTTATTATTTGTTACGGTCAAGTTATATGAACATTAGTGTAGCCCGATCTATGGTTGTCCATGTTTATCAAATGGAAAACCTCACAGTCGATTAAGTCACCTCTTATAGACTTAGCTGATTATTTGACGTATATATATACCTAATTCTAAAGATTTTTGCGGTAAAATAGCGAAAAAAAGAATGCTCATTTGTTTCGGCATATCCTAATTATCTAAGATTTTTTTCAATTCAACTCATAATTGTATAATAATATACCTACACTGTTAGAAATTTCTAAGCAAGTTCCACCAAACATGCATTGGAAGCTGATAGGCAAAACATCTAGCCAAAATTACAAATCGGGTATAGTATAATTATACAAAACTTTTTTATCGGTATATTCAAAACAATTTTGTGAATTCAAGTACAATTTTTGTGTTTTTCGTATGAAAGTTCAGCAAAATCAAGAAATTATTTGTAAATTTACATAGAACAAGCTTATAGCAATTCACTTTGCTACGCCACATTTGTAATTTTGCAACACTTTTGTTATACTAAATGTGTTGTAAATTCACAAACATTTTTTACAGTGTACATTCTTTTGTTCGACTTACTCGGATACAAGGATCATGAGGGATTCTGGAGACCGGAAGTGTAAACCGTTCGAAGCTGCCGATTTTAGAACGCAGCTTATATAGGTACATAACTATTATACCTATATTGATGCAGTCTTGTTGGGATTGAGCGTAGTTATAACCTATAGATGTATATAAATGTAGATGAGTATAGTGTGGAAGATATAGCTAGCTCTCTCTCTCTCTATGCGTGTGTATATAATAGAGGGTGGGGTTCCCCGCTATACGACGACGTAAATATAGGGTACACAACTCGATGACAAATTACGAATGTATTAGGCGACGCTTCGCGACTCAGTGCCATATAGCCTCTATATATACGTCGCACTGAACAGCCTGCCATTATCTTGGCTAATAATTAATTAGACTATATGTATGCATATATATATATATAGTTTCAAGCTAGCTCGGGGCCTTTCTGTTGTATAGAGCTAAATATCCTTCGTGTATAGGTATATACATATATATAGCTGTTTGTAAAACCGTCTTGCGTTCGTTTATACCTATAGGCATTAGATCTGTCCTTAAGAAGGGTAAAATCGAATTTCGATCGGGCCACCCCTCAAAGTAGTTGGAAATAATTTTAAAAAAATGTCAAATTTTTTTCAATTTTTTTCGTCCATATTTACCCACCGCTTGAAAGCCTTACTTTTTCCCATAAGAATAACATTGATTTTTCGAGATTTTTAATCAAAAATTCGTACTGGGTCTGAAAATAGTCGTAAAAAAATTTCGAAAGAAGCAAAATGGAGGTGAATCCGTCCACTTCAAACCGCCGCTTGGAAAATTTGGCACCTCCATTTTGCTTCTTTCAAAATTTTTTCACGACTATTTTCAGACCCAGTACGAATTTTTGATTAAAAACCTCGAAAAATCATTGCTTTTCTTATGGGAAAAAGTAAGGCTTTCAAGCGGTGGGTAAATATGGACGAAAAAAATTGAAAAAAATTTTACATTTTTTTTAAATTATTTCGAACTACTTTGAGGGGTGGCCCGATCGAAATTCGATTTTACCCTTCTTAAGGACAGGTCTAATAGGCATAGCCATTAATGAAATCTGTATATCTATATAATACAACATTCATTGAGAATGGAAATGACAATAAATAAAATATTCAATAATAGTTCATTAGAAAGTTTTTTGTTTTTCAATTCTTAACCAACCCCCCTTTCCTCCTGTACCTATAATATTTTTGAAATCCTTTCCTTTCTATTTGGGTAATAATTTTCCCCACTCATAATTATGTTGTAAGCATTTTTCATATATGTATTATATATGGGAGAATCGTGTATAATAAGATTCCCGGATTTTAATCGACAGTAGGCACTTTGATTGGCATGGTTGAGGGCACGGTGTCAGTTACCCTTGCCCCATGCGCAGCGTGGCAAAGTCGTTGTTTGCCTAAAATATCAAGCGACACCCGCGCCGCCAAAAGTGGAGGGCGGCATAAATCGCAGCTGCATTGCCAGAGAGGAATGAGACGAGACGGACCGGAGCTGAACCAAACTTCAATCTCTTTCTCTCCTCTTCATCGATCTATCTATCTCTCACTCTACTCACTCTCCATTTCATTCTCGTTCTTTGGTATAAGTATAGTTAGTAGCTGCAGAAACGGTGTAGAGAACATTAGAACTGGAACGGGACCGATCCGTGTACAGGGTACATCTGTCTGCTTGTAAGGGAACACCGCCTAATAGAATTAGAAATATATATCCCAGTTGTTCCCCCGATATGGGCCCTGCAGCGCGATCACCCCCAGATAGAGAGAAGTAGCTGCACTGGCGCCCTCATTGACGTCCAGTTTGATCCCTTATTGCAGTGTTAGACGCGTATGGCCTTGAAATCGAACAGGGATTACGTTTCCAAAACCGAATGACAAACACTGAGCCGGAACAAACCCGCGTTTTTACCAATACCAATACCAATTCCAAACCCCCTGGCCTTCGCAGTTTCGAGTGGCGAATTATTATTTCTTCTATTATCGAATCCTACACGTGTGTGCTGACTGCAGCATTAACAATCGAACCGCGAATAGTTTTTAAACAATTGGGTAAACTCCGGGACATATATAGGTATATTATGTATATATATACTATATACATAGAGGTATACATATGGGACATAGGTAGCTGTAACCTATAGTCTTTTGTTCAAGGAGGTCGATTTTTCTACAGCTGCACTATTCTCAGAGTCTTATTTATCCTACTTTGCCTGGACACGTGGCATTCGACTTTATTATATACATGTATACGTACATACCTATATGTGTTACTTCGGCCAGGGTTAACCGCAGAGAAAGTTCAAGCATTTTTTATGCAATTGCATAGAATGAAATAAATCATTCAGATAGTTTTTAGTAGGTAGGTATATATAGTTCATTCATGATTTTCGATAACCTTGCAAGTGGTTGAATCAGACTGAATGAATCGCTGCGACAGCATAACAAACTCTCTCGAATTTGAAGAATCGCTGAAAAATGTAAATTCCATGCAGTATCAAAGTTTTGGATACAATAATACAATATTAATCGATCAATTCGCAATCTTTCACCCAGTATTCTTATCACCGAAAATACTGACGTCAATTAGGGAGTCACTAGGAGGTCTTACTCCCTTAATTTTTCACTGCAGTAGGTAGGTATGTAATGTGTACTATAACGTAATGTAGCTGCAGATACTTCTGGCATTATGTCGTTCGCCGAACCACATTCCTCTTCCATGGTATAGTCTTCAGACGAGTAGGTAGGTATTTAATAAGAGCCATCATTTCCTTCTTCTTCTTCTTCTTCTTCTTCTTCTTCTTCCTCCTCCTCCTTTTCTTTCTCTTCTCCTTATTTTTCTTTGACGCGGTATGATGGGCGATTTCAAAGTGTTAATTCCCCTGATGATCATCGCGCTATTACACTCGCTTATAAAAGCCCAATGCCACTCGGAGCTTTTTCAACTTGATGCTTAATTACTTTCGTGTTGAATCTAACACCGATTTATAACTACCTATACCTAAATCCAGATCAGAGCCTAACTTAGTATAGATCTCAATATAATTGAATCATCGAGTATCTGAAACCTGCTTCCATTCCGCAAGTATCTATTTTCCCAACTCCATGATGTATCGTGGAGTTACAGTAGTACATATGCAATGCACACCTAGTTAGTCCATCACTCTATTCTATACTGTATTCACAAATGCAGATTGTTCGAGTGTAGAGTGTACGTACCTACTGCTATAAAAAAAAGAAAAGACCTCACCTAACATAGAAACGGTTTTGAAGAGATAGAAAAGGACTATACTTATACGATACACAAGTATTTTCACAGGCACGGTGCAGTATAGACCTGCGTTACCGCATACATGCACAGGATCCGTACTCCCAATTCTGTTTTGAATTCACGCTAGGCGGCGCTGGCGAACGTAAACGTAGGTACACAGGTTGCACGCGCACCAATAGCCATACAAGTATTTTACTTGCCTAGCGTATAACAGAAGTGAAGTCGAGAGGTACTAGGTAAGGCATAAGATATTTAGACAATTTTAGTGATTCTACGCTCGTCACACGCGAGCTGGTTCTTCGCGAGGTGGACGTAGCTGTGGACTGGTGTATATCCCGCCATAGCTGAGACCAATTCATTAATTTTTCACGAATATTCGCGTCATTAGGAGGTAGGTTGAGGTTAGGGTTAGGTTAGAGTAGCCCACGTTGTATCCCTGCGTCTGGGTTCACCTGGGTATCGTATCTATATCGTACCTAACCGAGCTAGCTAGCTAGTTTGAATTATCAATGGCTGTCACATATTCATGCGTTGCCGCGCCATGCCATCACCAAGTTTATACTAGACGAGTGGAGCTGTCTCTTTTTTCAAAGCTGGACACTTTCCGAAACGGAATAAAAAATTCCAGTTTCATTCTACAAGTTTTCCCTCACGACTTGGAGGTGCAAACTAGAGTTTGAGGGTAGAATTTTCAAAGTGAGAGTTATGCGTCCGTTTTGAGCTAGTTAAATTGGGCACCATTTTGATTTTTTAAATTCTAGTTCGTACTTCTAGAATTTAGATCCTAGAATTCTGAGAGTTTAATAAAACGTTTTGTAAACTGATTGACGAATAAATTCTATAAGTCGTAAATAGAATTGATCATTGAGTTGATTTCTTGCAGACTAGGTAGCTTTTACTTGAAAATTTAGTAGTATGGCAGATACGATAATCATAAATTCAAGTGCAAGCTCTAACTCTGATTTACATCTCTGAATCCTAACGTTGAACATAATATATAATTCTACTAAAACAGAATTATATTATTGTCGGCTAAACTAAAAGATCAAAGGAAATGAGGTTTTAGAGGATCAAACTAAAACTTCTATTCGGACTCGGGGTAGCTGGAGTTACTAGTCCTATTAAAGGCTCGTGAAAATACCTGAGCACATACATTTATTACCGAAAGATAAATGAAATTTAATAATATGACATATGTGTTGGAGTTATATAGACATCTAATTGATAGTAGTACCTACTTCGTGGTTCACGTGGGTTTCCAAGTTATATCAAGTTATATGTGTAACTGTGAATCCTTCAGGATACTGTGAATAAATAATCTGAGATATGAAAGTACCATTAACAGTATGAGAAAACTTATTGTTAGATAATGCTACCCCCAGGTGTAATATTACTTCTCATACTATACCAGCTCGTGGCATAGTTTACCGCTGCTTCTCTCTACATAGTAGATTAAACTCTTTCAGAAGCTCGGGAAAACGCAGTCACCCCCCAGCAAGATTGACTTTTCTTATTCTTGAACCGAGCGGTGGGAATATCGTTACAGTTTGCTAAGAGTTCTGTTGAATTATTACCTAATCGATTTGAATTTTCCATATCCATGTCTCATCGCTAAAAGACAACGAGCTCGCGTGTCTTAACCTTGGCGTGTATCTTCTTAAAGAGAAGCTGCAGGTCGCGTACACGGTGGTAGCAATAGATTCCGGCACGCAATTCCCGAGCCGAAGGTGATGGATCAAATATGTAATGTCGATGGATCCGAAGTAGGTATATGCGGCGCGGTGAAGATAAATGAACATTTTTCATTATGGTTGTTAAAATATGAAAAATTAGTCAAAATTGTGTCAAATAATTATTCTAACGCAACAACAGAACACTCCGTCATTGCGATTGTGCACAAGTATAATATGAGAACAGTACAATGCATGATATGAGTATAAAAAACGGTGAAGAAGAAGGAAACTCGATCTCAGGATCCGGGAAAGTGAAAGCAAACCCAAAGTCTGATTGAGGACAATAGCTCGGTTAAAGGATATTTGGAAAAGCTTTAAGATTTTTTCTCCTTCTTATTCTTCTTCCTCTTTCTCTTCGTCTTCTTCCTCTTCTTATATTCTGCAGGGAAGTGGTTTAACGGAGGATCAACAATCCCTGGTATACATAGTAGGTAGGTAGGTGTATAGTATATTCGCAGGAATATGAGTATGGTATAGTATGGTGCAGATGTTGACGGGCGTGTTTTTTTTGTTTTTTTTTTTCAATTTCATTCATCATTTTCCTACTGCGAGCACCTTCTCGAAAATAGTTGAAGCGAAAACCACCCCTGATGTGTACCGGGCACCAATCGAGTTGCCCGGTTGCACACCAGTGGGACGCCCATAACAGCATAACCGTCCCAGGTACACATACATTTCACATTTATATACCTATCGGTAGCTACTAGGCACGCCATGTGCTGCATAAACGAAATTTTCTATACCTGACTGGTGCGGATATG
This sequence comes from Tenthredo mesomela, assembly GCA_943736025.1. Classification (NCBI taxonomy): domain Eukaryota; kingdom Metazoa; phylum Arthropoda; class Insecta; order Hymenoptera; family Tenthredinidae; genus Tenthredo; species Tenthredo mesomela. The sequence goes on along the minus strand of OX031020.1, from coordinate 3,920,679 downwards.
CTCGATATGTGATTGGAGGTTGGTACCTCGGCTTAATCTTATGCCACAATCGGAGAGAGTCTCGGAGTGTACGGAACCAGGACTTGGCTGCGATCAGGTGAGCCTCGACAACCATTTTCCACATAATCCTATCGGAAACTAGCTGCACAATAATTCTCATTCGCTATTCGTAAAACGGAAACGAACATTTCACGGTTTTCTACTGATGTCACGAATCGCAAATGAAGTTGTTTTTTTAAACGTTTTCAAAAAACAAAGCCAATTTAGTTTCAGCGACGATTTGTGACGGTCTGCCAATTAGCCCATTCAAAACCCATGCAGAACTCTTCGGTTTCGAAAGTAACAGACATTTAAATACGTTATTGAATAGTTCTTGACTTTCACATTTGTTTAGTTCTTTTTATTTCACGGTCATTCAATCAACTTTGGCATAGCAAATTCTTTGCCTTTTTTTTTTCTCAATTTGAGAAAAGGAGCATTCCGATTTTTGGTAATTTCAGGTTCGATTAACTAAAAACATGGTCTTTCATCGATTTTCTAATATTCTCTAAGATTTTCATTGTGACTCATCTCAGTCTTATTATGTACTTCGAAATCAAATTTGGCTTTGAGGTCGAGGATTGACAATTACTCACACCCCCACCTAAATACACTATTTCTAAGTAACGACCTAGATCAATATAATCCATTCCCCTCCAGGGCGTAACTTTTTTTCGAACCCATTTGCTTTTTCTCTTACTTTTTCGGCCGGCTCAAGCTAATACTTGGAATAAGCGAGCGATTTGAAATCCACTCTTTACATTTTCCTTGGGCTCGGCCTTATGGGTTACGAGTGCCTTTTCATTCTGAGTATAATAGTTCCAGAATAATCGTAATTTTCATATCCGCAAATGCGAAGAATGAGTCGAATAAAACCTCATACATGGTGCAGAAAATTAGCTTCACGTCAACAAGAACAATACCGAAATCTCCAGCTTATACAAACGCGTCATAAGTTTCTTTCGACTTGAGATTTTTAAATCGAGTTTTAAACGTCCTGATCACGGTATAAAAAAATTCCGAACTCAAATTATTGTCGACTCATAGATTTTGGAAAGGGCATTTTCCCGGAATTCTATACGCATAGCCGATTGAAAAAACCTCGAGACGAAGAACACCGGAGGTTCAAAATTTCGAAAGATAAAAATCCGAAAGACCAAAGCATTGATCGTATCGAAACCAACAAGTAGTCAAATTAATCGTCTTGAAATTTAATTTTTGGAAAAAAAAAAAAATAGTTTCAAAATTCTATCAATGATCATCTACGACGTCAAATTTATCTATTGAATTACCTAGATAAAATAGGTTTCCGTAAAGAGGGTCTCGATTAGAATGAGCTATTTTTTGTCTTCACTGCATCCTGAGAAATTAATCGAAATTTTCGAATCTTTGGACTTTCGGGGATCTGGACTTTCGGAGAATTATGAACTAGTACATACATGTCTGCATTGCGACTTTCCGGAATATTAATGTTCTAGACCCCGACGTTTCTGAAAATCCAAAATCGTTTCAAACAAATTCGGAATCTTGACCTTTCGGAACTTTGAAAATTCAAAACTTCAACCTGGCCCCGAGATTTTAGAAATATATCGATGGTCGTTATACCTATATATCCGATTGATTAAAATTATATACCTACATAACTGTATTAATCAAGATCCAAAAATGCGGAATCGCGTCTTCGTATAAACAGTAGGTATATAATTCTCTCTAGTACCCGATATTCTAACAACTGTTTTTACCTCGTTAACCTGCGCCTTAGATATGTCGTTGTAAAAAGTGCTAATAAGCCGGTAGCGGCTACCTGTGCACTCCATGACGTATAATAAAAATTCTAGCGAAATAGCTCTCCAGTACCTACCTACTAGGTATAGAATATTGCTAAGCGATTTTTAATGTCTTAATCTCAAAATGAATAATCACGTTCGAAGTGCGGTGATCATCGCATTGCGTGCGATAATGTATCTCTTTAATTCTAATGAAACGTGACCTGCGCTCACATCATATGAAATTATTCATTATAAGTATATCTCGATTGACTATTTATTTCTATTTATGTATTTAGGTAGGTATAAGTGTAATTATATCCGAAGAAAAATGTACCTATGTACTTAAAAAGAAAAAAAAATTCTGGAATTGAACATTATCCTAATAAATAATATAAATATAATCGATCATATAACAGCGTGAGCAATATGTATTGTATGTAGTATTATGTACATATATATATATATATATATTTATACTGCGTATGGTAATTACACATCAGTCCTTATAATTACTACAGATAGTATTGTCTACCGATAACAGAGTTTAGCGTTATGGCTTTGCCTGAGGTAAACCAGAACTGTAGTAGGTATATAACGAAGCGGTGCCGCACGTATTCAATTATTGTCCACGTGCCATCCACGTGTGTAATTACGTGACAACGTCACAGGATGATCTATATACCTTATACCTATATATATATATATATATATATATATATGTATATATATATATATATATATATATTATAGGCATACGTACGGAGAGATCTGTTCGAGGTAAGGAACTACTGTTGCTGGTAGCTACTGTGATAATAACCCGAGACATATAGGTACTACTATATATACGTTAGTTTCTCTCGCGTGGTTGAATAACATAGACCGTTATCGTATCTCTGGCTTGTAACTAGAGAAACTAGATACCTTAGTAAGTATAATGTACATAGCGACATATACGTGTAACTACTTGCATACCTGCAGTACAAGAAAACAAAAAAAACAACAAAGAAACGAAGAAAAACTTTGCTCATATTCCATCCCGCAGGTAATTGCGGGAGTAACATCTTCAACGGGATTAGTTATAATGTTACCGGTGTATTTTTTTTCTTTTTTTCCTTTTTTTTTTTAACTTCTTATATATTGGTTTCGGTTGAAAGATTGCTTTTCCTAATTACAACGAATCTCCATGCTTTCGGGACTCTAGTATCCGAAAAACAGTTCCAGAAAAAGAGCAAAGGTCCGTCTGCAGAAAAAAAAAAAAAAAAAAAAAAAAAAAAAAACTCGACGAATTATCCCAGAAATGACGAGGTGGAATAGAGTCTGAAATTTACTGGATTTTACATCGAAATAGGCTTGAAAAATGTCCATCTCTCGTTGATTAGACTTTTAATTTTTGCCCATAACAACCCGCATAATAATATATTCTTCATATAATTACTCTCGAAATATATTTTTATACGTCTTGATCCTCATTGGTACTTATTTATTGTAATTTCGCAGCAGCTCCGCTAAAGGAAGTGTGTTTAACGACGAGAGATTGAAATTTGTCTTTTTCGGTTTGGGGTGAGAAGAAGATATAGCTGTTGTATATTATAAGGAGAATTTAGGATCCTCTGAAGTTCGGAACAAGTATAAAGGCGCGCAGAAAAGCTCGCGCCTCTTGGAACAACGCGAAAACGCGAACCATAAAATTGGCCACATCCGTGATCAGGCCTCTTCGTCTCATCCGAGGACCTCGTCGTCGCGACTCGTTGTTTCTATTGTAGTTGACTTCTGGACTGTGAAACTTGGGCAGGAATTTGGTCGAGGGGGTTCTTCAAAAAGATGCTCAACGCCGCATATATGCGTTTCATATATATCTATATCTGTACACATTCATATACCATGTATACCTATAACACACATGATTACGCGTAAATTTTTGTCACATATGTATATGTAGAGCGAGGGGGTAACCGCACTTCAAACTTGTGTGTCCTATCTATTTCACATTTTAATTTTAAAATCATTTCATATATGATTTCACAAATATTTCATATCATTTCACAGGCATTTCACAAGCATTTCATACCACTTCACAAGCATACCATTTCATATCATTTCATACCATTTCATACCATTTCACACTATTTCGCGATCATTTCACAAGCATTTCATACCATTTCATACCATTTCACAAGCATTCCATACCATTCCATACCATTTCATACCATTTCAACCCATTTCACAATAATTTCAAGATAATTTCATACCATTTCATAGCTAACTGTCCCAACTATTTCACGAGTAGTTACCCCCTCGATGTAGAGTTTGACTAAATTTCGAGAATTATCCCTGTATTTTCAACTCATCCCAGCGAAATTGTTCGGATCGAGGCTCCGCGTCTCTATATGTATAATAAGTCGCGATTACACTTGACCCGTTTCGTCTGCGTCCCTATAAGTCGAGTTTTGGTCCTTTCGTCTATTCCTCCGTTATTTTTTTTTCGTTTATCTTACCTTTTTTCTTTTACTTTCTTTCTTTTGCGTTAACGACATCGTCGGAGCTAATATATATATATAGAAGAGGGAAGAGTGATCGCAGACGTAGTGCGGTCCAGCCGTGGGGTATACATATAGGTATGGTATAAGAGATACCGCCGCGAGGTTACACCAGACCGTGGTAATCTATGTGTGCGAAATTACCCATACATAGATAAAATAAAAGTCCCATATGTATAGGAAAAACGAAACGAAGACATCCTCGAGGGCGGTGGTTTTCACGCACGAGCTCCACTTACGCGGGTGGATGAATTGGCGGTCGGACCAGCAGCTCTTCCAGTGCTACGCCGTAGCTCTATATACCTATGAGGGTAGAGGTATAGCATCGATCCTCGCGTTACGCACGAGGCAAAACGCACGAGGCACAAACCAACCTCGGTGGGCCAAAGGCACCAGCTAGGGAAGTTAGAACCAGCTTTCTCCCTTTTTCCCTGTCAGATATATACGCGTATACCTACCCTGGTTTTCTCTCAAGGGGAGGCTTATGGGGTTGCGCGCCTTTATGTGCAGCATTCCGCGGGTTCTCATATCTCCTCTTATCATCGGGGAAACTTCTTTTACTTTGATTGGGTCGGTCATCCGTCCCTCGCTCGCTTGCCATCTTCTTCTTCTTATTCTTCTTCTTCTTTTTTTTCTTCTTATTCCTCTTATTCTTATTCTATATCTATCGTTTAACTGAAACTGCTTCTCGTACTTCTCTTTTTTTTTTTATACCCCGCATATCGTCCAGGTTCTCAAGCCTTAAAGGCAGGATAGATTATATAGGTTCACTTCTACATCGAGCTTATATAGAGCGGCAATATCCGTTTCAGTATTGTGTATATGCGGTGCAGGTACAAAGAGAGAGAGAGAGAGAGAGAGAGTGGTGCAAACGGCTAACGAACATCCTCCGGCCTAACGAGCATCCTTGTTAATTCATCCATCTCAGATTTTGTTAAGAATTAGGAAATCAATCCAATCCTTTATTGACCTGGATCGAATGACAATTATCAACCAATTATTGCGCACATGCATGGTCGTGTTTATATAATATCCATATATAAGATATAAATCTCCGAATTGAAATGTGCGTTTAATTTATATAAAAAACGGAAATAGAATATAAAAATAAATAAATAAGAGAAAAAAAGATGTATCAAATTAAGCTATACGTCAAAAACACTGAGGGCGTCACACTGATATCACTGAAACCACGCGAGTATTATTAATTTTGATAATGGTGATTAGGGACCAGCTCAACCAATATCATTATAGGTTGTGAGATTCGGAGCTCGGTTAACTCGGGATATACGCGCCTTTCCCCGTGGGAGTTTGGCTATCATTTATTTTTCATTCTCTATAGGTATGCCTTTTAATTTTCTATCCTTTTCTTTGCCTATATGGCCGATTATATACGCTCTCCTGACCATTGCATAAGCGACGTCGACGCGTAACGACGATAACTTTCCCTCTCTTATATATATATATATATATATATATTGTCTTCCTTCTCGCAAAACGAAAGAATAACAAAAATAATTTGAAAAAAAAAAAAAAAAAAAATAGAAAAAGAAAGAAAAAGGAAGTTTAACGTGATACACATTTAATTCGTCTTGAATAGGTATACAGAATTCGGTAAAATTTGAGCGATAAAACTTTCGAAGATGAACAAAATATTCCCGCTATACTTATATTCCATTGAAATTTGAAAAAAAAAAAAAAAAAAAAAAAAAAAAAACACTTTATAATTCCCAAATCGTTAACTTATGCGCGTCCCGGAATCTTACCGGTCAATCAGAGCTATCCCATCGACCGTCTGACTGGTAAGTTTGCCTAAAGTGTCAACGGCTGTCACGGTTAATTAGTCGGTTTTGAGATGTGGGAGGCTGTTAATCACCGGTATACCTATATATTTATTTATACATCATCGGGTTATGTGTGATTATAATAAATTAGAAGCGATTTGAAAAATGTCTGTAAACCGCAAGTATGTATGTATGTATATGCGGTCGTGAACCGATATATAATCTCCGATCTTTGTACACATCCGAACAGATTTTATTGACGAGATTTTAGATCAGTTTGATATCGTGACGATTCTGGGTCTTATATGTATATATGTATAGGTATAGGCATATAGAAAGGTCCCGTCGCGTCGCGTCGGTCCTTGGCGCGGTATTCAGGACCTCATGGACCGATATATGCGATGGGAGCGCGCCGTGATTATTTCTTTATTTTTATTTTTTCTTAATTTTATTTCTTCCAGTCAGAGAGGATGCCATGGCCATGGCGCCACCGTACGCATAGCAAAGCCTCGCTAGTCCACCGTCGTCGTCGTCGCGACGCAAAGCTAACCGGCGGATAAACCGGCGAACGAACCGAACTGAACCGAACGATCGGGTCGGACTGCGTTACTTTTTTTTTTTTTTTATGTTTTCTTTATTTTATTTTATTTTTATTTATTTCTTTTTTTTTTTTTTGTATAAAATGGCGGCAGGGCAAACCACGTTGAAACCCAGCTAAGAGATCAGGAGAGGACTCGCTGCAGCGCAGAGAGAGGACCACCGTGCCGCGTCGTTCCGCGATTAGACTCACAAAACAAACGGCCCTACAAGACTTATTCCGCTACAGGATACCACCGGGGTGTATCCCCTTCGACGTCCAACCTGCGGGAACCGTCCCATAATTGGACCCACGCCAAGCTCTTTTTCTCCAGGACGATATTAATATTTCGATTTCTATATTTATATACCCTGAAATAAACAGAGATCGTTTATAAATATCGTGCGATCTTTTTTTTTTTTCAAGTTTAAACCATTATCACTATCCACCAATCGGTACTTTTCCTCTTTTAGAAATATTGGAATCGATCGACAACTTTCTTATACCGATCGACTTATATGTTCGCGCACTTATCTTATAACAGGAGCTTTATCCTGATGTGAAAAGTGAAAACATTATCCGGTCATCCTCAGATGAAAAATAAGGAAAATCGGTACTGAGAAACGTACCGATTTATTAACCGCACCAGCTGTTTTGGTGGATGAAAATCTTTTCCATCAATTTACCAAGCCAAAAGACAAAACTATTCACATCAAGGTATACTAATGGTGTGTAATATCAAGTTCGGTATTGATTGTGTCCTTTTAAGAGAGTAAATCAATTCGAACAACTCGGTTATAAACTCGTTAAAAGGTTCTGCAAGGTACCTACGTTCCTACTAGGATACTATACTGTTTCAGTGTAAAACGGGTATAGATCAATTCATCAGGGCATATCAAACGTAGTTCTGTTTAACTCGATGACCTTAAAAGGTACATCGGGTAGCCAAGCAACGCTACTACGTAAGTGTACCAACGATAAACTGATCAGTCGATAATCGATTACCATTTCTTGTTTTTTTTTCTTTCTTTCTTTCTAATTTGCTCATCTTTTCAACCGACTTGTAGTACTCGCACCCTTAAACTGAAACGAACCCCTTTTAATTCGTACAACTCGAGGCCGTGTCCGTCTCGTTCGAAGAACAACCACACGCAGCCACGGGAGCCACGACATGGACATAAATATAGCCAGGCCAACTCCTAGAGCCACAGCTCTACGCTTCTACCCTCTATTGATCGAACCACGGACCCTCCTCTCGGCTTCCAGCGAACCGGTGAACTGGACACACACCCTGGACGACGCACACGAACGCCCGGACCTCCGGTGTAAGGGAGGCGTGCAAAACGTCTCTACCGCTTCGCCAAGAATCGTTTATATACACATATATACCTACTATACACACACATGTCTATATATCAGACTATATGTGGTCGTACGTAACGCCACCAAGGGAAGTCTGCTCTTTCGCAGGGGTTGCGAAATGATCCTCGTTCTGGCCAATTTTATGGCGAAAATTTTTCCTATACATCTATAGTATTTTTACAGTGACATGTTTAAGGATGATATTTTCCAAGTGAATTACATTTTTTTCGATCAGGATTTAATTACTATAATTTTGCAGCCAATCGGAAGGCAGTGCGGGTGGCTCTACCTAAGAATACATCGGTACCGATTTTAAACTAATAAAAAACAATTACCACCTCTCAGCAGGATATTGCGGGAAACAGCGTAAGACAATAGTTCAAGGGATGTGCGCCGCTCTGGCAAAGAAGTGACTATATACTACATCAATTTTTATTGCACATTTTACGATCCCCTTAGTTTTATTAATTAATCGATTTTCTGGGAACCGCTAGTCCCAAGTACCCATCTACCCCGTCTCGTCTCGTCTCGTCTCGTCTAGATATACGAATAGGCCATTGCTATAGTTTACTCAGCTTTGGGGATCGCTCCCTACACCATAGCATAGCGATAGTAGTCAATTTTAACGCTCGAGATTGCACGAGCGTTTTCGGAAATGGAATCTTATAACCGTGCAGATTTTTCGGACAAGCTTATTAAGTTAGACCATAATTATTACAGGGACAATAGGCAATTTTGTAGCCGGTAATGACTGCAACAATCATTCATCGAAAAACTTATTTTCTGCAAAAGTATATAGGGCACTAATATCGGTCGAAGAATGATACAGCTGAAGAGAGTTGGAATACCATCTCCGCAAGTCTTTTTGGTATTAAATATTTTGTTCGAGGCGGTTTATGAAACTAGGTGTTTGCTACCCTTATGTAGCGAGAGGCTTCTTCCTCTTCCTCTTCTTCTTCTTCTTCTCCGTCTTCTTCTTCTTCCACTGACTGAATTCCGCGAAGGTGAATCTCATACTCTTTCCTACAAGAAAATCCATCCTAACTTCACCGGGAGGAGCTGCAAGTCACATAACATAACACAACACAGCATAACATAACACAACATAACATAACATAACATAACGTAACGTAACGTAGCTTTGTCCTGCGGGCGACACCCGGCGTTATTGAATCGCTAGAGTTATGTGCGGGGTTACGTCCTCCTTTCCTTTCGTCTTTGGGGTCCGGGCTTTTCGCTACCCTCCACCCTGTATAGACACATGTTTGCCTTTGCCCTTGCGTTTGCGTTTGCGTGCGTGTTCATGTTCGCGTTCGTGTTCGTGTTCGTGAAGAAAAGGGATGACGACGCCACCCTGGCCGAACTACAAGTCTTGTATAGCTTTTACTAGCAAAGAGCTACGAAGACGCGAGGCGTCCCTCTGAGGCGCCGCACCGCGTCATCCATCAGGCAGCTTACGACCCTCCGACCCATCCACCCTTTGCGCCACCCTCTCCTGGCACGACGTCGCGAGGTTCAAGCCATATAGATCTATTTCTGTGGGACTAAAATCGCAGAGACGTAAAGCGCAGGAGATTTGTTCACATAGTATATATAGGAGAATCGTCCTTGTCTTATTGCGTTTGTTAGAGAAAAAGAAAAAAAAAAAAAAAAATTCAAATGGAACGAAACTAGCTATTTTTTTTTTTTTTTTTTTTTTTTAGCGATTTTGATCTTCAAACGCTGCACAAACGATTATATGTATATAGGTAATTGAAGTTTATTTTACTGATCGAATAGGGACGCGGGAGGAAAAAAAAAAAGTGAGAAATATGGAAAGCGGAATATAAAGAGAGGGTGCGGGTGCCGACACTTGGCTTATACTTTGCAACAGTCCTGCAGAGAATATTTCAAGACGTTTCCGGGCCGTTTTATACACCGAAGTATAGCTGAGCATTCAACTAAGAAATAAATATCTCTGAAATAAGAAGAGTTTTTTGAGAGGCCACTTCAGCTCGTATCCAAATGCCCGTTTCTTGTCGATGAATAAATCCAACGATTATAGCTTCACCCCTGTGTATTATATCTATACTGGGCTAATTGAACTTGTTCTCTTTCATCTCTTCGCCACGTTGTAGTGTAGGTATAGATATAATAAATGTAACTTTTCGTTACACATGTATTACCTTTCGCGTAACTGTACTAATTTTCATTTCTAACGATATAAGGCAATTGTCGCTTCGCTTTTTCAATGACTAGCGCAGTTGTCCATGAATCATATAGTATATACAAATATATATATATAGGTATTTGTAATATATAGATATATAAAGAGTGGTCCCCGATTCGAGATTTGAGAAGTTTTGAAATAAGAATAAGAAACTGACCACTGGAATCAAATTTATAAGGAACTAAGCTATGCTGAACAATATTATACGGGTTAGGTAGGTAGGTAGGTAGGTATAACTGTCCATCTATATAAACGGCGAGCAACAGATATGCGAAAAATGTTAACTGCCTCGATCTAAAAAGAATTATTGTGCTTCCGAGAAATATGTGGCGCTGTTGGTTTCGCTCGAAGAAGCAGTAACTCGTTGCGAAGCAGCGGGTATAGTGTTAAAATTTAAATCGATTGGACGCAAATCTGGTGTGTGAATAATGATTAACCGTTTTAAAAATAAAAATAATATGTATATATCATCGATATTCATCTTTCGGCTGATTCGAACCGCGATTTAAATTCTGGAATGGTTTCGTCAGATCAATAGTCAAATTTCTTGAATTATAACTGCTGGATTATATTCCGGCCGCGAGACGGTATACGCTAACAAAAAAGGGAAACATGAAGAGACTATTTCGAGTATTTTTGTTCGGACTCGAAGCTTAAGTGATTTGGTACGACCGCAGGTCCAGTCCGAATGTTTAAACAAACGAGCAATTATCTTAACAGGATCTCGGATCTTTGTTCCGTTTCGTTTTGAGGCTGGTCCCCGGTTAAGGCCCCGCCATGTAGCTCTGCAGGCTGCACCAGTATAAGCCAAGACGTCGGCATCGGATGGTAAAAACGACCAGACACGCATTTCGATTGTTGCTTCTGTTCTGTTTGCTTGCGCCGTCGAGTCCTCCGTTTCCTTTACGTCGCTTTCGTTGTCGTCTCTTTGTCTTATTTCGCGTTCTTTATGTCCTTCGACCTCTTTCACAGGCATTCGTCCCTGCCCGCTGGCTCTTCCACCGATCCAACGTTATACTTTGAAAAATAAACAAATACGCGCTAGATCACGATGGATGATATTGATCATCGTCAAATTTTATTCCTCGATAAAAGATTCAGATTTTCATAAGTAATTTTTACCCCTCATTTTCTTCTCATACGAGATATAGTATGCTCATTATTCCCCATGATATACGAGCACCCGGATCGCACATTGGTTTGTTTTCGAAACTGCTCCCTGTAGGATTGTGCACAGTCGACTGATCTAATCTCTATTGCATCGTTTTCGAATAACTATAGTAAAGAACCCTTCCAAACTGGCCAAAACTATAACGGAGGACGAATCTGAGGCAAACTTATATATGCTACCTACTTCCAGTGGTAAGTAGACGTTCGAGTGTGGAGCAGGTTAAACCATGAGATGAGTTTGCCGAATAGAAAATACTATAAAGAAACATAGAATTAGATGGTCCACCATAGAACGTGACCGACGGTGCAATTCTAGAAACTATTCCAATTGTCTGCGAAGACAGCAGCTGATCAAAAGAGAAGAATAAGGTACCCAGGGCCTGTTTAACAGGATGATCCGCCGAAGAGAAGAGTCCCGGATTATTTTCAGGGCATTTCAGGGCATTTCAGGGCTAATTTCATTCTCACAAAGACTTTGGGTGCCTGGCTTAACCATTGTGAAATTTTTCGCGCTTACTTGCACCCGTCTTGGTTCTCTTTTATTCTGTAGTCTTATTGGGTGCGTTCAAATCTTTTCGGGCAGATAAACAGAAAAAAGAAAGAAAAAACACACACAGGATCTAAAACCGCGAGGGTTTCTTCGCGCGTTACTGCAACTTTCATCACATCTCTTATCCGGTGAATGATTGAAATCATTGAATAACAGCATCTTCGAAATTTGGATGAGCATCATCAGTGTTGTAATATATATACTTAAAAATGTCTTTCATATACGATTCGGTTCCCATAAAATCCAGTGCACTACGGCGGGATATTGTGAAACCATTAGTGAAAATTCGCCGCGCCAATAAACGGCAAAGACTAATTCCTTTCGGGCAGCATTGGATATCGAGAGGGTCTATAAGAGCTGCTTTGAAATATTGGAGGTAAAAATCTGAATCCCACTTGCTCTTCGGTTGCAGTTATCGTAAGCCGAATAAGTGGTCGTTGAAATATGAATATTTTTCCATCTGGTTCGCCTCCCTAATTCTCGCAGGAGGCTTGTCGAGGATGATCACCCGACAAACGATCAGCCCACTGCAGTTATACTTATAGTATACAAGTTCACAAAAGTAATAGATACGTTTAATCCAATTGGCATGCCTCGAGTGCCCCCGACCAGCTAACCAGACAAACGTCTTTCTGTCTGTCTGTCAGGAGTGACAGAGGTATTATAAGTACGCACACTGTGTCCAACTGTTCAAGGTATACATACCTACCCACAACGGTTAACAAAGCAGGAATATTGGATAAGCATGATGGACACGTCGTGAGCTCGGTCGGCATTGCACTGCACCATTCTGTTCTCCAGAGGTATGCAATGCACACACAACAAGTGCTCGCCGCTTTGAGCACGTTTAGCCAATTTCACTGAGAAAAGGACGAAATTTGCTTAAAATTAGATCTCTTTTAGGTCGGTTGGACGGACGGACGGACGGAGCCCTTCTAGGGGTTGTTTGCCCAGCGGCTACTGTCAGGACCTTGCTAAACGAGCGAAGGGTCACCAAAAATCCTCTTCATCTCTAGCTGAATAAATATCATTCTGTTCAGAACCAGGAGCAGAGTTTCGAAACTTATGGGTCTATGTTCAACAAAGTTTACAATTTGTTGACCAATTATTTTTTTATTTTTTTATTTTTTTATTTATTTTTTATACAAAAATGAAAACTCGCCAAAGTTTTGTATTGCGGGAAATTTTTTTCACCATTATACTCTGCGTACGAGTTACGTCTAGACACGGCAGCTAACGAGAGAAGATTCACCACCATTCACCTGTCAGCAGAGGTAGGGCAACAGTTATAGTTTATTTATCGTTTCCAGGCCGTGGCAGCAGCAGCAGCGGCGCAGCGGCGGCGGCGACGGCGGCGGTGATGGCGGTGGTGGTGGTGGCGGCAGCGGCGGCGATGCCAGAGCCGGTGCTGGTGTTTGAAATACGTTTACACGAATCGTATGTTCGCCCTTACCTCGTGGGTTTGGCGCCGGCGTGTGTGGTCCGGCGCATACCTTCTCGCTGAGCAATTATTGCCCACGTTCCAACCTTAACCACCCATTGTTTGAGGTCCCAGTACTTTTACCGCGGGCAATAGATGTCTTAACCAGATTGGTGGGTGGCACAGGCGCAACTCCGGAGACTCGAAAGATCATACCACACTATATTACAATATAACAGGCGATAATATTTGCCTGGGCAATAACATTTAATACGCCCACGGAGTCGATCAGTTCCGTGAAAAGAATACCGAAACAATTTACCCCGATATCGTATAGATTTCAGAAAATTTTCCAACATTTTTCCACCTTCGTTTGTCCATGCGGAAGGTGGAACCATGAAGAGCCAATTTGGTGTATTCTGAAACCAGGATTTTTGGAAACACCACGTTTATCATCATCAGGAGCTTCAATTTTTCTTCATACTGGATACAGGGACGATTTACAACAGCGATTGTGTCACAGTACTGTAATCTCAATGGAAGCAGTTTCTGATGAAATCCCACGCCAACTAGGCTAACGTCTGACCCTGAGGATCTCGGATTTGATCCACGTTTTTTTGTTTTTTGTTTTAACGCATCGTGTCCAACTCTATAAGAATGACTTGTACATTTTTTTTCAGGATTTTAACCACAAGGCAAAAATTATTATCCACATCTTTTTAGACCTCAAACAAAAACGCCATTTTGATTATATTTTTTTTTCTTCAAAAAATTGCCCTATACATATGAATCGGCGGGCATAATGTCTGACTGCAACTGTGATTTCATATTATAGAGTTGTTAATTATACTTAACGACGGAGGGAGTTCTAGAGCTTCGGGCTTACTAACGATTCATGACGTTTTATAGCAATACTTTACCACTCGCCTCAGGGAGAACCGATCAACCGCAATTAATAACAATATATACTCAGGATTTTCGGCACAAGTATAATCGAGCAGTATCTTTTCGTATTCTTTTTCTTTTGCCAATAATTTCTCAACGTAATTCATATACGGCGATAGAAATTGCCATATGAGAAATTATTATTTCATGATAACAATTCATGACAACAATTTCCGCCAAAAAATAACAAATTTGAATTTTTTTTTCATTTACAATTGGATGAAGTTAGTTCGCAGTCTCATAATACACGCGTCGAAGGGGTAGTTGCGAGTTAGGAGTTCCAGGTCGCAGCAGCAGCAGCAGCAGGTTTTGGGTCCGAAAATCTACCTGGGTATCATAGCTGACCGTTTGACACGTGATGACAGCCGGTGGCGCCATCCGCCCCCCGCCGTTTCAGTAACCAGCAGGGGGTCCCAGGGCAACCTAAAAGATTCTTTTGTTTCGGCCTCATTAACGTGTTACCAAACCCCCGACGCCCGGCTGCCTCAGGGACTTGCCTCAGGTTATTTACAAGCCTCAATCCGTGGGGATGAAATTAAGAACTCTCCGCGGTCATGTCGGAGATCGGTGATATCTTTTTTTCTTATCAATCGAAATCGAACACCTGTCCCCATCGCCTTACCGATAATTATTCGTCGAATGAATTTCTTTGACATATGACTGATGCGCAGTTGCGTTTAGAGGGTACATAATATTATATATTCACACGGACAAAAAAATGAGCAGCTGGATATAGGACAACACTTTTGTGCAGTAGAAATGACAACAATTGTGGTAACATTCACTCATTCGGACATTAAAATTTACTTGCTCCTATGTACCAAATACTAGAATTGTGGTAATTCATAGTAAATTCAGCAACAATTTTTTTTCCGTGCAAGATTCAAAAATCAGAGTGATCTAAATAAAACGCAGCTCTCCGCTCTTCGGCCTCTGTTGACGAGATTCGTCAACACCTCAGTCGTCTGGGTCCTCGAAAATGTGTATAATTTTCACAACCATAAACATATACCTCTTCAGTCATGCTTCAATAAATTTTCAGAATTTCATCGGTCGTGGATCCATGTGCAGTTGATTTCAGCGAGAAATTGGAGGCGGGGATTCCTTGATGGGGGGAGATTCCCTTAAACGGCAGTCGCAGGACGGTAGAAGGAGAAGCTAACAGATTTTTTCGAATCGGTGGAACTCGCGCGATCTCATCAGCCGCCTCATCAGCGTAACTTCAGCTGTCAGGTCGGACATCTTTGGGTTGAAGTGTTTATTGGTGAGTCCTGGTCTACCGTGTAACTACGCTTTACGTTGCACCAGCAAATCACGGTACGGGGTCCTGCCCGGTAGGAATTCGGGGCATTTTCTGTTGGCATTTCAAGATTTCGGCAACCACTCGACTTTGAAATAAACCGTCGAGACATCGCGCCCTAAAGGCTCGCTGGGATTCAATGCCGAATCAAAGATCGCGGTTCTGATAAATCCATGAAATTTCTAACAACGTTATTCGACGTTTAATTAACGATTTACCAAAATTCATAAATCACGAAATAGTCTAATGAAGTCTTGCCAAATCTATACTATCCCATATTCGTTAGTCAAGATTCAGGGTTTAATCCAGCTATCCTGTTCACAATTTCGTACAGTAATCGTCTCAGGAGTGACAAGCAACTATCGGGCTTTGCTGTAGGTCTAGACTCTGGACTCCAGACTTTTGGTCCTGCAGAAGCTAAGTGAAACCCCGATTTTCTTCAATCACATAGTACATCTAGATTTCAATACAGTTTACACAGTTTTAGACTCGCAGGTCAAACGTTATCCTCTTCTCAAATTTGGTCAACTCGTCAAAATCGTGAATGTAGATCGCCATAATCTTTACCGATTATATAATATGATCTCTACGAAGATGTCCATGGTTCATCATAAAGGCGCCAAAAGTTCATTGATGGATTCAATAGTTCTGTGAAAATCATGCACGGGTTGTTGAGTATATAGTCCGAGGGGGTAACCACTTCAAACTTGTGTGTCCCATCTATTTCACATTTCAAAATCATTTCATATGATTTCACAACTGTTTCATATCATTTCACAGGCATTTCACAAGCATTTCATACCACTTCACAAGCATACCATTTCATACCTTTTCACGATCATTTCATACCATTTCACAAGCATACTATTTCATACCTGAACATACCATTTCATACCATTTCACATTATTTCGCGATCATTTCACAAGCATTTCATACCATTTCACAAGCATTTCATACCATTTCAAGATAATTTGATACCATTTCATGGCTAATTGTCCCAACTATTTTACGAGTAGTTACCCCCTCGATATAGTCACTGATCAAACGTGACGAAGACTTTTGTTTCAAGGAGAAAAAATTATCGGTCTCTTCTTTTTCCACTTCATTCATGAGTGCGTTTTCACAGTTTTCAGGCCAAGTTAATTCGTGCTTGCATGTCTAAAATATTGTACCTATATGTATAACAGATCTCAGATTTTACATAATATACCTACTACATTCAAAATTCAAAGATTTAATGAATTACACAGATATTTTCAGTTCTACCGGGATCTCACTACACTATAATTCTCATAAGATTTCATGGTATTTAATCATTTTCATTGGGTCTTCGTATTACTTGACCCCATAATATTTGCAATAAAAAAAAAAAAAGTGTGCTTAATCGATTTTCGAGATTTTCTGTCCTTCCGCGTCTATAATATCGCGAAATGCATTAATTAAACGCACTTTCGAGTATTGTGGTATAAAAAAAAAATGGTATTTTTGAGCCGTCCTGTACCTGGTTGATTCCTGTAGTGGCGCCAGCACCTTTCTCCCTGGTATCTCCCCGTCGGTTATTTCGTGCGTCCTAGTCGCACCGTTCAAAGTTTAAAGCCTGTTCCAGATCTTCATCTCGCTCGTTCGCTTCAGGACCGCATAGGAATTAATAATCCAGAAATGAATAGTTTAGCCCAGGCGTATACTATAGTTTGTCGACGAATTCTTTACCCGTCTTTAGATAGGCGGTAGTGGGCGGCTAATTATAAAGGAAAAATGTTTATTTTCTCTTATAGTGTTCATTGATCCTCGAATACTCACCGATAAATCCTATCCACCATCCATCCATCCCCACCTCATTCACCCTATACCGAATTAGTTTTCGCGAAGAGACGAGTCGAGATGAAATAGTACACTTAAAGAACCCCGCGCGTATCGAGGGGATACCGAGAAACGAAACGAGCGACCAGCGAAAATAAATTTGGCGAAAATAACCGACAAAGATGACGATCCTACACAAAAACGGGAGAACAGAGAACAATTTTAATAAATTGTGGAAATTCTACACTCAGAAAAAAAGTCTTGTTGACACAACCAAAATTTCGGTTATTATATGCACAATCACATTTTTTGTTCAGTCAACCAAAAATTTTGTCGGAATAGCCAAAATTTTGGTTGTCCCAACAAAATTTGGTTTTCCCAACAAAATTTTGTTTATCCCAACGAAATTTTTGGTTGACTGAACAAAAAATGTGATTGTGCATATAATAACCAAATTTTGGTTGTTATTTTTCTGAGTGTAGTTCGATCCTCTGAAACCTCAGTACCTTTGTCCTCCAGATTCTGTAGTTCGATAAGAATAATATGTCATATTATGTGATGATTCGGAGGTGTAAAGATCAGAATTATAGCGCTTGTCCTTAAAATTTCAATCAGCGTCTCTACATCCTACTAAATTTTCGAATTTCACCAACAACCTGAAAGTTAGGATGAGCTTATGGGTTCCCCGGTCAGTATATTTCACAAATAGCAAAAATTGTGCAGATAATTCAGCTTCGTTATATGCCTATGCCCTAATACTTCGATACAGCTGCGTGAATGTGCAGGCATACCAAGATGTGGTTTCCGAATGCGGTGAAATTCATATTCTTAAAACCCGTGCAATTAGCGTTTGAGGAATTCACGCGGCTAATTAGTAACACGGCTTCAACGCGTATCTGATATTTATTGTTTCAACGTTCCAAGAGAGGTTTATAACGCCGAAATACTTTAACTATTAGTTTAACACACGGATTTAGATTCTCATATACAGTTATATATATTTATACCCATATGATCCTATATGTATAATATCTGTGTAGCTTCTATACAGCGAACTATAGCTATACTACCTATAAAGAAACAGAGGAAAAGGAGGATCCTGTTCAAGGGCGGCGGCGACTATGCGGAGACAAGATAGTTAGTTATAACAAGAATTTTAGTCGAATATATAAAAGGAGAAAGAAAGGAAGGAAGGGAGGCTTGAGCGTCAAACTCCTAGCGTAACATAAAGCAATTAACGACGCAAATAGTTATTATAACTACCTATAAGATGTTAGCCACAAGCTAGAGCGCACCCGCGTGGTATATGTGTAACCTGGTATAGACAGAGAGTATATAACGGACGGTCTGATCCTGGTCCTCCAGGGGCAAAAAAATCCGTAGACGAATATAGGATGAGACATTTCGGGCATCCTCGCGAAGAGACACGGAGGAACGCGTGTTCTATTAGCTAAAACAAAAGAGCGGCGCCTAGACGGGACCCGCCGAATAACCGCCGAGGCCCAAAACTGTCGGTCCGCGTTTATTTATGTCCTAAACCACGGAAAAAGATGTAAGTATTCTGGCCCCTCGCATTCCTTGAGCCGGTTGACCACGCTTGAAACCCAAAGAAGATAAGACGTGTTTTCTAATTCCTTATATTCCGGCCGGTTTATATTTTCGCCGGATTAAGTCCTCGCCGAAGAATCAATCGCGCTATATGGTCTATTTCATTCCGGACAAAAGAATATTTCGTAAATATATTTCAAGTACACTCAGAAAAAGGTCTTGTTAACACAACCAAAATTTCGGTTATTATATGCACAATCACATTTTTTGTTCAGTCAACCAAAAATTTTGTTGGAATAGCCAAAATTTTGGTTATCCGAACGAAATTTTTGGTTGACTGAACAAAAAATTTGATTGACTGAACAAAAAAAATGTGATTGTGCATATAATAACCAAATTTTGGTTGTGTCAACAAGATCTTCTTCTGAGTGTACTATAAATATATAAAATTAGCGGGGTCATATAATACTAGTATTACGAATCGACTTTTTTTCGCATTTGGGACTTTGAGGCTGATGTCTTCTTATCGCGTTTTCTGATCACAGATTCGAGATTTTTCCAGCTAGACTTTCGGTTCTTTTTATACAAGGTTATTAATGACTATGTATCTAGGAGTTGTCTCTAAGCCGGAGTTCCTCTGTTACTATACTAGACCCAGACGCGTCTAACTGATGTAGATTTAAACGGTTGAGCATCGCTCAAGCCCAAAACCATTCCAGTGTTATTCCTACACCCCCGGGAACAGTTTTTAGGGCTGATGTATCGACGTAATTCAGATCTCACAGATGGCTTTACGACTTGGTGTAACATCTCTATATCTTTATACATTTTTTTTTTCCTTTCCTTTCTTTTATTTTCTTTTCTCTCTAACTCTTAACTTTCGGAGTTAGATCAATCTATATATCAAATCCGATAACAACAGCTAACTCGAGGCTCTATACCATCCCCAAATATCATCGACTGCATATAAGATGTAAAAAAAGAACGAGTGAATTAGGAATCCGTAGTATATAATTCGACGCTGCTTACGAAGACTAGCACGTTTCAGATTTCTTACGAAAACTAGCACGTTTCGGATTTCGCCGCGAAGACTAGCGCGTTTCGATATTTACCACGAAGACTAGCACGTCTCAGTTATCCCTGCGAAAACTATCATAGCTTCGATTATTGTAACGAAGATTTTCTGAAGATTTGTTCAGTGAGCGATGGTCGAAATAAAAGTCAATTTCCAGATGCAGAAGTGCGTTTTTTTTTGTTTTTTTTTGCATTAAAATAAACTTATAAATATACTCGAAATTGTGTTGTCGTATGGAGGAATTGGAAAAATTAATGCTTTTGTCACAGGTTCCTTACAGATGTTTTAAATTTCTGATTGATTCATCATGGAGCTCCCAAAAAAATTATTTGAACATTTGTTGAATAACTTCAAAACGTCGTTCGTATATTTTACAGTATACACAGTTCTAGAATGATAATATGTTGCAAAATAGAAATATTACTCGTTTCAGTTCGACAAACATACCTACTAGTCTTCGCAGCGAAATCCGAAACGTGCTAGTCTTCGTGGTAAATATCGAAACGTGCTAGTCTTCGTGGTTAATATCGAAACGTGCTAGTCTTCGTGGTAAATATCGAAACGTGCTAGTATTCGTGGTAAATATCGAAACGTGCTAGTCTTCGTGGTTAATATCGAAACGTGCTAGTCTTCGTGGTAAATATCGAAACGTGCTAGTATTCGTGGTTAATATCGAAACGTGCTAGTTTTCGTAAGAAATCTGAAACGTGCTAGTGTTGGTAAGCAGCGTCGATATAAAACATATAAACAAAATTATTTTAACAAGCTGTTAATCATATTTCAGATAAATTAAAATACTATATCAATTATATTATGGCTTATATGGTTACCCCTGAAATATCAATATGTATATTTAAATACATAATATAGTAGGCGCCTAGACGTAGTGTAGTTTATAACGGAAAATTAATAGACTAACTCGGTTCTGTCACGTGTATACCCATAGAACGGCGTGTAGTAGCTATTCTGATAATTTATCATGGGATTATGGTGCAAATATATAGATATATATGTATATATATACATCTACTCGAGATCCCGAAGGGGATCTATCCAAACGATCCCCCGTCAAAGTTCGGGTCTGGCAGTGGCGTCGCGACAACTTACTAGAGTTTGCGCAATTGGTAAGTGGTAAGTGGAATGGGATATGTGTACACAGTTAAGGGGATTCAATAACGAGTATATTAATGCTATTAGCCGCTTGACAGTTGTTGAACGATTATAATATTACAGACGATTATCGGATCTTATCATTTTATTAAATAATTAATCTATTTAATCACTTTGGTTTTCACACCAAATTTTAATATAGGTATCTACCTACTTCTATTCTAAAATGATTTGAAAAACTATATCGAGCTAGTTAGTCTTACATTGATATTTTAATCTAAATGAAAATGAAGTGGTTATCGCAGAATACAAATCCGCATCACGTTGATCGACATTTTTTGATATTTCTTTTTTGTGGCAATGAATTCTGAAAAAATATTTTCGTTTTCACCGAAATTATACATCAATGTTGAATATTACCGCCAAATTTGAATAAGTTGTGTTCGATTAACCTAGCTACACTCAGAAAAAGGTCTTGTTGACACAGCCAAAATTTGGTTATTATATGCACAATCACATTTTTTTGTTCAGTCAATCAAATTTTTTGTTCAGTCAACCAAAAATTTCGTTCGTATAACCAAAATTTTGTTGGGAAAACCAAATTTTGTTGGGACAACCAAAATTTTGGCTATTTCAACAAAATTTTTGGTTGACTGAACAAAAAATGTGATTGTGCATATAATAACACAAATTTTGGATGTGTCAACAAGACCTTTTTCTGAGTGTACCCCCTTTAACTGGACTTAATAAATCGTTCAACAAAACTACTCTGAGAGACTGGAGTCACATATATATACTTCATGCGGAAAGATGTTGTTTTCACGCAAAACGCAATACGTGCAGTTAGTATTTATGTACAGGGAGACGCCAATGAATAAACGTCGCATCGTTGGTCGCGTGCATCCCACTTTCGCGCTTCTATTATTCCTAGAGGTATTACAATGACAATGACAATCATCGGACCCACGATCACCGACGATAGGGCATAACCGACACGCGACTGGTTGGAAAATTGCAACAAATAACGCACCGGGGAGCCAGAATTATTCGGGAAGTTTGACTATAGCTGTTATACTTTTTCCCAAAGGACTAAAGAATTAAGGAGAAAGAGAGAGAGAGAAGATGACGATGTTATACGGGTGCGCACTCTCTAAATTTGAATAAATTTGAATTAGTGAAAATCACTAACAATCAGTGAACAGTCACTGGTCTGCAGTTATAAGCCACTAATTCAATCAATGGCATACTTATCACTGTTATCAGTGGCTATTCACTGATTCAAATTTAGAGAGCACACTCAGAAAAAGGTCTTGTTGACACAACCAAAATTTGGTTATTATATGGACAATCACATTTTTTGTTCAGTCAACCAAAAATTTCGTTGGGATAGCCAAAATTTTGTTGGGAAAACCAAATTTTGTTGGGACAACCAAAATTTTGGTTATTCCAACAAAATTTTTGGTTGACTGAACAAAAAATGTGATTGTCCATATAATAACCCAAATTTTGGTTGTGGCAACAAGACCTTTTTCTCAGTGCAGGCATTCGGAGAAATCATTATTCTGATACAAACAATTTTTTAAAATCAATTTTAGTCGCACATCGCGATTTAACATTAAGCGAAAGAAGACGACTATGCGAGGATTCGAGTTGCGACTGGTGCGGCTAATGCTTATAATCGAAAACAACCCTCTTAGGGCTAATGCCAAACACAATACGTATGCGTTACGATATACTCGGGGTCACCCTTGTGCTCGCAATGCCCGTGGCTGATCCGTCACCAAGGCATAAATCAATGTTCCACGTTCAACGTTACACGTTCGAAGTTCAACCCCGAAGAGAGAGACTCATAGTAGAATTGTAGAAGGCGGCGTTTCTGGATGGCATAACGACTCGGCGCCCGAATGTTTCTATAGACGGTCTGAGAGCGACGGGGGTATTATCCATACCAGACACAATTGCGTGTTGCTTAAGCCACGCGACCGGGAACTTCCGGTCTTCTCCCATCTCTTTCGGGTTCCGCTTCGTGATGTCACGTCCCCCGTGACCAACATTCGCCACCCTAAACGACACCAGGATATACTGAAGGGACGAGTCGTCTATGGACCACACTAAACCCCAGTCTCATCCCCGAATCATTTAATCTTTCACATCCCCTGCCACGCAGGCTCAAAACCCGATCACAGCCATTCAGTTTCGCTAAGAGTCATTGTCACAACATACCGATTGCCTGTGAGAACCAATAATCAACTTCTGTATGGGAGAGAGAACATCTCTTTAGAGGCGACTTCAACCTGCCATTTCTGCGATATTTGATTTACAAATTTTTTAATATTCGGGGAAAAAGATCGGTGCAGCGTCAAGAAGTAAAAAAAAGAAACCGAACAAATATCATCTAAATCGCACGAACGGTTCTTCACTTTTCCCTACCTTTCCCGCATCGTTCGAGCTATTTTGCTCTAATTCAGTAAAAAAAAAAAAAAACAAGAAAAATTCAAATCGATCGAATCCTTCGAAAGTTATTCATGGGACACTAAAAGCCACGGTTTAAAGTATAAATACTAAAGTAAATTCGAGTATTTTCGATTTATGTTCCTTATTTTTTAGTGATTTACTGAATACTTTAAGAAGTTCGATAAATTTTAAATTCTAATTTTTGAAACTAAGCCATTGCTCATCTTTATGGCCAAGTTCGTTTCCTGAAAATAACCATTCGATCGATCTAAGAAATCGTCTTTACTCCGTAATTTTTGAGTCTGTTTTTTCAGACTCCGTTTCTCGTTCGAAATATAGAAGTAAAGTCAATTCACAGATTTGTTGAAATTGGTAATTCGAGCTTAGATTTATGTTATGGGATGTTAACAAATTGAACAAAGAGTGTGGGGCGAAGTAATTCTTATAGTCAATAGTTCGGTAACCATAGCGTATAGATATCGCCCATAAGGTTTCCCATAAAAAAAAAAAAAAAAAAAAAAAAAACCAGACGTAATAGACCGATCAGAGGGTACGGTGTGTCTGATTCGTTAGTCACGGATTTCTTATGGTAATTCTCGCGTAGAATCCTGATTCTATGGTTCGACTAGTCACCCTTGGCGCTAGCTCTACCAGCGTAGCGAATTTACAGCACGTCTCGGAGTTTATCGCGGGGGTGTCCACCCTCCGTGACCACTAGGTAAAGCTCCTCCACCATATAGTTGGCTAATTCGAACAGGGTTCTACTAGCTCGGTGTATATATCCGTCATGGGAACCACGACGATCTAGTCCTATATACCAAAACCTCATAAATAATACATTTAGCTACCGATATACCACAAGAGTAATTTAGAGATGGGGGGGATCATCCCCATATCTTTTTTTTTTACTTTTTCTATATACTCTTACTCCTGTACACTTTTTCGTATAGTATAGGTTCATTGATCAAACGCTTCGGGGATTAAGACTTTCTTCGGCAAAGTTTTCTGCATTATTTTAAACCTAAATTTGAAAATTAATTTTTCTCTATCTACTTAGCAGATCTATAGATAAGTACGATGGAAAATATAGTCCCTTGTAGGCAATGCTCGGGACGAAGCTGTGTTGAACAGCAATTCCATAGCAAGGTGGTCTGGCCAGTCTCACAATCCCCTGAACCTTTTAAGATTTATAAACCAGGAATAAAATATTCGGGGAACTATATTAAATGTAGTTTTATACCCCAGTGACGACAGCGGGTCATAATATACCAATGCTTATGTATGTATATGTCCAGGAACGATTCTAGGAGTTTGGAAGTCATCTGCGAGTACTTGGAAAAATGTGGGTATACAAAAATATTTGCATTATCTGGATAGCTTGTATCGAATTGTGTAATAAAGTCCGAAAGGTAAGAAACATGACTCAAACAAATAAATGACGTTGAACTAGCAGCTACGTAAAGTCGAAAGTGACCAGAGTCCAAAGAAATAATGTAGAATCTTCTTTAATTGTGTGAGAGAAGTTTGAGCACAAGCTTTTTGCTATTACCGTATATCATTGGTTATATTATCTTCGAAATCCAACCCCAGAAGTTAAAAGGTTTGTAATTTAAATGAAAGAAGTTGTGATGTTTCGTAATTTCCTGATCGTCGGTATAGTTACAGTTTTTAAATAACATATATATGCGCTTGTATAGCCCAGCTCGTAAAATGGTCTGGAAGTAGTATAAAGTAAGTTGGACTAACGAACAAGGTCGTTGAAGTGCGGACAAGTCCGATAGGACTCGTTAACGGTGCAATTAGCGGTGAACGTTCAGCATCCCAGAGTCCTACTAGCTGTATGTAGGTATAAGAGGTAGACGTCGTAGGAGAGGTTGAAAAGTTTTGAGAAAAGTTTGAAAAAGATTCATAAGTCGGCCACACACGAAGGACTTTTTAGGTACCAGTCCAGCAGCTGTCTTGTGACGCTCACTCGCTGACGCTCATTAGCTATGCATATACCTATACCATATCCTACGATGAACCTACCTACCTACCAGCCATCTAGAGACTGGGCCCTATACCTAGGAGGCCATGCCATGCCAGGTTGGGCCCATCGCTCGTCTGCAGCCTGACCCCAAAACCAATTCTAGTTTATGTGCGCGAGGCTAACGAGACGTCTATATTATTATGCCCACCGAGAGGCATATAAGCGAGCAAGGAAAAATAAGGGAAGGTTACTGAGGCCCTAAGCCTCGGGCCCAGCGCGGGACCCGTCCGAGATAAAGACGAGCAGCAAACGCGCGGACCACCGAAGGAGGCCCACCGATTTCTCGCTTCGTGATTTTCTTAGAACGTATTCGCTAAGCTAAAGTTGGTGCAAATCGGTCAACGGGGTCGTAAGGTATTAAACGATCTGAAGACTGATGTAGTCCGGAGTCTATTATTTTGGCAGTTTTTATTAAATCTACTTTTATAAGTCACGTGCTGGTCAGATGAGCGCTACAGAGATCTTACCATGGCAACGTGCGGAGATTATGTATTGCAGAAAAGTACCATTCCTTTTTTTTTTTTTTGTTTTTTTTTTTATCTTTCATGTAAGATGGGAATCGCTATGAGACAATTTGCGGTGAAAAAGATCAGAAACGGTACATATTTGATAAAAGTGTGACCATTATCTTGTTACGATCCCTTCTCGCCATTTATTTGATGAAAAATGTGTATTCCCGACTTCTGACGAACAGCTGAAAAGGCCATACCTATAATACCCTAGGGAATTAACCTACGCCCATACATCCATCGCGGTTATACAAATGGGTACCTATACATATATATATATATATATGTACACACAGAGATACCTATAAGTATAGTCGATGCGCATCGTAGGTATCCGTATAGCCCCCGCAGCTATGTTATTTAGAGTTTATCATCGCCCAGATCTCTGCAGCGATGACTTGAGAGAGAAATAAAAAGGCCAGCTATGATACGCTCAATTTTTTAGTTCTTAGGCAGGTGGAATTTATCTTGTGAAGAAAATTGAGATTTCAAGGTGGTCGATCTGCGTTTTAAACGTTATCGTCTTATATGTGTATGGGGAGTTCCATATGAAATGTACAATTGGTTGTCCACACCCCTTTCGATTTGTCTCAAACTTAGTCAAGTTGAGTAATGGGTTGAAAAAAAAATTCCTCTAAATAATGAAAATTCTACCTTTTACAGGTCGCGAGTAACAGCGATTCACAAATTTTGAATTATTTTTTTCAAATCGCTGTAGCTCCCAAACTACATGTCCGCGCCTAAAAATCAAGTGGGTCAAAAGTTTTGTAATTTGATGTACTTTTCGATGTTGCCGCGAGACAAAGTCGATTTTCAGTTAATGGTGAAAAAAACGCGATAACGATCTCGTTCCCCAAACTTTTTTGTGGTCCATTATTCATCATAAAATGCGGCTATTTTTCCCGCAAATTTTCGTCTAAAGAAAAGTCACGGGACTCAACTGGTTAAAGAGATATGAGGGAAATTCCAGGAAAAACCGACCAGATTTGGACATTTTCTGACTTTAAATTTTTCAAAACTATTGAAACTTTTTTTTAAGTGAAATAGATGTGAAAAAGGTCGATAGTGTTGGCTCTTTTTGCGTCTATTTCACGTCTATATTCGAATTTCAAGGTTCCCGCATATATATTTGCAGGACGTCTCCAAATATGTACAAAAAAAATTTAGTCAAAACCCCAAAGCCTTCGAACTTCCGATTTATATTCCGATTGAATAATGTCTTTCCAATGGTTTTCATATCGATTTTGATACTAAGTAAATCTTCCGGTGATATACGCCGTTATATAGTGGTTACGTAGAATTAATAGTGGCGATGACACGTGCCGTTTGAAAAGGGTGAGTTTGCAGGCATTATGCGTGTACGTATTCACTATAACCTTGGTATACGGGTACGACTTTATGTCTATACAGAAAGAAAGGTTGACTTGATTCAACATAATTTTGGGGTCCAAAAATGAAGACCGAAATTTTCTCGGATGAAATCAAGAAAATTTGGAAAAATTTTCTTGGCTCGTGAAAATTTTTGATTTGATCCGAGAAAATTTCGGTCCTCATTTTTGGACCCCCAAAATTATTTTCGTGGCTCAAGTTAACCTTTTTTCTTGTATATAAGAATATTCGTGAATGAGGTTTACTTATGAATGGAAAAGTAGTGCGCTACATCGAGATATACATATTTCGATATTCATTCAAGTGTTTGACCCCCGTATACCGATCCATCGATCGATTCATGAACTTCCTTGGTGTTTCTTATATATTTTTTCAATCTTTGTTTTATACCTATACCTATACCTATACCTATACCAGCGAACGATATATTCCCCAGAGAATTGATCGGCGATAGACGGAGCTGACAACTTGAAACAGATCCGTTTAAAAAGCGAAGCAGTGTCGTTGTCGAGAAGCAAAAACCGTTGAAAGCGGAACCGCGCCTCCTCATCCTCCTCCACCTCTTATACTGACGTGTTGCGATGTTACAGTGCCTTCGCGGTTTGTAATTAAAAGCCGAGAGGATTGCGTCTCAAAAATTTTGTCCCACCTTATATTCTTGGGTGGAAAGAAGTTATCCTTGCAAATGGTATACGACTATTCCTACATGAAATTAATGTATATTTCTATACAATAACGACACGTGTTCTTCCACGAATGTCACGTGGCCGTAAGCTGGGGTTCGTATATAAAAAATGAAATCCTACCCGCGAATTAATTGAGGATCCCTTCAGGATTTGGTCAATTATTTTCCGACCCCTAACCCACGATTGTCTCTCCGGCGACTGTCTTATGTTTTAATTGTTCTCCGCTGCCGCGTAAATCCTAATTAAGACTGAATTATTTCACCGGCATCACCAACGTGTCTCTCTGTGGCTGGCTATCCGCAATACTCAGTTGAATAAGGGCAGAAGATCTGTGAATCGTTGGCGAGGGATAACCGCCCGTTGATCCTAAGCCTCCGAAAAATCAATGCTACTGAAAAGATACGCGAGTCCTCCTCGTCGTCGTCGTAGCTGTGCCTATGAAGTCTCGTCGGTTATATATAATAGCTCCGAAATTCGGTTTATTCAATGCGAAAATTTGTTGCCAAAATGCGAGATACGATATTATAGAAGATTTCCGATTGTTAACTATAGGGAAAGACACCGTCGGAGGTCGGATAATTGAGCCGCGTCATTCGCGGGCAATACGGATCCTGCATTAAGGTGGAATATACGTCAGGGTGAAACCTGACCAAGGGTGGAATATAACCAGAGGGAGACGGACGTTAGGTGAAAGTATAAAGCGCGAAAGAGAGGGCGATCTACGGACCGCGTACGCGAGTTAATCTATGCTAAGTCGGGAGGGCCGGACATGGAAATCCCGTGGCCGGGATGAAATCAGCTCCAGAGGGTCCCGGACGCCACAAACGCCACAGACGCCACGGACGCCACCGCGTAATGCCGCGTCATCGTTATCCCGGTCTACAGGTCACCGAGGTAAACTCTCTATATAATTCTTCTTACTAATCTTTAAAGAAATTAGAATCGTCTACGGCGAGCCAAAGGAGATGATGATGATGAAAAAAATCATGTATTATTCGAAATGGAAATGAAAGATATCCCAGACAGCACGGAATATTGCCCAATATTGTAGCAATATTGTAGCAACATTGCGAGTGGCGTCTCACTCTGAATTCAAGTGAAACTGTTACGACATTGTATGACGGTATTGTATGATTTCGTACGATGTCAACGCTAAACACTGAACTCCCAACGTTCGAGACCGTCTGCCTAACGCATGAATTCACGTTGAATTCATACGTTAGGCAGACAGTCCTGACGCTGAGTACGCTGAGTTCGACGTTGTCAGACGCTCAGTACGCTGAGTTCGACGGTTTCAGACGCTCATTACAATGAATTCTTCGCTGAGTTTTGCGTTAATTGACAGTGTTCGTGCAGTGTTCGTGCGTTATTTTTAACGTTCTACACGTTGAATTCTTGAGTGAGACGCCCCTCGCAACATTGCAACATTGTAGCAACACAACATTGCAGCAACACAACATTGCAGCAACATTGCAACATTGCAGCAACATTGCAACATTGTAGCAACATTGCAACATTGCAATATTGTGGCAACATTGCAGCAATATTGCAATGTTGCTACAATGTTGCTACAATATTGGGCAATATTCCGTGCTGTCTGGGATAATAGTAATTTGAAAAGCATTATCAAACGAATATGTTTAAAGAGTAAATATGGGATAAACAGATGAGCTTTTAAAATCCTTCGATAACGCAACGAGTATGAATAGATATTACGGGGGTATTAAGCTGCGGAGGAAGTAGGTACATATATACCTACCTACCCAGTTGAGGGATCGTATTGGAGAGCTATGACGTCCCAGCAAGCTACGTGTCTCATTGTCCGCGGGCAACTCTTTGTCGGCCTGTTCCAGAGGTACGGCGACTACGGGGACCAAGAAGGTGTCACGCCAACGCAGCAGCAGTAACTTCTTCGAGGCGGTAAGGACGCCGACGAAGAAGAGAACGCGTCTGTATAGCGGGGCGAGGGGAGGGAGATCAGTTAGGAAAAAGAGACTCGGCTCTACAACTTCGCTAATTGCCGCATCACTCAGCGATTCTTTATTTGTGATGATTTTTTTTTTTTTTTTTTTTATAGTGTTTTTTTTTAGTTTTTAGTCTTTTTTTTTTTAAATAGTTTTTACTTTTTATCGCCTTTTTGTTCTCGTTTTTCATTTATACTTATACCGGTATTAAGTGCAGATTTCAAACGTATGTTTATTCATCTTTATTCAGATTCAAAAAGATATTGTTAAAATTACATTAAGTTTCGAACGTTTTGAGTTTGGTCGAATTCATTTTGAATATACATGATGCACCTACACACTATAATATGGTATAGAGGTGCGCGGTATTTCGGTATCCGTTCTCTTGAAATGTTTCGATATGGAAATCGACTGTCAGTAGGTACTATAACGATACCGAAATATTGAAAACTCGGTATGTGCCGAAATTATTAAAAATTTGGTATAGGTATGTATATATACCGAAATACCGAAATTTCGGTGGATGCAACATCCAATATTTGCTG
This sequence comes from Tenthredo mesomela, assembly GCA_943736025.1. NCBI lineage: Eukaryota > Metazoa > Arthropoda > Insecta > Hymenoptera > Tenthredinidae > Tenthredo > Tenthredo mesomela. The sequence goes on along the minus strand of OX031020.1, from coordinate 3,889,907 downwards.
AATGTCGAAATACCTAACTACCTAAGGCCTGGTGCAGAGTATTTCGATTTTTACTTCTTTTTTTTTTTTCCCCGTTTCTTTACCCGAACATTCGGTATTGCAGAATATCAGGGTCTACCGATATTTCGATTTTCGGTAGGTATTCACCAAAATTTTGATTTTTCGGTATATTCCCCGAAAGTTTCGATATTTCGGTGAACTGAAACTACCGATTGAATAACCCACACCGATAATCGGTATCAAATTCTTAATAACGCGCACCTCTAATATATATGGCTGTATAAAAGTATACGGTCTTCAAAAGCAAACAATGTTTTTCCGCGGTCTTTGTTCTTACAGACGAACATATAAAGATTCTGTATGAAAGCATATTAAAAAAAAAAAAATCAATCAATTAATTATATATTGATGAAAATTTCCAACCTGTTTTGTATGGAATATACCTTACCTAAATCACGCATCTTTCGCACTATATATTATATAAATATATAGCGTAACGGAAAACGATTAAACGTCAGAATACCGTAAGTATAACATTTATTTCAATTTTATTTATATAATACTATATAAGAGGTAAGTGCACTGCGCGATGAGACCATATCGAATTGCGTTAAGTGTTAACCAGTCTTGGCATATGCGATGCATTCCAAGGTATAAATTATTAGCTGATGAAGAAGTGGCGCTTGTTATAGTATACATATATAGCAAACGTGTACATCACTCTGCAGAGGCGAGTGCGCAGAAGGATGTTGAATAAATATTGCGAGGTGACGTAATTCAATTAATCATTATTGAAATTCGAACAGGTATACTATAATAGTATACCCGCATTGCAACTATATAACTATATATATGTATATATATATATATATATATATTTTTTTTTTTTTTTTTTAATTACTCGCAAATTAAAAAAGATCTCTTTAATTTTTGACTATTTTTTTATTTCCTAAAGAAAAGTATAGCAGGAGCTGTCATGACGCATCGTTTTTTATCAGTTTAGGTAATATTCGTAGACGTATATATATATAGGCGATGATCGTGGCAAAGACCACCAACGAACCAACCCCCGGTTCCACAGCTCCTCTGGGAGATAAACCACCACCCCGCCCCCTCCTCCTCCTCCTCCTCCCCCCCGGACAAGTAACGAAATTAAATTCAAATATAATCAAATAAAATTTAAATTTTAAATCCTCCTTCGGTGCTCGGATATCCCTCTGCCGTGCAGCGCCCCCGCCGCTTAGGTATATATATGTATATATATACTGTCGCAGAAATTTAGTGACTACCAACGCGCCACCATGCCCCGTCCTCGAGATTCTCGTTACATTTTCCACCCCTTGGATCGAACTCAGATTTAAGGGGTCAAACGGCCCTGGCTTACCCTCCTATCCCCGATCATCCCCAGCCCGGATCATCCAGGGTTGGGGTTAAATCGTACCATCACATCCCCCCGCAACGGTGGGGATGGCTGATTGAGACAGTGTTTTGTTTGTTCGGAATGAACTGGGTGGAGGAGCGAGCGAGCTGAGCGACTGAGTGGCTTGGCTTGGGCTTGGGCTTGGCTTGGTTTGGTTTGGTTTGGTTTGGTTTGGCTTGGTTTGGGTTCGCTTGGCTTGGATCTACCTCGACTCGACTCGACTCTACTCTACTTGCGTGGGATGGGGTGTCGTTGTGTCAACCGCAGCGCCCCCTGACGATGACACTAGCGAACGCGAAAGGGGACGGAAAGTCTTTGCGTATAACTCGCCCGAGCAACGCCAGGGTTTATTTTATTCCCGAAACCGGGTCCGGGGCTTCGCGGGGGATAGAGAAGATCCGCGTTTCTCTAAACCGAGGGGTTGGTCGGCTGACTTCAGGATGGCCTTATTTTCGTGCAAAGTGGATTAGCCTTAGCCTCAACCTTGCCTATCCAACATCCTTACATCTTGCCATCTATATCTATATAGATATAGTACTCGTGGTAGGTATGAGAGTATACATCCTCGACCATTTATTCGACATAAAAATAAAGAAGAGTTGAGAAATATCGTAGAAAAAACAAAAAAAAAAAAAAATAATAATAATAATAAAAAATTGTAACTAAGTCCTTCCTCAAATCATGACAAGAATTTCAATTTTCCGTTCATTGAAGTCGAGTTCGAATGCTGCTCGATATAATATGTTTCCCGAAAAAATCTCGTTTTTCGGTTTTGTTTTCTATAGAATTCAAGGCATATTTCACCTTGTGCCATGGCCAACTACATACACCAATCATAAATAAAGCCCACTGTGTTATACAGCTGAGAAAATACACCTTGTTAACGACAGTTGAGTTGAGTTATTTCAAAGATACCTAATAGACACATCAATATATTGCTAGACTTTGAATTCGACGCTTTTCGATGAAACTTTTTTACTCTCTTCCGTTTCTGATGATAATGATTGCGACGATGCGATTGAAGAAAGTTCAACCATCATAGGTATAAATCGAAGACCAAAGTTACTTGGAGGTAAAATTTCAAACTGTATATATATAGATACAGTTTTCTTTCTATCAAGCTTTTTAGCTTGATATTTTTATCGGCGCCATTTTAACATGGTTCACCGTCATGCGAGGGAGTTTCACAAGCGATGTATAACGCACGGAATAGGTAGATACGAAGGTAGGTATGTTATATATATATATATATATATATATATATATGTATATGTGTGTGTGTGTAGACCTATGTACCGCGGCACTTCCTTTGAACTCTTTTTCGGTAACGTACGTAGAGGAAGCTAATTAATTTCTCTCTCTCCGCGCAGCTTCTTTGTCCCTCTTCTTACAGTACCTATATATACCTATAGATGTATGTATACCTATAGGTATACTTACGCGGGCGTCCGTATAGCGTCGGTCCGTATATTTCTGTTTCTCCGCTTCTGTATATCCCACGTCCTCATTTCTACCACCATCATTTCCCCCGCTTATATGATCCTGCAGCTTCGTCTTTCTATATAAATATACACACACACATATATATATATATATATATGTCGTTAATTTTTTCGACAACATCGCGAATTTGATCATGTGACGTCACATACGTTGACTAAATACGCACAACGCTGAACCATCTAGGAAAAATGAACTACACTCAGAAAAAGGTCTTGTTGACACAATCAAAATTTGGTTATTATATGCCCAATCACATTTTTTGTTCCAGTCAATCAAATTTTTTGTTCAGTCAACCAAAAATTTCGTTCGGATAACCAAAATTTTGTTGGGAAAAACAAATTTTGTTGGGACAATCAAAACTTCGGCTATTCCAACAAAATTTTTGGTTGACTGAACAAAAAATGTGATTGTGCATATAATAACCCAAATTTTGATTGTGTCAACAAGACCTTTTTCTGAGTGTAGTTACCTTATCAGAGATAGTAGCGTTTGATCAGTGTCAACCTACCCCTTAAGCCTGCACGCGGTTTTGACCAAACTTTGACTGCATCGTCGAAAAGCTGATCTTCGCTCTATAGCTATATGCTCGTATCAGCTTGGGTGACGATTGTGTGATCAGAATTATCAGACTATTCTAAAAACTGCAGGAATGAAGGACGTCGCGACAAACCATCTGGGTTCGATGAAGACATTACACGATGCAATGTAGGTATATATCATATATGGATGTGTAGTATGTATACTACCTATTTTCACGCGTATATAAATACAAGATTTCCTGAAGGAGATAAATCGTTGATTATATGTGTAATGAATACGCGGTTCGAGTAATGATCGCGTTCGAGCCTGGTTTTACAGCTTGCATATAATAATTGTATATATGCGTGGTAAATTACCACGTACGTTCAAGAAATTGATACGTATAAGAAGCAATTACACCTCGTTGGTTGATTATTAATGAGTAAGGTGACGGTGGTGGTGGTGGTGGTGGTGGCGGAGCGGGTGGTTTACACTTTAAAACGCGTGTACTTTTCACAACCGATTTTCAATCCGCGTATCGCGCATCATATACGCAATATCCGCCATGGCGTTTATTAATATGATCAAGAAATCACCGCGTATGTATAAGAAGATTCCTTCGTTCCATCGTCCCTAGAGGGCTCCATCTCCCGCGGTTATAGTTGGTGCAGCAGTACCATACACCTATATAATATACATGCCCTCGCATATACAATAATCAAACTACGTATAGGCAGCTTGTGCAGTATACCAAAAAAAGTCATCCAAGTTTGTACACGCCGACGCGACGACGCGGAGCTTAGGCACTGCAGCAAGAGAGGAGAACCAGAGCTACAGGCTAAGGATAAAAGGGAACGGAGGAGTGGCCTCGGGAGAGGGTCTTAAGCGCGCTGGTTGGCTCTCACAACTTTATGGGCCTAACCGGGACTAACCTGATCGGCTTGATCACGTGTGAGTCGACGGACTCCGCCGGGACTAAACCGTACAACTTGGGCCCGTCTGCGAGACGGTTCGGCTTAAGGATAGCGTAGGTGTCACAGAACCGGGCGGCGCGGGTGCAGGGCGCAGAGCGCAGGGCGAGCTAGGGACTGGGCGCTGGGCCCCCACGCAACGTGGAATTACTTCGGTATATTGAGATGAGAAGATAGTAGAACAAATCACAGCGGCCACCCACGGCAATGAGATGTATAGGTACCAAACCTGGTCCTCCTTATTCTAGGTAGATGAAGGTGTGTATTATATTCATCCACAGGGTTCAGGGCTCGACTATGGTCGGTACTAAGAAGGCGGATATATTCATCTTTCAGAAATTATTACAGTCTGCATTCGCGGAGATCAGGTGCCTCGAGCTGATGCAGGGAAGTTGGCTTTTATCTAGAGAGCACTATAGATTGAACGGTGATTTGCGATTCAAATCAGAGACGTAAAACTGGTAATGGGTATTTTCGAAATACCAATTACGATTACGATCGGAGTATACCTATAATTGAATCCGTTTATTTCTGAAACACCTTGAGTCCCAATATAACATTTTCAACGATATTATAGTATATCTGCTGAGGAAAGTCACACGGTATAATGCTTTACAAATTTTGATCTCAACTCAAATCTTATCGCAAGTTGATTCAAGAAACACATTTTTATCAACATCCAGTCACTAAGCGAGATGAAACACACATGTGATAGATCTAAAAAGGATCCTTATCTACCGCCAATTTTCAACCTTTTTTCCACTGAACTAATGTCAACCAGCGCAGTATAAAGTAAGTATTATGCTAAAAAACAATCATAAGTTAAGCTGCATCAATCGCGCCAAGAAATAGGAAACTGCTTTCATCATTGACTATATAGGTAAGATACTTCTATCACGGTATAATAATCCAGTGCGAAATTGTAGTAAGTATAAATGATTATTAGTCAATTATTAGAAATTTTTTTGTTCATTATATTATATAGATGTAAGTATAGGTAATATAAATTATATTGAAAGATTGGTAAATTGATTGTAAATTGGTACACAATTTATAGTGATTGCAGCTTTGATTTCAAACTCTGATGAATAAATGAATGTTATTGCAATGAAATTATAACGACGGTGCAATTCATTATATCGCATGTTATACCTATATACTTTCATTAATCCATTAGATATATTTATGTTATGTTAAACGCTGCGGTTTGTCGAGTTAAAGAATCATTACACGGAGGCACAAGAAATATGGGGAATTTCAAATAGTTGTTTTAATTATAGTTCACCAATTGGTTAAGAATTGCGGTTTAGAGCTGTGATCAACGGTCAAATAATCAAACAGTATTTTAATAGTTTAACCTGCTCTTTAATTTCTTTATTAATCAGGTAGACTGCAATAACTTCTGTCGGCCTAACAGTTGAAGCCAAGCCAATCGATGATATTCTTCACTTCTTGGTTCTCAACAATTAGGTATCAGGAAGAAGAAAACTGCACTTGAAATTCTGATCAGCGTCTTCACATCCTACTAAATTTAAAAATTCTACGAAAAATTGACTCAATGCGAAATTCGAAAAGTAATATTAATGCAAATCTATGAAGGTGCAGGGATCGTGGCGTATAGCTGATGATAAAAGAGATGTTGTTTTGTGCTGTTTTGTGTCCTTCTTTAAAACGAGTGTGGAAAAAAGGTGATCCTTTATTCATTGTGAGGGTATTCCACCGTTAAATATGGTGAATCTTATACAGTACCGCATATAATAACAGGAAATTCAGCGACTGGCTTGCGGCTCGTAAAGCCTCGGGCGTTTCACACCGGGACAGTACTGCGGTGGGGTGCAACAACAGCGTGATGCAAAGTGACGTCTAGTAAATTCCTGCAATGTCGCGCGGTTTGTCCTGAATATATGTTGTAGTATAGTACCAAAGTCACGCGAACTACGCGAGTCGCGCCCGACTGCTTTCAAATTGACCGAAATTATCGGCCTCTTTTGTTTCGTAGTCATACTCGGTGCTTTCCCCGTCCCATGTTCCGTGTCCTGTATCCCGTGTCCCATGTCATTTCTACCATGTCATGTTTTTCATCCGTCGCGGTACGTACCTCGGTAACCACCATTTTGTACGTTCCGTCCGTCAGCTATTATCCCGGTATATAACGCGACGTGTTATTATGAAATAATGTCACACAGAACGCACTCCACGCTTCTATAACTACGCCACGCCACACCACGCCACGCCACGAGGTGCTGCGACACCAAGAATCCAATTCTTCGTCATCTTCCTCTATTCTTTCAACTTCCCGTTTTTAAAGACAGCAGCTCAGTATGATCACTCCGAGAATGAAATTTGAGTTTCAACCAGATCTGTACGTTTTTAGGTCTGCAGAACCACCTTTGACCATTTTCAGATGGACCTCTGGGCTTATGATCAATTTTTCGTCCAATGATATCTTGAGAATGAATGAACGGACTTCATCCTTCTATGTATCAATCGATGCGGTTCTGTGTAACTTAGAACTGATGAGATTTTGGCTTTGATCGGTCAAGTAGTCTTCGAGTTATTCGAAGAACAAAATTTCGAGAAAAAAAAAAACATTTCAATTGATGATATCTCGAGACCACTCCGAGACTGAAAATTTGAGTCTTCGCCAGCTCCTAACGTTTTTAGTTCTAGAGAATCACCGCCGATCATTTTCGCATCGACGTCTGGATGTGGGTTTTGTGACCAAATTTTTGTCCTACAATATCTCGAGAATGAATGAACAGATTGCATCCTACCATGTATGAATTAGTGCTTGACACAAGACGAGACAAGACGAGACTTTGCAGAGTCTTGTCTTGGTCTCGGAAAAATCTCAATTTTTACGTCTTGTCTTGGTCAATTGTCTTGGTCTGTGAAGTTTGGTCTTGGTCTCGGTCTTGGTCTCGAAAAAACCTCGATTTTCAGGTCTTGTCTTGGTCTTGACAGGTTATTGCTTGTCCCTTAATGGCCCTAATTACTTGAGTATCACATTAATTAATGCATATAAATTTTGAATTTTTGAAGAACGTTCAAGTTTGAATGTTACCATACGTAACATCTAGTTCCCATTCAATAAAAATGTCACAAAAACGAAATGTCGGATTTTATTTATCACCATTTTTTTTTTTTTTTTTTTTTTATATTGGAATACTGACTAATCTTGACGAGACTTCAGGGTAGTCTTGGTATCGTCTCGAATTTTTCCATCGTGATCTTATCTTGTTCTTGTGTCCAGCACTAGTATGAATCAATGCAGTTCTGTCTAACTTAGAACTGATTAGATTTGGGGTTTGATCGGTCAAGTGGTTTTCGAGTTATTCGAAGAACAAAATTTTGAAGAAAACATTTTCAATTGATGACATCCCGAGAACCGATCGACCGATTTTTATCATTTTTATTCCAATCGATATGATTTAATCCAGCTCGGATGTGATCAAATTTGGAAATAAATCGGTCCAGTGGTTTGTTAAGTTGAAAAAAAAATGAACCTCTCATGTTTCTCTCAATTAAATTCTTCACTCGTGGAGTAAGTAGGTACTATTCTTTGATCCGTCGAGGTCAGCCGATTTGAATGGTTGTTTTTTCGAGAGAAATTGCATGGTTCAATTTTTTACATCTATATATATATTCGATCTATATATATATAAGACCTGCGGGAATCGAATGTGCAGAACTTAAGAATAAGTAAAATTCTGTAAAAACTAATCCGGTTACGTGCGGATGTATCATTGATACGTTTTTTTTGTTATAAACTGAAAGCAGCCAGGTCGTAAATTCTCCAACTGCACTTGACCAACCTTCACAGTCGTTAGACTAACGAAATAAAAATTGCCTTATCCCTTTATGGGTGAACGTAAACGTTATGCGTTCTTCGTTCTCATCGATTCGCGTTTCTACTTTTCTGTATCGTGAACCACGGATTTAGGATTAGGAATTAGGATCCACACATGTATATATGCCATTAGCGATAAAGTGAAGTGAATCGTTAACCGTTTTCAATTGAAAATGAACAACAACAAAAAATGTTAAAAAAAATGACGAAGCATTAAATCGTCCAGACTTTCATCCGATGTGATATATCGACCGCTCCTAAGAGAAAGAACGTAACTCGCGAAGCGCGCTAGTAACGACCTATCTCGGACATAGCGCTAGTAAGAACCTATTCCGTGAATCCGGCTAGTATGAACGTATGTCGCCGATGCGCATAGTAAAGCCCTAACTCGGAAGTAGCGCTAGCACAAACGTAGTTGGCAAATTCTGCTAGAATAAATGCAACTTAAAAAAAAAAAAATAATAATTAATAATTAATAATTAATAATTAATAATTAATAATAATTAAATTAAAATAAATTAATTAAAAATTAATAAATAAAATAATTATTGAATATTTAAATATTAATATTAATTATTTTTTATTTTTTATTAATAATTATTAATTCATTAATTAATTATTATTATTATTACTAATAATTTTCCAACTACGTTTGTATAGCGCTACTTCCGAGTTAGGGCTTTACTATGCGCATCGGCGAGATACGTTCATACTAGCCGGATTCACGAAATACGTTCTTACTAGCGCTTTGTCCGAGATAGGTCGTTACTAGCGCGCTTCGCGAGTTACGTTCTTTCTCTTAGGAGCGGTCGATATGTGTGTGTGTGTGTGTGTTTGTGTGTAGATATGTAGATTATAAGATCTATGTAAAAATGTGAGATTACAGTAAGACAGGAAACGCGATGCTCCCCATAATTTACTTAGTACCTACAGCATCTAATATAAAGTTAGTTTGATGGTGGCAGCTGAATAGGACGATTGACCGTTTGACCCAGTGCAGTGGGAGCAACCCAGACCTGCAGACCCTGTTCACCAGTCTGCTGTTAGATCGTTGTGCGTGTCTTCCCGCACGCAGGGCAGATGGCTTCTGTGATACCCGAAGGGAATTTGATAAAGCCTCGCCTGGTGGAATGGCGGGTGCAGCAATCTTGGACACGATTTATAACGATCTTCTACTCGTGCGGAATAATTGACGCGCATTATACATATATAAACATATAAACATATATAGGTACACATATACCTATATCTACGTATTACGTTGCTGTCAGCGTGAGTTTGTCTGAAAAATAAAAAAAAAATAAAAAAAAAAAAAAAAAATAGTCGAGAAGGGGAGAAAAATAAGTGGTGGAATTTTTCATTTTTCACTTTATTACATAATTAATATCTCGAACACGCGACACAGCTGTATACTATATATAGTTGGTATATATATATATGTAGTATATGAGCTTTATAATAAATATGTTATGAACTGATTCCGTGCAGATTAACATCTGCCTGACACGTAGGCACTATGTATAATTTACACGTTAATCTATTCGCAAAAGTTTATTTATAGGGATATAAATGTGCAGGTTTAATCCAGTACTACGTAGATACTTACAACTATTCGAAAAGGTAATCTGACGGATTTCGCACGTAGGTATAGTAGGTATATATATGATTCTGTATTCATAGAATCACAACGTTGTATAAATACGTATGAAGGCTTTGCTTGAAAAAAAAAAAAAAAAAAAAATTGACACAATTTTCAGCATGCTCCGACATCTCGGATTTTTCTTTTATTGATAAAACACTGCAGCTATTGGGGTACAAACATCGTTCGGAAAGTACTTATATTCGGGTCCTTCATGATTAACAAGAAAAAAAATAGCTTATAGGTATATCGGAATAAAACCGCGTGTATACGAAAATTGTGCACGGAAAAAAATGAGCAGCTGGATATAGGACAACACTTTATTTTTCAGTAGAAATGACAACAATTGTGGTAACATTTACTCATTGGGACATTGAAATTTACTTGCTCCTATGTGCCAAATACTAGAATTGTGGTAATTTGTACTACAAAAAAATGTTGCCCAATTTTTTTTTCCGTGTGTCATTTCTTACACACGAACTCAAAGATTGTAATATCTCTTGACGGACAATGTATGCATCCGATAAAAAATATTCGAAAATTTCAGATTTTTTGTGAAATAATCTGAAGAATTCTACTTCAGGGTTTCGTTAAGAAAATTTTCTTTCAGCTGCATATACTATAGTATACGTGAAGTGCGGCGAGTTCGAGTACCAACGATGATGGGGGGGTGCAGGGTAGACTGAAACCGCTATCTGTGTGGGCCCTGCGTAGCATCAATTAGACAGTTCAGGGTATGTAATATATATAGCAAGATCGCCATCGTCCATTGTCTGGACCAGGAGATTCAAGATGGCCGCGGTACAGGGAGCGCGCCGCAAGCCTCTATATCTGCGAGGTAGCAAAATCGCAAAAAGCTGAAGGCGCGGACGTAGAACCGGCAGAGGTGAAGGACTATGGAGGTGGTCCGGGTCTCCCGGGGCCTTATAATCGCCACGCGAGCAAAGGCACCAAATATTTTTATGTTTTCATTTCGTCCGGTTAGTTTTTCACTATCTTATAAAAATCTGAACGTTTCGGCTCCGCAGGTAGTCGCCTTTCAGATCCGCAAAAGCAACTCTCTTCGTTCGTCTGCACTGCAGATACCTATACTCGGCTCGTTAACGCTTTCGTTGAGGATTACATTAACTTTCATCATTTTTGCTGCACTCGAGCACAAACGCCTGAAGATTCTTTCAACGCAACTTTTTTACACGACACGCGACTCTAAATCGCTGATAATCAACGCCAATTCGGTTCACCGACTTTCGGAAGGTTCGACGCAAGAAGATATCAACGATATTCTGATTAAGATACATATTATACACCTCGTAAAGAAATTTTTTTTTTTTTTTTTTTTCTTTCTTTCAAATCAATGCTATAGGATGCTGTCAAAAAATTCATATATATATATACTGTTGATTTTATAATTTGCTTCGCAGCTGATTATACTTCATGCAGTTCAACCTACATACATATATTTAAAAATTATTTCACACTACCTAAGAAAAATTGATGCAAAACTTTTTTACATTTCGAAAGAATATTCTAAAATGTAATTTAGGAGCGTTAATTACGATTTTGGTCAAAATTGTTAAAATTTGAAACTTTCTGATAGATCATGATATATGCATCACGACAACGTGAATGAGGAAAATATTTTTGGTACGAACAAGCGTGATTTGAGCCTTATGCCTTTACACCCTGCGGTTCAAAATCGTATGTATATATGAATGTATATTACAAGATATTCGCGTGTCTATGATATCACGAGGGTCGACCCCCTTCGTCTTATAAATAGCTAGATAGATATGCACACATACACTGTATCAGATTTATGTAAATATTTATATACCTATACGTATATAGGTATTCGCAGCTAGTAGGTAAGTATTACTAGCATAGAAGCAGCATGACATTCGCGAGTGGTTCCGAAGTTACGTGCCTAGTTATATTTTCGCTCTTAGGACGAATGCAAATGTATATTACCCCTGTACACATATATATATATTAGGGTGGGCCAAAAAAAACTTTTAATTTTTTTTTCTTTAGTTACCATGAAAATATTGCTCAAGATGATGAAAAAAAAGTCCTCTGAAAATTTGAGCTCTTAATATCAATATTAAGAGGTGCCTAATCGCGATTTTTGATTTCCCATTTAAATAACACAGGAAATTTTTTTTTTTTTATTTGGAATTTTATTCCGTTCCAACGAATCATCGTGTTATAAAAATCAATACATATTCTTGTAGGAAATTAAACGATCTCCAAAAAAGGTCTGATGTGATTTTTCGCTAAGTCGAAAAAAAAGTCGTCATATACCGTTTGAGGTTGAACTTTAACCTTGAATAACTTTGAAACGAGTGAACTTAGCGAAAAATTACATCAGACCTTTTTTGGAGATCGTTTAATTTCCTACAAGAATATGTATTGATTTTTATAACACGATGATTCGTTGGAACGGAATAAAATTCCAAATAAAAAAAAAAAAATTTCCTGTGTTATTTAAATGGGAAATCAAAAATCGCGATTAGGCACCTCTTAATATTGATATTAAGAGCTCAAATTTTCAGAGGACTTTTTTTTCATCATCTTGAGCAATATTTTCATGGTAACTAAAGAAAAAAAAATTAAAAGTTTTTTTTGGCCCACCCTAATATATATACATATATAGATATAAATATGTATATAGATATAGATATATAAAATGTACGAAGAAGAGGGGTTGACTTCGTTGCCTAGATTGCCGAGGTTCCTTCCTCGGCGTCGTCGCTCGTTTGTTTTACTTTATTTCTTCCCTCTAAGACGCGGCATCGCGACGTCGCTTCCGTAGAAAGGCGCCATTGCCTCATGCAGAGCATGGGGTAGCACCAGGGTGACTAAAATACAACTCATTCATCCTTTTTTTTTTTTTTTTTTCCACTAGGTCATCAAAGAGTCGAGAAAATTATTACTCCACAAATTTCTTGGGAAAAAATTTCACTCAAAGACCTTCGAACGGTCAGCACACCTTATTTTCACCTCCTAGGCTAGACGCAATTGTTACCCTTCAGATATACTATAACGCAGAGTTTAAACTGAATCAATATCTTACTTTTCATAAATTGGTGAACTCCATAAATTATTCAGAGTGCACGAAAAAAACAGTGCTGTCGAATTTACTCTGGAGCAGTAAATATAGGGACAGCATTTTTTTGCAGTAGAAATTATCACAATTGTGGTAACATTCACTCATATAGACATTGAGGGCCACTTGCTCTAATGTACCCAATACTAGAATTGTGATAATTTCTACTGCAAAACAAATGCTGTCCCTATAATTTACTGCTCCAGAGTAAATTCGACAGCACTGTTTTTTTCCGTGATGAAAATTCAATCTAATGGATTCACTCTTCACTCTGATTAGAGCTAAAATCGATCTCTTTGGAACCAAAAGACTGAAATTTTAGCCCAGAAAATGTGGGGATGAAATTTTCTCAAACTAAATTTTTGGTCCAGTTTACTTTATCGATGAAACTCTTTGGAGATATAGGTATAGGTACATGAATTTACGTGACCACGTTATCTCATCATTAGATGAGGTCGTTGTGTAATCGGCTTTGAATGTCTCATATTCCTATAGATGCGTAATCGTGCGCATATATGCGGTGATGGTATAGCCGAATTTTGCGGTAAGGTGAAAACCGAAAACGTTATCAAACCGGAGACGAAATTTCGTCGACGAGGACATACATATGCATACATACATACATATTACATATATAGTTATATGCGATACACTGCGGTATTGCAGATTTTGGTCCGCGTACCGTAGCACGACGCAAAAACAGAGGCGCCGGCGCTAGCCGCGCCGCCAAAGAAGACTTCCTCGTAAGCGCCCCGGCTCGGTTTCGGGGACGAAAGCAGTTGTCCCCATCTCCATACCGCCGAAAACCAACTGGTGGTGTAGAGCTTTAGCCCGCGGAACCGAGATATGGCAAAAACAAGAGCAGGACTGCCGCAACCGTCACAAAGGACGCGGCGTCAGGACACCCCCTTCCATCTTCCGAGCCCCTCTTGGTTAGCTACCGTATTTCGCCCACGCGACGTAGCCTACGTCCGTCCAGACTTTTCTTGCCAAAATTAATCGTGTGAGAAATTTCTTCGTATAAACGGCGCATGTGCGCAGTCTTAACGTCGCCTACGCTCACCGCATAGCTATATCATGCACTTTCGAAACTGCACGCGGATTAACGAGTCGTGAAGGGATGCGCCTGCACGTTTGATATCGGGTTTTAGACTGCAACCGCTGCAGCGCGTCGTTAAATTGTGGGAATTCAAAGTTCACATTCAGAGATGCTTCTCCCCTCGCTAAATCCCCGTATATTCGGATCCTATTCATCACGTCAAGATATTTCACGATCTTACAAAGTCCTTGATACGAAGCTGGGAATCGTTCCGGATGGACATATGCTTGTCAGTTACACCAAATTGTCTGACAATTCCGCATAAGATCAACTTCAACGATGATGAGAAACAGCATGATGACCAAAGCACAGTTTTGAGCAAAAGAAATTATTGCCAAAGACCATAAACTGTTATTAGTCAATTCATATCTGAGTGAGTTAAATACCGATGATATATTTTGTCATAATGTCAAAGAATCGACGCGCGTCATCCTAAGTGGGTTGATGCCATGAACCGTGCGGAGAGTCGTTAGAAAACATTGAATTATATTGAATTTGAAAAAGACTCGAAATAATTTGTAGGGTGGGTTTAACACCGATAGAAGTCCATCTGCGTTAAGGTTAATTTAATATGAACAGTTGAGACCAGAAAATGACATACCGCATCAGCGTCGATGGCCTTTTATAGTTGCTATGAACTGCAGACGGGCCTGATGATTTAGCTGGGCTGCAAAAGCTTGATCCTCCAAAGACGTATATCCTCGGTGTGCGTGATGGCTTGGCAATATAGCGGAAGGAGACAAGAGAACTAGGTTGAAATTAATAGTAGTAGACTAGGACAGGGCTGGGAGTCAGTCCCATGACTTAACGAGCATATAAATGACCGCCAATTTTTCACTAACGACAGGCACCGCCCTCGAGACCAAACAAATGAACTTTTAATCTTCAAGGCTCGGTTCGAAGGGATGGATATACCGAAAACTTAAAGGTTGACTTTGAAAAATTGAATCCAACAAAAATCGTCGGTCACCAGCCCCTAATTCCCGGCCCATAAAATTATATATATAAAAAAAAAAAAAAATCACCCCCTTGATATTACCTATGCGGAATTGTTAATCGTGAATTTCGCAACGTAGAGGAAGATATGCTTGTTGATAAGCTGAACCCAGTTCTTGATGAACTTCAGCGTAAGGGTCTCATAGTCGCTACCTAGGACGAAGTTAGGGACCGTTTGAAATTAGGACCATCTGTTTAGTTAGAACGACAGTTACGTATTGATTACGTGGCTGGCGCACATACAATGGTAATAACAATAATAACGGGAGGCATCAGTGGCAACAAAGGACCAATATGGCGCCTGCGGTTTTGCGGGCGCGAGCTCCTCGCCCGTCCGGCCGGGCTTTCTGCGTTCGAAAGGTAGTCGTATAGTCGCGTACTATTGTTAGCCCTGGCAACATGTGCCTTTCGAAGGAAACAACAAAATAAAGTAGGAAAATAAGAAGACGAAGAATGCTAATAAGAAGAAGAGGAAGGAAAATGTAATTATTTCGAATAACAGACTGCAGGTTCTGAAGGGAAGTTAGAGAGTTGGGCAGGAAACTGCGGTGTAGATTGGCCGAATCCGGCCACCTTTAGGTAACAGATTTTAAGAGGAGTTATAACAATACGAACTTACATCGGCGACATCCGTTCCCAATTCAAACTCCTTTGTATAATATAAATCCAAACGATAAAGCGGATTCATTTAATTATTCGATCTCTATATATGTTACGATATGAATATGCAAAATTATAGACCAGATACACTCAGAAAAAAGTCTTGTTGACACAACCAAAATTTCGGTTATTATATGCACAATCACATTTTTTGTTCAGTCAACCAAAAGTTTTGTTGGAATAGCCAAAATTTTGGTTGACCCAACAAAATTTGGTTTTCCCAACAAAATTTTGGTTATCCCAACGAAATTTTTGGTTGACTGAACAAAAAATGTGATTGTGCATATAATAACCAAATTTTGGTTGTTATTTTTCTGAGTGTACGTATATAGATTATCCTATCTTTATGCGAATTCGATTATCAAATTTCATTCAGAACGATGATTTTGATGAAAAAAAAAAAACTATATACTTAATTCAACACTCAATTTCGATATGATTTATGCAAGCAACCCTTAATCCGATTATACCCATTTAATACACAGGACTACCTCTAAATGCCTACAGACTCGTTACCTACTTAGTTAGGTGTATAACGCCCTCAAAATTGGTATCCGGCCATATATTTATACGGCAATTTTCATCAATCACTCTTAAATTTCCCGAGCCTTTTTGGTTTTTTATTATTAGTATTATTATTATCATCATTATTATTATTTATTTTTTTTCATCTCCTGTTCCAGTAGGATTTCGTTTCGGGCGCCGAGGACCCGGGGTAAAAAAGGGCGCCGGGTACTCGGCATTACGCAGTGTTCATCGGCCCATGAAACGCCGACAAATCGTCGATTCATTAACGATCATCAAAAAAAAAAACGGGTGGCCTCTTTTTCCCGTTTTTATACCAACGCACACCATCAGGTTGCGGGAATATTGAATCGAACTTTAAATATAGTACCCGAGTTGGTTAGGCTTTGATAATTTCTAGCCAATTTCTATACGCCGTATATTTCCGATGTCAATTATTTCGTCGTTTGGAATCACCCTGCATCATAAGGCCATTCCGCATGGTTCTCGAACAAGCAATCAAGTAGGTAAGTATATGTATGTATAACGGTGCGGTTTGTGGTATTTTACGGACACGCTTGCATCTACGAAAAATCTGAAGCTTTTATTTCGTGGTGAAATGAAATGCGATGTTGATATATTACGAATCGCGAAGAGATGATGAAAAGAAAAAAAAAAAAAAAAAAAAAATAGTCTTATCGGTCACGTTGAAATGAAACTGTTTGAAGCACGGGGACAACACGACCGGAGACAGTCAGCTCGTTTCTCGATGAATTAAGTTTGGAGATAAAGAGGAGTCCCATTCGTAATTTGTTGACTCGATAATATGTAACGCCGGTTGCGTGGCCAACAGCTAAAGAGCCGAGCTAGACGGTTGAGTCGGGTATTTGAATGTGAAAGGCTCTCCGGATGCACGGCAATCTGTTTTCTGTTTCAATCGCATTGTTACGGGGGCCTTTTGAATCCCTGGGGCACTCTGCAATATCCATCTTCTACCCCTGCTATATGCAAGACCCGCTAGCTAGTCAATTCTTTTAGCAAAATAACAACGGCTATATTAAGACAATATCGATTACTAAGCCAGACTCGAATGCTCATTACGACGCAAATACCACTTATACCTTACCGTTTCGCATGCACGTAGTACCAAACGGCGCAGCTCAACACGTTGCTCGCGGTTACTCGACTCCACTGTTACGGAATACCCAAGCGTTCAACCTTTTCTATTATACCATTCGAGATATCTACGTACCTACTGATTACTTTTCAACGAAACGTACGGTTATTGTACTTCGTCAAAATAGGCATATGTAAACTCATGAACATTCGTACTCTCTAAATTCGAATCAGTGGAAAGTCACTGATGGCAGTGATAAGTATAACAAAATCACTGACAATCAGTAACATTTTCACTGATTGTCAGTAATTTTGGTATACTTATAACTGGCCATCAGTGATTTTCTACTGATTCGAATTTAGAGAGTATATAGGTATGATCATTTCTTCGACCCCTGATGTGTCTTCTGAACTAGATCGTTCAATCTGAGCTGTGCCTAACAATATTTCCGAAAACCAGGTCCAGTCGATTTCGAATTGTTGATTTCCACGCGTGCGCGGACTAGACACATACTCTTATAAATATAACAAACAGTCAGACACGGTGGTTGGCCACTTGGACCAATCAATGCGGCACTGTCAGCGTGGCTAAGCAGATTCCGTGATTGGGGTAAACATCGTTAGCCCGTAAACCCGGTCTCGTCAATATTCGCCGCTCCGAGGCAAACCCTTTTATTATTTCCTCTCCGAATTCAGCACCCCGCGCATGTTTTCATCTACGTACTACACATCTATCATATCCTAATGTACGTACACACACACACATGGCACATACCGTCTCTGGAATAAATACCCTCATTCGAACGGTGCGAAGCCCAAAACAAGTCCAAAAGGAAAATTGCATTCGATGCTAGAGTATAAAGATTTTGAATGCGGGATGAGAATAACTTTGAAACTAGCTGTGAACAAATGAACACATTGTTTCGTCAACTGCTTAAGGAGATATTAAAGGTGAATTATAACACCTAGAATTTTTGGCGACCCGTTTCCCAGCTAAAACACATCCGATCGATGTGAAATTGATATCAGTGACGCAGAAAAAGTGCACCGAGGGCATGACGCTCTTGAATTTCCAAAAAGTAAAAATAAAATGTACAGATTTTCATCAAGAGTGCTCTGTAACGAATAATCGTTGTTGCTCTAAGAAAAAGGTCTTGTTGACACAACCAAAATTTGGTTATTATATGGACAATCAGATTTTTTGTTCAGTCAACCAAAAATCTGATTGTCCATATAATAACCAAATTTTGGTTGTGTCAACAAAACTTTTTTCTGAGTGTGCTGACGTTGTACTTGATAAATACGAAAACACCCGGAACATTTTCGCTTTTTTGGAAATCCGAGAGCATCATGCCCTTTGTGCACTTTTTCTGCGTCACTGGATATCAATTTCAGATCGATCGGATGTGTTTTAGCTGGAAAACGGGCTGCCGAAAATTCGAGGTGTATAATTTACCTTTCATATCCCCCTGCGATTCATCAATCGAATGCATTTGGCGTCAAATGGAAATGAAGAAAAAATATTTGAAAATGATGTTTCATAAATGTAATATGTAATCGCGTTGTATTGTGAAAAATAATTTGCGATAATTTATATCCTGGATCAGGGTGCCAGCCTGCGGGTGGTAATGGTCAGTCGTTAGAGTCTCGACCTCCTGCGCCTCTGTCTCTGCCTCTGCCCAACCTCTCTAAACTCTAATAGATTTTGAGGGTAACTGCAGTCGTTCCATCGAGTGCGTCCGGCTAGTCCGTCGTCAACCGTCCTGCATCACTATATACCGAAAGGGCGGACGGTTTAAAGCTGAGAGGTAATGGCGCATGACCGGGTCCTCGGATACGGGTGACAATGGACCGTGTTGACCAACATGGTCACGCTCCGAGGACAAAGCAATAATATAAGTGTGGGCGAGGGGGGATATGCGGGATCTAAACTAGATTATTGTGACTTTTGTCAACCGGCAATCGAGGATATCGATTCGGTCAATCGATGGACAGACCGTCACGGTTCGTATTACAATTAATAGGATGAAACGGCTCGGTCTATGGTATAACAGGATAATGCCGACTGTATTTCAGAAACTCGAAGAACTCATTTATATTTCCACCATCAGATTTGGCCAAATTCGATAGATTGAGCGCCACGGTTAGCCCGAAAAGAAAAGAAACTCCGTTCGAGCGGACGGACGGACAGTCAGTGACTCGGGGCCCAGTTTGGTCAAACATCAGGGCTCTATCTATGGTTGTATGTGTGTGCAGTATGTATATACATAGATAGTTAGATATAGGCGCCATTTTAGTCTGCATTCCATTGTTTTAGATGATTCATACGCGGGGCGGCCCGTTCGGGCCCTAATTTATTAGTTTGAATATCGAAGGAACTGCGTCCGGGCCCAAGCGACGCGGGAGCAAGCTGGGTGGCCGTGGACCCTCCGTCCTTTACGCCCACCCTCAGACGGTGCTTCGTGCTGCTCTTCAGCTTGTTTATATTTTATATATGTATATATCTTCTATCTTATTTTTCCATCTCTCTCGTAATCTCTCTGTTTCTATTTCCCTCTCTTCCTCCTTTTCGCTTCTTCATCTTATTCTTCTTATTATTCTTCCTCTTCTTCCTCTTCTTCCTCTTCATCTCATACTCTATATCCACTTTTCTTCGAGGTATGTGTATATATATATATATATATGTACATAAAGGCACGTGTGTACCCGAGCGATTGCTACAGGTGCCTTATTCTTGTTACCCCAACAGTTAAAAACGACCGGTAGCGAGGTCACGCCAATATAGTAACGACCAAAGACTAGTCTCAAAGTGGGTTGATGGTCATCCTTGGAACCCGACCATAAGCACCACTTCGAGCACGTCAAAGATCAGTAAAAATGATGATCGGACTGATTACTTTGGCCAAGTTTCACAATAGAATGCAATATGCGCGTATAATTATAATGGTCATGAAACTCTAGACGATTGGATAGCTTATCCTCGTTTATCGAATAGTATAGGTACCAGTTTTAAAAGGCGATTTTTATGATGCGGTTGGTATGAACGGTGCTTTACGCGCAGTTGGGATATCAGCCGCGTAGACCGCGTCACGTTCCTCTCCTTGGAGAACGAAGAGTAAAGAAGAGGATACGCGCGCGAGGCCGCGTCGAATAGAGGCAAAACCTCGAGAGGTCAAACAATTTAGCCTCCTGGCACGTACGGGCATGGCGAGCGTGTGCTTGAGATACGCATCTTCTGGGAACCTAACCTGACGGAGAGACTGTTGGAGGCTAGTATAGAGAGTTGAAGAGATAGGGTAAAGGAACGAAAAAGTTTGTTCGAAGGTAAACCACCGAAAAACTCTATTAAAGTGAAAAAAAAAAGAAAAGAAAAAAATGAAAGAAAACGGGGCTTGCGTGGACGAGGAGGCGAGGTCGCGGGGCCATCGTCGTGGATATGAATGAAAACTTGACCAAACCGGACCGGACTTGACCGGACCCGCGGCACCGCAGGACGGATGACTGAATGACTGCATCAGGGACCGGGACCACGGCTTACTACGCGAGGGTCATAAACGCGCGTATCGCAAGCCGCACCAGGGATGTTACTTTTAGAGTCAAGGCCTGGTCACGTGGACAACTTGAAGTGTGGGAATCCCGCGCAAGTTTACTCGCAGGGAATGCCGCGTCCTAGACGTGATTCTCGCAACTGCATCGTCTGGGATCATACCAGCCTGAAAACCGGCCCCGTAAGCTGACTCGTCTATGGATATTGCACTCACGCGTTTTGAATCTATAATTATTCTAGACCCGCACGTGTCTCTCTTTCACTCATCTCTGAGATGGAGTGTAAAATACGGTTTTCTTACATGCGGTGAAAGTACAATCGGCATACATGCGTATAAGTTGATCTTTTTCGAAATTGGACAGGAATAAAGCTATTAGGGTGAATCACCGATGGTACACAGAAAAAAAGATTAACTTGAGCCAAGAAAATTATTCTTGATTTAAGATAATTTTTGGGGTCCAAAAATGAAGACCGAAATTTTCTCGGATCAAATGAAAAATTTGGAAAAATTTCTTGGCTCGAGAAAATTTTTGATTTGATGCGAGAAAATTTCGGTCTTCATTTCGGGACTCCCAAAATTATCTTGAATCAAGTCAACCTTTCTTTCTGTGTATAATAACAAGTCCTGATATCAAAGTCCAAGTCTCTCCTGATATCAAAACTTGAGAAAAGATGTGAAATCGTACAATTTCCACTAAAAATTGTTCATTCAAATCCTCGGTTATAATTATACGACAAAAGAAGTTGGAGATTTGCTAAAAAAGTAACGAACAAAGAAAGTCAGTCGACGGTTGGACGCGGATCAGGGACAGACAAACAATATGAAGGACTCGCTAGGGCCCCTTATGCACTTTCTTGGGCCACTAAAAATACTGCGTTCTTGAATTTTTTTTCGCCCTGCGGTGATCCGTATCCGCGTACATATACCTATACCTATATATGTATGCATATATTTGATATCAACCCCTATATATGTATAAGTCTCTGGGGAAAAGGTCGGTGAGGCGCGAAGGGTCTCCTACTGCTGTAGAAACGCACTTGACATCCCCCAACGCAGAAACATGGCTGCCGTACTAAGTGACGTCACAGTATGGGTTTCGTATAGAGAGATGCGGTCTGTGGTTGCGGGGGCGTCGCTTGTTCGAGTGTTTCAGCTACGTACAGCTTGAGTATAGGTAAGTGTTTGCGCTGACGCAAGGGTGTTTGGTTCATGGAAGGGGTTTTGTGGTGGTGCGATGGAGGGGTCCAGTTTGCGGGGAAAACCTAGTGAGTCCTCGTTAGTTGATCGAGTTAACTCTTGCCAATGCCGCATCAAGCTCCAGCTAGCTACTAGCTACTGATTAGAACAAACTGACTGACCACGGAGACCGCGGACCGAACCGGACCGGTGCGCGCGGTCTGATTGCAAGAGATATTCCCACAGATCCACGCCGTACCCGTAACTGTTTGCAATTTCGTTGTGTACAGTATATAGGATATGTATAGTATAGCATGTATATATAGTAACCGCGGCAGGCTTCCACGTCGCGTAACTGACCCACGGCTAGCTTATACGTGATCAGACTTTGGTCCCGCGGCGCGGTACCCATATACCCGCACAACGCGAATTGCCATTCCGTTGAAGGTCCAGTTCGGTAGGGTAGGTAATAAATTTGAAAAAGAAAAATTCTCGGTACGGAATAGAGTCCGCGCGAGCAGCTCGTCGGCTGTGAAGGAATGACCTTGAGTCCTCTGTAGGCAAGGATCCACCTCCATATATTATATATATATATATATATATATATATATGCGGCTATATTCGCAATTCGTCGTGTAATTGAAATGCGGCTCGCAATAACTCGCATAAATCGCTCGTACCACGCTCTCCCGCATAATAGTACACACGTATAGGTATACTATATGACAATTGACCGCAGAGGACAAACTCCGATTATTATTGCGCGTAAACAAAACTTACCTCATCATTGGTATGACCATCAGTACCGTAGGTACGTACTACAATCTGCATATATACCTATATAGGTATATATATAACATAACGCTAGCGAATATATGGGTACGCGGCTTTCTTTCATCACGAGATTTGCTTCGGTTTACGTCTCAGACGTTTAAGCGGCAGTATTGTCTGACCGGATTCACGTTTTGCAACCGGAAGTCTATCGCTACCGCCCTCAAACGGTTCTGAATACGCGGGCCTGATTTCTCGTTCGGCCGCGTATTTATAATCAGAAATTATAAACTTTTGACGGGATGTCATTTCACCGAATTGTGCCCGAGGGATTTGGTGTCGCCGTTCATGAGCGTGCTTTCGCAGAACGTCATTTTAAAACACATTAGAATCATCAACCGCGTCCTTACTGCACAGTTTTCTTACTAAGAAAAACACCAGAATACCTGTACTATAACTTTCATTTTCTTCACCGCTGCGAGCTCGATCCGTTTTAAACTAGCGGAGCCTTCCATATTGGTCTCGGCACCGATGCGGGACACGTCAGCTCGTCAGGATAAAATGCAACGCGCGACGCGTAGGCGCGACGTGCGTTTGAACACCGCCGACGGGGACCAGGGTTTCGTGTAATCCTCGAAGCCCCCCAGCTCTTGGGACTCAGAAACTGGTGTTTGAATTCATTATATTATGGGTATAAGGACGTGTACCTACATGGTTTGCGGCCCTTTGTGAAACGTTTGCGAAATATAAATAGTCCTCATGTCAGTACGGGAGCCGGATAAATTTTTGGCATGAAAAGGCGACCTCTTCGGATAAGAATGAACGCCTTTTTTTTTCTTTTTTTTTTTTTAGATGTAAACAGTGAATAATCGTCAAAAAGTCACAGAGTAGGTACACTAGGGTGGTTTAAAAAAGACCTAATTTCTCAGATGTTGCTGCTTATTCGTGAATATGTTGTTTGTGATTTTGAAAAATTATTCCATTTTTTTGAGCTCTATAGGACAATATTTACTACTGCCTCAGTGAAGTTGAAATTCCGAAATTTTGCCATTTTTGGCAATTTCAAAGTTCTCAGATCAAAGTCCTCATCTGGCTACCTCTAGGTTCTCATTCAATGAGGATGTTGGTTCAAGATGAGACTCGTACGATAATATTTAGTACTGCTTCAGAGACAATGCAGTTTTTTCACTATTTAGGGGTTTTCTTAGAGATTGGATCGCCAGGTGTTGCTCATGAGACAGTCTTTTCTTACCATTTTAAGGAAGAAGTACACGAAGTTTGCAGTCTGTGGGAACATTTTTACTACTGCCTCATGTTGCTAATTTTACTTGAAGGAAAGTCGCCCTCAATGAGGCAGTAGTAAAAATGGTCCCGCAGACTACAAACTGCTTGGATTTCTTCCTTATATTGGTAAGATGAAACTGTGTCATGAGCAGCATCTGGCGATCGAATCTCCGAAAAAACGCAAAACATTGAAAAAACTCCAATGTCTCCGAGGCAGTACTAAATATTATCGTACGAGTCTTATCTTGAACCAACATGCTCATTGTATGAGAATCTCGAGGTAGCCAGATG
Organism: Tenthredo mesomela; assembly: GCA_943736025.1. NCBI lineage: Eukaryota > Metazoa > Arthropoda > Insecta > Hymenoptera > Tenthredinidae > Tenthredo > Tenthredo mesomela. Next base: position 3,865,454 of record OX031020.1, on the reverse strand, counting down.
AGCGCTTTGATCTGAGAACTTTGAAATTGCCAAAAATGGCAAAATTTCGAAATTTCAACTTCACTGAGGCAGTAGTAAATATTGTCCTGTAGAGCTCAAAAAAATGGAATAATTTTTAAAAATCACAAACAACATATTCACAGATGAGCAGCAACATCTGAGAAATTAGGTCTTTTTTGAACCACTCTAAGGTACACAGAAAAAAAAGGTTAACTTGAGCCAAGAAAATTATTCTTGATTCAAGATAATTTTGGGGGTCCAAAAATTTTCCAAATTTTCTTGGTTCGAGACAAATTTTGATTTGATCCGAGAAAATTTCGGTCTTCATTTTTGGACCCCCAAAATTATCTTGAATCAAGTCAACCTTTCTTTCTGTGTACCTAAACGCGCTGAGGATAAACTTGAGTAAATTTCTGATCTGAAATGTCGTGCTTTTTCAATTATTTTTGTTCACAATTCTTTGAAGAACGGATATGGAATAGTGTTAATATCAGAGATGGGACCCGGTGAGCATATAAGAGTTGAGGGCGGAATGAAGAAGAAACCCCCGACGCCATCCCTGAAGCGAGGGAAAAAACCAATCAGGGTATATCTGCGGAGCGCACGGTTCGGTCCCATGGCGTGACGGCTAAAAGATTACTTACTTTACTCAATACCACTTGGATGCCCAGTGAGACCAGGTCCTTCCTCGTAACATGCGACGTCCTAACCCCCGTTTCCCACTTCCCGCACTTCCCGCACCCCAGGGTCCTCCTCAACTAAAGATATTACGTATCGTCAACTCTGCAGCTCTCCTATCGATACTTACAGGAATTACACTGAAAACGATGCCTACAGGCGCTTTCCCGCGGCGCCCCGAATGAGGGAAGCTCTAATTCAGTCGAGACCTTATATGTCTACATACCTATGTAGATAAAGAGAAAAAATATATGCCTCGATACATCATAGAGACAAGTAAAAATTTCTGAGAATCGAAGTACGTCTTTCATTCAGCATACAGCGTACATTCGTTGTCGATGTGCTATTTGGTGCAAGAATTTGGTTTTGGAATTTGAAACAGTGCACGCAAAAAACAGTGCTGTCGAATTTACTCTATGAGCAGTGAATATAAGGACAGCACTTTTTGCAGTAGAAATTATCACAAAGCTAGTATTGGGTACATTGGAGCAAGTAGTGGCATTCAATGTCTATGTATACGAGTGAATGTTACCACAATTGTGATGATTTCTACTGCAAAAAAGTGCTGTCCATATATTTACTGCTCATGCAGAGTAAATTCGACAGCACTGTTTTTTGCGTGTGGGCTTGTCGAGGTAATTTTTGAAATATCGACGAATTGCTATGGATTGAAATTTTGAGAAAGATGAAAGAGTAAACGTTCCGTAAATTGAAAATTCTGAATCCTCGCAAGTATGAGGCATTTGTCCGTCGTTTTCGTATAGGAATAGCAAAAGCTCGGAAATGTTTGATCGCGAAAATAGAAGTTGGTAAGTGTCTATAGATAGATAGCGACAAGCCGCGAAGCATAGATCTTAGCGTATCTGTACGGGGGATCAGAAACGAGGATAGAGTGACGCGGACACGGACGAAACCAAACTCGAGTCAACTTGACTAAAGGGAAGCTTATCTTATCAGATTCGGAGCGGCATTCGAGCGCGGCTCAAAGTAGCTGCCGTGAACGAAGAGACCCGCGAGTGCTTATACGGGAGAGGACGACGTCGAGGAAGGCTTGTATAGGTGGCTTCTAGGTGGCTCATTACCGTAATTAGCCCCCGGAACCTCCCTGGCATCTTTGCGTACCATCTCGACTACCGGGGACCCGGGGACGTACAGGGACACGGGACAGACCGGCTCGTCGCGTGTCCGAGTCAACGCTCGAGGCCTTTCCTCCATTTTTACTCGCTTTTTTCCCCCCCTCCTCCCCATTTTCCACCGTATAAATCTATCTCTCTCTTTCTCAACCCCTAGAATAAGAAGTGCAAAGCATTTCGCTCTCTCTCTCTCTCTTTCTCTCTATAGCTTTGAGTTCCTGGACGCAGTCGCCCGGTTGAAAGAAGCGAGAACCCCGAGCCTTATTCCTATTAATAAATGAGCAGGGGATCATATCTTTCCTTCGCTTCGCACTTTCTGTGTCAGAGATAGTCTCCCCGGTTCTGAACATGTTTTTATTAAGATCTCTCTTCCTCCACAATCTATCCAATGGCCCGAGACAACAACGGGGATTTGATTTTTTAATTAAACACCATATTCTCATATATATATATATATATATATATATATAGTACGTGTAATTAGGCACCGGTTTATTCCAGAGATGATCCACTACACCGGTTGCGTAAGATTCTAGTTCCTCGCTGCTCAATGGTAGGTATATTACCCATACAAGATCCGCAATCTTCAAATTACTGACATTATATCCTACGTCGATAATCTTCTAAAACGTATTCAGAATATCGTATATACGACTTCATATTATTCTGGTTGCGTGAAATTACTCCTAATCAACGGCCCATGCGTTAGCAATCAAGTTTTGTACTTCGAGAACGTGCGCGGGTTCTCCCATTTCCCAATAACGGTACTTGCATACACCGAAATAAGGATTATTTTTTTTTATTTTCTGGTTGGTGGGAGCGTCTTCGCGGTTCAATCGAGATTCGTCTTATTTCTTCCGTGTAGCAAAAATGTGGGAGTAGTAGAGTTATATAAGAATTATAGGAATGAGTTTCGATCCAATTTGTAATATCACACGGAAGTAAGGCTCATGATGGATGAGCCGTTGATTGATTGAGCGGATGACGATTGGGTTTAAGAATTACGCAATACGCGGGGGCCGAGGACTGTGCTCGATGATGGGACGGAAGACAGAAGCGCATGTAAACCCGACTGGAGAATTATGAACGTGTATAGGAGCTACAACAACGCGCGAGCGAGATGTATCGGCAGATGCAAATGCCCAAGACGATGATTGGCGTCCGGCGACTTATGACCCTTGCGTGGTGGTCCAATTTGCGGCGGCTTTGTACAATTACCCGCCATTAGTCATTACCATTACAAACTGTCATTAGGGTTACCGTACTCGTCGCTCCATGGCTATTCTAGCGCCAGACAGTTTTCTGTATACTGCACAAGAGCCAAGAGGCAAAAACCAAGAGCCAAGAGCCAAAAGAGCCAAGGAGCCAAAAGCCAATCACCCCCCCACGTTCACGTTCACTATAAAAACCTAAGTAAACTAGGACAAATTTCGTCCAAAAATTTTCCCCATTAATGGATCGCGTTCGCATTATTTCAAATGCCACCCCTGCAAGGATGCCATTTTTTTTTTTTTTTGTAGATTTACGGTCCTAATATTTCAAAGTAGTGATCTATTTTTTTTTTTTGTTTTTTTCTTTGTTTTTGCTTCAGAAGAAAATCAGCGTCTTGATTAAAAGAAGATATTTTTTTTTTTTTTGTTATGCGTCAGTTCAAATCAAGTCTCTCTCCGGTCCTGAGGGCGCGTGGAGGAAGGATCGTGTATGGAGTAGTTACGTATTCCCCGAAGTTTGGGTAATTTTAACGGCCTAGGCGCCAGGCCCTTCGAGTTCCTGAATGAGTGGCTGGGTCTTGGGCCCCCTAAACCCACTGGGGCCACCGAGCTAACAAGGTGGGCCAGCGCCTCGCGTAATCACAGGTTTCGCACGGGGCCCGCACTTACTTTTTTTTTCTATTTTTTTTTCTCTCTCTCTCTCTCTCTCTCTATCTCTCTTCTTTTCCTCCTTCTCTTATGTTTTTTTTTCTTCTCCTCTTTGTTTATCTCTTTTTTTTCTTACTTTCTTAATCTTCTACAACGCGCAGACGAACGGAGGCTACATCCGGGCCTCAGGCTCAACCGGGGCATCGCGCACAACTTATCACTCACGTTTTACTATACAGGTTTATTGGCCTCGTCCGATTAGCGACCCGATAGACAAGTCTAATCGATTTATAACCTATCCTTCAATTTGAACCGCAATATAATAAATAAATATAAACCGAATATCTGTCTCAATTATATATCAGTAAAGCAATAAGTATAGAAATATATAATTGGCGAACTGAACGCGATTATACAATTTAAGCAGAAGTTGTAATCTCACTTGCTTCTCGTTACGCAAAAACGAGACCACCAGGATCGTCTTAGCAGTTCGTTAAAACCTTGAAGGAAGATGAAGATGGAAAAGGTGGGGGAGAAACAAAAAAAAAAAAAAAGAAAAAAAATAGTACGAAATACCTACAGTGGTTAAAGTTTCGTTTCTAACGGATAGCTAGTACCGCAGGCCCATTTCATTGGGCCCAATGATCTCACGCTGGCTCCGTCTCAACGTGTATAATCAACGCGCGTTTAATACCGGTCGTCGTGTCGAGTTCAGTTTGAATCATTCTCAACGACGATTATTCGGCTCTGACACGCGCGACGATCCTCCTGCACGGTGTATCCCGAAGATGTAGTGCCTAAAATTGGGACCCATTTACCAAGGCCCACCAACCACAGAGTGGAGAAAAGGAGAGAAGAAGATGAGACGAAGAGAAGATGGGAAGAAGAGAGGAGAATTCGCGCTGATCGCTCGGTCCTCCGTCGTGCCAAAGGCGAGAAGGAAGTCATCTCGAAAACCACCGTTTAACGATCCTGGGCCTTCGGGGCCCGTACTTGTCTGTCTGTGTGTTTTCTTAACGACATCCCGGAGCACGAAGCTGGGGTCCGAGGTGGGCCGGCTTCATGCGGCGCAACGTATAATCAACACATTTTTCTACTCAGCGTCGAAAGTTCTTTCTCAATGGCCACACGAAGCACGTTCCCCTTTCGTCGTCTTGCTCGCTTTGGGCTCACGAAATTACTCGACCACCTTGGGCGCCTACGAACCTCGCTTCGCCTCGTCTCACCTCACCTTGCCTTGCCATGCCTTGCCTTGCCTTGGTTTGCCTTGCCTTATAACTCGCTTCGCGAACAGCTTTCATTCGCAATTTGCCAATCGGCTTGAAATATTTCATTTCCATTTTATGGCTCACCGCAAGCTAAATTGATCCTTACCGAAATACCAACTAAACATACAATCTCCCAGTTTATTACTATCGATATTTTTCGCGGATGTCGAGATCGTGCGCCACTCTTAGATCCGATATAGAGAGAGACCGCTGTGCAGTCACTCGAACAAATTCAGAGAGTTTTATTCCACAATCTCGGGTACAGCATTAACGGAGTTCAATCGTCACCTCAAGGACCGAGCTCGTTCCAATTACCCGATCGTCAAGAAGTGGCATCTGAAAGTGAGCAAACTTCACGGGACTGTAAGGAATGATCCAAAAAATATTCGAGACCGTTCCGAAAGACGTAAAAAAAAAAAAAAAAACAAAAAAAAAACGCGACACTACGATAGAATCGCGCGAAGACATTAGATGGGGCCCCAATCGCGACGGGGGGGCACCACGAAAGTCGTTAGGCGAACGCAATGTGGACGGACAAGAAACAATAATAACTTATCAGACCCGTGACCGTGCCGAGCACCTAGTTCTATCCTTACGTCGCGTCGCGCGGTCGTATACCGACCTGAAGAAGGCGGTGGAGTCGGGGTTCGTGACTGTATACCGGACACGAACCTCTCAGGGAGGTGGTGGCGCAAGGGAACGTACGCGAGCTGTCTTGTTGCGCGGTAGTTACCTGGTCATTGGCGTCTATCGGTGGCTAACCGATTTATCAATTCGAATAACGCGTGCATGAGATGCGGTCAAGGTTGCCGATCGCACTTCCAATTCCGTTATGATATAGTGCACACACGACGTTAATTCACGCGGATGAATATATAAGGTGGCGCGCAATAAGAAAATTGGGGGTAAAATTGAATTTTCTTTGATGGAAATCGGGGGGCCCTTTTTTTTTTTTTTTGTTTTTTTCTATAAGAAGACGAAACGGTCGAAGAGAGAAGAAGCGGGTGGAAGGCTGTGGCAAGACTTACGCCAGTGGAGGACCACCAGGGAGCCGACACGCCCCCGATCCCAGGGCACACTTACATATTACTGCGAGAGTCTGAAGGCACCCAGACTTCGGCGCTCAGGACTCACGTATCTAGGTATATATACCGGCGAGACCGAGCGCCAGGAAGGCACCTCGAGAACACCGGATCGTATGAGCTGGAATGGGGCGAGGATGGCATGCGGCGAGTCGGTAATTCCGCGCCCCGTCATCTACGAGGAATAAACGGGGTTTCGGATATACGCTACAGATCTCTGAGACGAACGCTGGGGCGGAGGAAGGGGATTTTTTTTTTATTATTATCAAATTTTCTCTCTACGTCTTTGTTAACTCGCGGTTAAGTAGCTAACTTTATCGAACTAGCATCACGGTACGTATTAGAGGTGCGCGGTATTTCGGTATACCGAAAATTTTCGGTATCCGTTCTCTCAAAATGTTTCGGTATGGAGATCGACTGTCAATACCGATACCGAAATATCGAAAATTCGGTACATACCGAAATATCAAAAATTCGGTATATATATACCGAAATTTCAGTAAATACCGAAATATTGAAAATTCGGTATGGACAACACCCAATATTTGCTGGACAGTGGATACCGAAATGTCGAAATGTCTGTTCAGCCCTGTTCCGCAATCCGCACGGTGTACGCTGGAATTTTTTCTTTCGTTCTTTTACCCGAAATTTCGGTATTACAGAATATCAGGGTCTATCGAAATTCCGGTTTTCAAGCATTTCGATATCTACCGATATTTTGATGTTCCGATGAACACCGAAATTTCGGTGTTTCGGTATTTACCGAAATTTCGATATTTCGGTGAACCAAAAGTACCGATTAAAAAACCTATACCGATCTTCGGTATCAAATTCTCAATACCGCGCACCTCTAGTACGTATACCTAACTAGTACATTTTTTTACACATTACAATCGTGGCTTTAGATCTGAACGTATGCGTATAGCTAGCTACTATACCTATACGTTTTCCATATGTAGCTAAAAGTCTTCGAGTTCAGACCACGGACCGTGTAATTAGACGAACATTTCGTTCGGATGAGTAAGCTAGCCGTAAATCAGCAGACCTCTGGACCGCGTCACGTGACGACGTTACGTTACGCGATGCGACGCGACGGCCCGTCCTCCCATCTCGTTTACTTAGGCGATTACGCCACGCCGCGCATCTTATGCATCGATGGATAATTGTTGCAACCGCGACAATTGTCACGCGCAGCCCTCTTCCCTATTCAAAACAGATGGATTCCCTTTGAAATTTTTTTTATTTATTTTTTTGTCCAGTCTGCAGACGTGACTTTGATCATAACACGAAAATTAAGGTAATACCATATCTTTCACTGATCATAAAGATATATGGAAGAGATCGGCATAATAAGAAACGCTGCGGTCATATTATATAGTTTTTAGATATTTACATACACACTGTTACAAATAAATTATGTTCCAGGAGGTCCACTATAATTTTTATGTTAATTTCAACACTTTTTTTCAGTTGAAACAACAGAAAAATTCGTCGTTTAAGTGAAAATAATGTTGTTGTAACTAAAAAAAAAGTGTTGAAATTGACATAAAAATTATAGTGGACCTCCTGGGACATTATTTTTTTTTTCAAATTTTTTTGGCAAAATAGTTGGTGCGAAGGTGCAAAGTAAAAAAATTTTTGTCATTGCGTCAAAAAAGTATTGTGTTAAAAATTTTTGTATTAAATTAGTGTCAATTTAACACAATACAATTGTGTTATTCGTTCTCATTTTTTTCCAACACAAAAAAAGTGTTATTTCGCATAAAAGTATAACATTTAAAATGTGTTACCATAGAGTATTCCAACATAAATCGAACATAAATTTGTGTAATTTTTAACATAAAAGTGTGTTATTATTATAACACAAAACGTTTATGTTGAAATAACACAAAAATTTGTGTTACATTTTTTTTTTTTTTTTTTTTACACAAAATTTATGTTAAAAATGACGCCAAATTTTTTACTGTGTGTATCTATAATAAAACTGATTTGACAAAAAAAAAATCTCAAAATAACTTGTACCTATTCTATGGGATTCAAGTTTCTCGATTTAAAAAAACTACGTAAATCTATTCAAATTAGATTCACGAAAAAGTCATAACAGAAGTTTTAATGGAAGAACTTGATATCTATATCAAAGTTCAAAAAGCTCTGCGAGACACAAATTCCAAGTTCTGTAGTGTTTCAAACTTCTCTATCATATTTGTGAATATAAGTCGAAGACATTGCGATGTAGGTAGTTCATTTTTTCAAATTAGTCAATGCCTCCTAATCGTGGCACAAATTATTTTGAAATCGGTACCTATACGGGTCCCCCCCAGTTATAAATTGAACAATAAAATCGAAAAAAGTAAAAAAGAAAATCTGAAATAGTCAAATTTACGACATCGAAAACTTTCTGTTGCAATTTTCAGATAAAATTTCTATACCGAATTTTCACCCTCCGATAGAATAATTCTTCTTGATTTGTGGGAGATATACCTATGTAAGCACATTTAGGGTGGGATGCGCTGCAGATACGTATAGATACCTATATGTATTATAAGTATGTATATACCCTACCTATAAACGAACGCACCGTGACGCATTGAATTCGTAGCTAAAGATAGGAATGCACAATATTGCTCGCCGTCTGTCACTTTCGTTTCGTTCCGCTCGACCGTACCGCATCACCGCCACTTATCAAGCCGGACTTACGTATTAAATATATCTCGGTATTCCCTGCGGAGACGGAAAACTACCCTTATTGGTATTTGAGGTCGGATATCAATCTCTGCATCAGGTTTAGCCAGGGTCAGGTATTTCCTATAGCCAAAAACTGCGGGGATCATATGAACGTTTAAAAAAAATTATACAATTCGTTTGCATATCATGTAGGTACATCGAATTTTATTATCTCGAAACGCACAAAGATCGAGAATAAACTTATCAGTTCAAGCTCATATAATACTAAAAACGAAACAACTACGTCGAAATGACTTCGAATTTTTCAAAACTGAAGAACTCAAAATTTGTAACTCTTAAGGAGCTTCTCAAAACATCGATCGTTGAAATGTAATAAAGAAAATTTCTCATATATGCGCATCACAGCATTAAATTTTTCAATTCAAATTTTTCGCGCAGATCGCAGGATCGCTTTATTTGTGCATTGAATTTAATTCTCTGATATAAGGTACCTATAGATATGTAAGAAATCAAAAATGAATCCGTAAATTTCCAGAAAATTTGAATAAAAAAAGAAAAATACTGTGGTTACGTTATTTCGGTCAGATTTTTTTCCAAAAATTCTGGTGTGGTTCTAATTTTCTGGATTTATTTTACCCTGCACTGCTGCAGGTATTCCCCGCATATTATAGTATAATGGGACTATATGGATGCGGATAGATGCTATACGTGTAACCGCGCGTTAGTTTCCTGAATAGCGGAGCAGGTGGGCCCCGGCGTTATGTTAATAGGTCCCAAAAATTCAGCTAGCCATATGTTAGCTAAGCGGGAGTGCGGTGATCCCTGAGTTCACCAAAAAATACCAATTTTTACGGCGTGTCCCGCAATAAAGCCTCTACGGAAGCGTCATTGATCCGTGTCTAGCGCAGTAAACAATCCCTAATCATCGAGGGCCCGATCTACTCTTGAGACCAAACAGCCGCTCAAACAACGCGGTAGCGATGCGGATTAACGAGTCGTTTATATGGGCGCCGTACGGATCCCTATTCACAAAAACAAGACTTAATTCCGGCGCCTATATAATGCAGTGAAAACGGATATATGGAGTGGCAAATCCGACTTTTGAGGATTTCGAACTAAAAGGAGTTGATCGAGGTTTGCGACAATTTTTAAAATTGTAAAATCATCGTAGTTTTCGTAATACCGCAAAGTGAAGATATGTCCGGGTATCATATCAAATTCGAGATTGCATCCCTCGTTTCCTCAATCCAAGTCAAAATCGATCTATCACAGTAAAAAAAATTTCGTCATTGTGTAAAAAAAAAAAAAACGTCCGTGTTAAAATTGTTGTGTCAAATCTTTAACACTCTCGTGTGTTAATTCAAACAATGGTTCAGTTTTTGAAACACTAAAATGTTTATTTGATACGAGAGTAACATCTTTCTAATACACTCATCAGAAAAAAGTCTTGTTCACACAACCGAAATTTGTGTTATTATATGCACAATCACATTTTTTGTTCAGTCAACCAAAAATTTTGTTGGAATAGCCAAAATTTTGGTTGTCCCAACAAAATTTGGTTTTCCCAACAAAATTTTGGTTATCCCAACGAAATTTTTGGTTGACTGAACAAAAAATTTGATTGACTGAACAATAAATGTGATTGTGCATATAATAACCAAATTTTGGTTGTTATTTTTCTGAATGTAATGTTACTCTCAAATCAACACAACAAATTTTAACATAGTTTTGTGTTACTTTTTTTTAACATATAAACGGATTGTGTTGAAATGACACAAATTTTGTGTAAAAAAAAAAAGTGGTTGACACAAACTTTGGTGTTAAATTTCACAAAAAATTTTTTTACTCTGTATTCAAGTCACTGTCCATAATAATATCAAATATGTAATTCCGGTATAATTATGTCCCAAAACGCAATTAGGTAATCAAGTGTGATGAATATAAATGAATATAGAATATTTTGACAAAGCGTAGGAGTCGAGTTGAAAAAAAAAAAAAAAAAAAAAAATCTCTCCAAGGTGTTTATATACCCCCTTAATAACAATACATGCCGATAGTAGTCGTGACGACGCGATGCTCACATAGGTAGGTATTTGATTTCGGGAATCAAGGAGCAGTTCTACGGGTCGAGGCAGACAGGTTCACGCTAAATGGCGCTCGAGCCGCAGGCATGTCGCGCGCCGCGGGGCGTCGTGGCAAAAGCACCGACGAAGACGACGTTTCATCTGTTTTTCTTTTTTCTTCTTCTTCTTCTTCTTCTTTTTGTTTTTTCTTCTTTTCTTCCTTTCTTTCTTTCTTTCTTTCTTTCTTTACGTTTGTTTGTTTTTTCCTTCTCTCTCAGTTCCAGCTCCTTACTCCGTCTCCTTCTCAAACCCGCGCTCTATCTCAAAGTTCTATCTTTTCCCGCTCGTCTCGCCCGCTTTACTAGCGGTATGCGCGTGATATTCGAATCCCGTCACCCATTAACCCGCGCCTTACCTGTGCTAGTACATACCTATACCTGTCTTATATATACATGTAACACATACTTTTATGTATATATCTATCTTTATAGCTCGGTATTATACCTACGTATAGGTACACATTTTCATTTCACATCTATGCCTACACGTACACGATTATTGCTTATTTATCATATTTTACATTTGTCCACAAAGGAGGGTACATAAGATATTAGGTAAAATATAATTGTAAGATTTTTCTCACAATGTATACATAAAATATACCAATAAGTCCTATATAAGAGTCTCATGGTATGGATAAACCGATTGAATTTATACGCTCGGTATATACGATATTATTGAGATCAGGTTAAAAGTGGTAATTAAAAACATGGATGAGGTATATATAGGTATAGATATATATGTAACATATGTGTAGTACCCGTATAGCAACTTGATACCTACATAATAATTTCGAAGCTGCAGTAGCTGCATAGTCTGGTATATAGATATATCTCTATTAATTATTGTTCAATTAAATCGTTCAATTTTCAAACAGGATTAGTTCAACTATGCCATGCTGGTGCAGTGGACATGATTAGGATGTTAATTAAACGCAATACCAAATATGGCGACAGTCTGTCAGCATATTATACTCATATATTGGATTAACAATTTCCTATTTATTGTAATACAAAAATATAAACACACCGATGTAGCGTGTAGACTGATATAGCTCGTTATCGAACGACTAATCGTAAGAGAAAGTCAATATCAATTCCATGCAATATAATTTCTGCAATAAATTATTATATATACTAAGTATGAGTGCGTATACGAAGCGAGTGGATTTTTAGTGAACGATAATAAAAAAATTTCAAATTCGGAACAGCCAGAAATTTTTAACCTTAGGTCACACCGCTTAAATCAGACATTTGTATTCCCATGCATCAGGAGATTTCTTAAGGTAATGTTCATCTTGTTTTCGAAGCATTTTTGTTTTTTTTTTTTTTTTTCCAACAGGAAATAAAGTTCAAAAAGTCCGTCAAATATCATGAAAAAAAAAAAGAACAAAAAAAAAGTTATCTGCTTGGGTACTATAGCAGTGAGAATGATTGCTGTGGACTCATTTTTTACTAATTGATGTAAAAAATGAGAGCGTGTTAAACTGGTGATTGGTAAACAGATATACCTACAGCCGTGGAATCATATGCCTTAAAGGCACGGCCCTAGTTTAACATGGAAACGTTTAGTTGTCCGAAGGGATCTTCAAAGGTAAGGAAAAGTCAGATCCGTTGGATCGATATGGTGGCTGTTGTTGTTGTTGTTTTTACAAAAGGAAGGGACACCCTTTAAACTGCAAATACAACACCGCGGGGCTCGGTGCACGGATATACATATGTGATGCAGGCTTATGTATATAAACGAATAAGTAAGAACGTCAGACACGTAGGTATGCATGTATGTAGCTACATTTTCATGTGCTTATATATAGTTGGAAAAGTACACGCGTAAAATTCATAAATGACATCGGTGAAGACACTGAGAGTTCACAGAGGGCGCTTTTGAAGGACTGAGTGGGAACAGGTACCCTACCTACGAGAGGCGCACTGTCCATGGCATGGAAGCCTAAAGGCTGCACCTAAGCTACACGGACGAATTGGAATTAGATGGTATCTTTGACGAGCATGGCTCTCCAGGGCCCAGGGCCCCAGGACCCCGCGGCAAGATACGGATCTCCTTGGCGCCACCGTCACCGGGCTTTCGTAAGGCCCCGTAGAAATCCCACTCGACGCGGGGTAAGATGCCCCGAAAGTTTTAAGCGCGTTTTAACCGTAACCGATACCTCGGCAGGGGGTCCTTCTGCCAATGCCAACTCACCCGTAACGAGTAAAACCGACCCTGGCATCAAACAAACTTTCTGACGAACAAAATATCTATGCGGTATATTAGCAATTAGCAATGAAACTATTACTTAACGGACGCTCAATTTTCTCGCATTTTCATTATTATATATAGAAAACCAGAGTCATAATGTACTAAAATTCTAAGAGGCTACATGATCCACCATTAGCTATACATAGACTATTATTATATACACACGTATAACAGCATATATATAAATTTACGACAAGTGGGTATATATTAAGTGTGCAGCTGCAACAACGATGCTGAAGAATTCTTTATTCTAAAATTGTTAACGTTTGCAGACGTTGCATAACCCCGAGCCCTCAGAAATGTTAACGTTTGTGTATATTTTATTATCTCCCTGGCAAGCACTGCACAGCTTTAGCGAACCAATGAAGAGCGTGCGGGTCGTGTATAATCATTGTCCGAATTACTGAGGAGTAATCTCAGCTGGTCATAATTGCGACGAAATTACGCCAATAGACTTATCCTAGGTCTGAACTATGGTGGCTTATATAGTCGGGGCTTAAAACGGTCGAGTTTCGTAAGCCGCAAACGTTTGCCGTACTTATAGGCATCAGCTACCCCATACCCTTCCATACAACGTTCAACTCCGGTATACTTTTCTCAGAGTGCAAGTGGTCATATTTGTACTCATCCGTTCAATGCCCGAGCTATCCTCAAACCTCAACAACCCTGTGCCAGGCTCTTTCGATAATTATGGAAACAATGAATAAGTATACACTATAGTGACCACTTCAGACCAAAAGTAAGACAACAACTCCGATCACCCTGCCCCTCCGCATAAGCCGACCACAAAGTCTCTCAAAGCTCGCGGTAAACGTAAATAGTCCTCAAGTATGACCAATGGTTTTGATCACTTGTTCTATGATCATCTGCACGGAAAAAAAAATTGTTACTGAATTTACTATGTTGAGCAGCTGGTATAGGGACAACACTTTTTTGCAGTAGAAATTACCACAATTCTAGTATTCGGTACATAGGAGCAAGTAGATTTCAATGTCCTATAATGAGTAAATGTTACCACAATTGTTGTCATTTCTACTGCAAAACAGTGTTGTCCCTATTCCAACTGCTCCTTTTTTTTCCGTGTGGTGATGGCTGCTTATGTTTTATGAACACACTGAGAAGAATGTTTACTATATGTACTTAGTTGGATATGTGACAACCCCTTTTTGCAGTAGAAATTACCACAATTCTAGTATTTTTGGTACATTGCAGCAGAGTAAAGGTTACCACTGTTGTTGTAATTTTTACTGCAAAAAAAGTAGCTGTCACATATACAATTAAGCACACAGTAAATTCAACAGCACATTTTTCTCCGTGCAGATACCAAAGGAATCCAAAATCGATGTTCACTTCAATATTAGTCAAATTCATATATTAGTGGATCAAAAAATTTGGTCTGAAATTTCTTGCGGATGATTATGTCCTGGTGACACGTGAAGTCGAGGCTATAAAACGTGAACCACGCGGATGCTGAAGGTACGGAATGGAACGCCCCCGTCCGGCGGGCATGACGTTGTAAATATTTGCTGTCATCGACGCGGCCTGTCAAAAGCACCCCTGCCGCCAACCTGGTCTTTGGCCCTTTGCCGAGACAGGTTGGGCTTAATAAGAGGATCCTTGGGCACCTCACAGCCACCTTCACTAGAATTACAAATGTCACCTAAGTCTGGTATCGGACACTGATGTTTCGGATAGCGGCTGCTTTGTGCCTGTACCCATAACTCGCAGAGCTCCGCAACCCTAAAGGTTGGAGGACTAAAATGACTTCAAACAGAATGACTTAGCGGATGGTATATATGGTGAACTGGACCGGCCGGGATCGAAAGTCGAGGTATACAACGGTTTTGTTTTCTATTAGCTTCAAGCTCTCTGACTTTGGACAGATAAGTCTTAAAGCGGCACTATCTGGACCAAGGGTAGCTAAAGGGGTGGCGTGCGAAAGAGAGAAACAGTATAGATATACCTGCTGAGATCAGAACGAGTATAGCTGAAGTTAAGATCCTGCGAGGATTCATTTGGGGTTGTCAAACGCTCGTCATAACCAACTTTTGTCCCCTGCAGGGGTAGGCAGGCATATACCTACCTGTTCCACCGCTGGACTCTGTATCTATTTTGCCGCTCGACCGAAGACCCTTTGTCTTAGGTCTCCGGGGATAATTAAAAGCCTGAGAGATAGCTCCGAACGTGGGTGCAGGGGTGGCGAAAGGGGATGAAGAACCGCCTCGTCGAAAGGCGACCGGGGATACTTTCGAAATCTAGGAGTCGGTAGATACATAGAGAAGGAAGCTCGCTGGCTCGATCTTATCTACCGTTTACACCCATCAAGTGCCACCTTCTCTGGGTACCGGCCATCCATCTGAGCCGACCGCCACGACGGCCGCAGCGTTCGGATTCCACAAATTCGTAAATATTCCAGGGGCGCAGGGCTGCCGATGCAGCAACGAGAAACGCCTGTTTCTCTGTCTTTATAGTCCTGTGCTATATATATATATACAGTAGTGCAGGATTGATAGCCTAATGCCGTTCACTACCACAACACTGCAGTAGTAGCATATATAATATACCCAAACATACATATACCTATTATATAGTGGCGACTATATACACGATTGCCTTTCATTTGACAAGAAATTTTTGAATGGAGAGACTTCATGTACTTTTTTCTTTCTTTCTTTCTTTCTTTCTTTCTTTCTTTCAAAATGAAGAGTGGTTTTCATTTAACAAATACGGGTCTTGTTTTTTTTTTTTTTTTTTTTTTTTGATTCTTTCATTTGAAAGCAATTCAATTTTTCGGAAAAATTAACCCTTGCAGGTATTTGTTTTATATTTTTTAATCAAGGCTGATTTTTATCAGACAAAGAAAGAAAGATATGAATTTTTCAATGGTTGTTATTCGTGTAAAGTATAGAAACAGAAGAATTATTCTTCGTGGCTGTAGAAGGTTGTTAATGAAGATCTATATATGGGTTTTTCGGGTTTTGTTCTCAAAATTCTTGACAAGTTTCTTTTACAACCCGAGTCAGAATCAAATTTCTAGTTTTGTTTTATAAGTTCTCACCTGTAGACTCGGAAAATGCAAGGATTGTGCGTGCAATCGAAATTCTGATTGGCACCTAAAAAAAAGGAACAGTTGTGTCTATTTTTAATCGAGTTTTGAGGTAAACTAGACTATTGAAATTCTAGCTTCGACTTCTAGATCCAAAACTTGAAAGAGGCTTTGTGATCCTGCAGGTTTTGACCTCAATCTTCAAAAATACGTTCCGAAAACTGATTGTCGAGTAAATTCTGAGTCGAAAATAAAATCGATCATTGAGGCGACTATTCGCAGACTTCTGAGGTCGTGAGAAGAATTTGAAAACTTACTAGAATGTAGAGACGATTTTGCACAATTTCAAACACAAATGCCAATTCTGTTTAATTTTTATTGACAAAACCAAAGAACAGCGCAATCGAGGTTTTTGGAGAACAAAACTAGAATTTTTATTCCGACTCTGAATAGGTTTTTTTTTTTTTTTTTTAATTTTTAATTTCAGAAACGATGTAATTGATAATATGGGTCTTGTGAGAAAATTGTATGTACCTTTCATGTTTTCTGAAAGTGACGGAGGTGTTTATTATATTACTCTCTGAATATAAACGCGTATAGAAGAGTTTGAATTTCAACAAATCGTCGCCGTTTTACATAGTATCCTGTAGATATAATATATGTAGATACACATACTTCCGTATACGTATATAGTATAAACGCGGGTGAGTCAAGGAAGCTTAAATTATGATCTCCCTAGATTGTAGATAAAGAAATTTGTCGAATCGTGCGAGTGAAACGTAAATATATCTGAACCGCGGGAATTGCTGGGGGAATAGAATGGAAGAAAATGAAAAAAAAAAAAGAAAAAAAAAGGAGGAAAAGGAAAACTATGGTCAGACATACTATATAGATACATATATGTAGTATAATATTGTGTTGTTTCGAGAAAGAGGTTAGGCGTTAGATGCGGTAGGCACAGGAAGAAGAGGGAAAAGGGGGCATAATATAAAACTCTTGGTGAACGGTGTTTCATAAATCCTTCGCGCAACTCATCTCTCGGGCAGAAACCCAGTTAACGGAGTTGTTTATGCTTTCCTGTGTATAGCCGGTGCACGGCGGTTTCTGAAATATGCAAATCACGAATTCGCATAATGGTATTATCGCGATAGGCGGCCACCGCGAGATGAGATCGCGGCCATTACGAACAAACTTTTGGCCAGCTTGGCTCCAGATAGACGCGAGTCCCTCCTCTATCACACCGTATCGCCTTGCCAAACCATCCTCTTCTTCCTCTTATTCTTATCCTCTTCTTCTTCTTCTTCTTCTTCTTCTTCTTCTTCTTCTTCTCTACCCACACACGAAATTCCTATGCGTATATACCTACTTCACCTGTATCTTAAGGTGTTCGAATTTTCTGGTATCCCCGTCCAAACTTCCGCAAGATTTGACTCGCTGATCTAAAAATTTTTCTATCCTAGGTCAAATTTTCTTCGACCGATTAGACCGATACGAATGATTTTGAGTCGAGTCGTAAAGCGGCTACCGCCAAACGACATGATCCTTTTGCGGTGTGGTAGCCGATCGGTTAGGAAATCGGTTTGGAAATCGAACCCTAGAAAGGTAGCTTTACGAGGAGTACCTATATACAGAGAATATATACCTAAGCTTATATTCTAGGGCAGTCAAGTTTGGCGTTGAAATCTGACGGTGATCTTTCGGCGATTCCGTCTTCTTGTGTTTCCTTTTGAAAATGCTCCATATAGCTATAGCATGCGCGGTTACCTCAGCTGCGAAATTCCGGGTTTAATTTTCAGACGGTATTCTCCAGTCTCCGCACAGCTATATATAGGTAGGGACTATACTACCAGAATCGGGAAACACTGGGAGCTCCGGGCGATAAACTTTATTATCATTTTATTCACCAGGAACGAAAACGAAGAGAGGTTTTCGAGCGGGATGTACCGCGCAGTATACTTCAAGTGCGTTCTCTCAGCACGACGACGACGACATCCCCATCGTGCGCGCAGTACCTTAAATTTAAAGTTTCCGTTGCCAAGGCTATAGCCTATAAATCTACGCATACTATATATACCTACAGCGTAATTTTCCTCTTCCATATATATATTTATATATATATATATATATATTATATTACCCAACCGTTGATTCTCTCTAATTTTTAGAGTTAATTTTTTGTCTTCATTATAAAACAATAGAATGAAATCGGGCTTTTGATGTGAAAATCCCGGGATGTGACTTTATCCGCAAACGCGGATACGCTCTGTATATTATTAATTGCAAGGCGGGTAAGATTCCTGCAAACACATTCACTTGCGATTATCAGGTTAACTTAGGATGGGCATGCCGAAACGCAATATAATTGTTATTAAGGCCCATCCCTAGTCGCCCACCTACTTTTGGTCGAAATGTGTTACATTTCGATTATTATCCGAGCCCAGGCGTCAAAAACGCAAAAAAGGCCAACTTAGCGCAAATTCTATTTCATTTCCGAACACATACGTCCAAAAAAATGTTCGTTTCGTGCGAAAATAGAGTCTACAGATGGTTTTTACATTGTTAAAAAATTATTCGAATTCGATTTCCTCGGCGAACAATGTAAAAACCATCTGTAGACTCTATTTTCGCACGAAACGAACATTTTTTTGAACGTATGTGTTCGGAAATTAAAATAGAATTTGCGCTAAGTTGGCCTTTTTAGCGTTTTTTACGCCTGTGCTCGGATAATAATCGAAATGTGACACATTTCGACCAAAAGGAGTTGGGCGACTAGGGATGGGCCTTAAATTGAGCAATAATTTGTTAATCCGGACAGAATAACATCTGTAGGAACTGGAAACGTATACGTATACCTAGTTTGTTTTACCTTTGTATATATATCGTTTACGTTTTAGCTGTTCCGCTTGCTGCGTATCCGCCGGTATAGAGATATAGAACTAGGAGGGGAGATATTAACAAATTCGAGCAACGATTCTCTGCCACTTGTCAGTGCGAATGAATTAGTAGTATTATAATTTGATGTCTGGTACATATAAGCTAAGGTTGATGTTAGGCTAAAGTGTATGTGGTACGATTTTATCCGCACCGTGAGCCCGTTATTGTGTAACGTTTTAACTTATCAAGAAGCTTGGTCTCCCGTCTCTATATACATATTCTAACACACTGCTTCTATATAGGTATGACTGTCTAGCCTGCACGGATAAGTTCTAAGACAGGAAGCATTTCTCTAGTATGTTTATTTATATTTTCTTCTAGTAGGTATACGTCTCTCATTTCACGTTCTTATATATATATATATATATATATATATATATATAATAACGGCGTCCGCAAAATTCATCTCTTTACCACAGGAAAGTTCCCACGGATAACATCTTCCTCAACATAAATATATATATATATATATATATATATGAGCCTCAAAACACGCATTCAAATTTCATTATTTTTGGAGCACGACTCGACACTTGACCTCGTACCTGTATATTTATATTCTGTACAGAAACAAAACGAAATAATACCAAAAACAATATGGAATTATAATAACGCGACAGATTCTGTCACGTATTATATTTATATCATTATTTCCCAGATATACTATATATGTATACACAGAAAAAAAGGTTGACTTGAGCCAAGAAAATTATTCTTCATTCAAGATAATTTTGATTTGATCCGAAAAAATTTCGTTCTTCATTTTTTGGACCGCAAAATTATGTTGAATCAAGTCAACCTTTCTTTCTGTGTATGGAAATAGTTGCGAGTGAAATGCGTTTCAAACATTTATAGTATACCTGACACATTTAATTCGCATGCATTTAACGTCCAATCACGATTTTAGATCTGATATAAGATTTGAAAATCTGTATGAAACTATATTAGTACTGAGCCTATAAAACGCAATGGAATAAATTTTCCACGCTACATATTCTTCACGGTTCTGTTCAATTCAGAAATTTTAAAGCCTGCAGTATATATGATATGATATGATATATAGGTACTATATAACTCGAACTCGCGCGCATGGGCATCAATTGTATTTACACGCAACAAGTAATATTCTATACTCTATATAGGTGGACAGATTCGATGTGCTTTATGTATATATAGCAACGTTTTATATCTGGTCAACAATTTCCATCATTTACTATACATCTGTGTGGCGGTAGGTGTATACATATATATATATATATATATATTAGGGTGGTTCAAAAAAGACCTAATTTCTCAGATGTTGCTGCTCATCCGTGAATATGTTGTTTGTGATTTTTTTAAATTATTCCATTTTTTTTTAGCTCTATTGGACAATATTTACTACTGCCTCAGTGAAGTTGAAATTTCGAAATTTTGCCATTTTTGGTAATTTCAAAGTTCTCAGATCAAAGTCCTCATCTGACTACCTCTAGGTTCTCATTCAATGAGGATGTTGGTTCAAGATGAGACTCGTACGATAATATTTAGTACTGCCTCGGAGACATTGGAGTTTTTTTTCAATATTTTGCGTTTTTTCGGAGATTCGATCGCCAGGTGCTGCTCATGAGACAGTTTCATCTTACCAATATAAGGAAAAAATCCAAACAGTTTGCAGTCTGCGGGACCATTTTTACTACTGCCTCATTGAGGGCGACTTTCCTTCAAGTAAAATTACCAACATGAGGCAGTAGTAAGAATGGTCCCACAGACTGCAAACTTCGTGTACTTCTTCCTTAAAATGGTAAGAAAAGACTGTCTCATGAGCAACACCTGGCGATCCAATCTCTAAGAAAACCCCTAAATAGTGAAAAAACTTCAATGTCTCTGAAGCAGTACTAAATATTATCGTACGAGTCTCATCTTGAACCAACATCCTCATTGAATGAGAACCTAGAAGTAGCCAGATGAGGACTTTGATCTGAGAACTTTGAAATTGCCAAAAATGGCAAAATTTCGAAATTTCAACTTCACTGAGGCAGTAGTAAATATTGTCCTATAGAGCTCAAAAAAATGGAATAATTTTCCAAAATCACAAACAACATATTCACGAATGAGCAGCAACATCTGAGAAATTAGGTCTTTTTTGAACCACCCTAATATATATATATATATAATGTTAGTAAATATGAAATTCAATAACTCGAATTCTAACGGCATGGTAATATTATGGTATAATATTTCTCCTTATTTGAGTTTCCTTTTGTTGTAATTTTGGCACAGTATCAATGGTAATTTAAGATTTTTTTGTTTTTTTTTTTTCGCAACGTTTCGTTGATCTACGATAATAATATTTTCAGCTTGTCTTAAATGTGGAATGTGTTGGCAATGATTCCGGACTTGTTGCTTACTCGCTCGGTGTTTAAATTCTCTTTATTTTAAGTTTCGCGTTAAACGATTATTATACCTGTATTCGTCATTGCAGTCTGACTGGCTGAGTGTAAACGAAAAAAAAAAAAAATACAATCACTCTTATATTATACCTAATTGAGTGTTGTTTCGAAATGTCTTCTCACCGCGATACTCGTCCATTCGTTCGATTAATTATTAATTATCGATAATATCGCAGATTTGAGAACGATTAATACTATATAAATGAATTCATTTCGCGAAAATGTATTTTCAAATTCAAACTCAACTATTTATGGCGCGATGGAGTTTACTCGGTCAGAATTATTACTGTATGGATAAAACTTAGTTATCCTTTTAATTTTTTTATTTTTTTTTTAAGTGGTGGAACTGGCGGGTCCCCGATAGCTTCTCAAAATTCTTATAATATGTATTATAAAACATGAAGCAACCAGCAGCACGCTGCCATCTTGCGGAAATTTGTTTCGTATTTTTATCGTCTATAGACTCATGCTGACATCTGTCGATATTCGTTGAAAGATATTCTATATCGCGGGAACGCGGGAGTTAGCTTTTGAATTTAGCGACAATATTCTGCTTATTTTTCTTCATTTCGTTACACCTTATCGATTAGATTTTGTTTAAATACTTGAGAAAAATAAAAATATTGGAGTTCAGAAGGAAATAAATACGAAAAGTGCGGAGGATTTCATGATTTATGACGAAACGTTTTATTTGAAAGAAAGAAAAAAAGAAAATTCTGCATTATTGGAATGTTAAATGACACACATTTTTTTATTATCATTATTATTATTATTATTATTATCATTATTATTATTATTATTGTTTTTCTTCAACACTATTTATAACTCTGGGTTAAAAAATCATTATTAAAAAATCTTTTCTACAATTAAATGGTATACCAAATGTATAAAAGGCTATCACCGTAGCGGATGATTTTTCCATTCATGACGTATACATATACATACATAATATTATACCTAATCATTCGTGAAAACAAAATTGAAAAAAAATAAAATAAAATAAAAAAATGGCATAATCTAAGACATCTTCTTCGTATTTTTTGTTTTCCTTTATTTTTTTTTTCCTCTACTTATATTATCTTTCAATTATATAGATAGAAAAATCTTCCGCAACGCGAAACAACATTGTTACAATATTTATACGAACTAATTGTAAAAACTTGTACAGTCGTAGTAATTTAACACTATTTTCAAACGTTAGTTTATAGATTTTGTTAATTATTATTATTATTATTTTTTTTTTTTTTGTTTTTTTTTTTTTTTGGATTTTTAATGTTCTACACAAAAAGAGGATGAAAAATTAACGTTTCTTCTCATGATCTTTAAAGGGCCGTATACAGATGATTTGACAACGATTACAAAATAATTTCTATACTATGGGAATAAAGCTTCTGAATATGAATTTAAAAGAAACTATACGCTAATCTGTTAAAATCACATCTTAAAATGAGCCAAAAAAATGTTTGCATTGAAAAAACTGAATATCTGTTACGCATAAAGAGAATTTTGATTATATTTCAAATATTGAGCTTACAACATGCTCTCTTTGCTTGACACATTTTTAAGTTCTTTGGTTCTACATTTTTCTAGCTCATTTCATTTGTCGATATAATTCAAAGAGACTAACGAATAGCTTCTTCGAAATTATTCTTATGGTCGGAAAAATGATCCCACAGTATTGATTAAGGATGTTCTGGAGGTACAATCGGCATCAAAACAATAAGACAGACAAAAACCGAATTTGCTAATTTTGGATGATATTAATGCGAAAAATGATTGAATAATATCGAGGAGCGGATATTCCCATACAACTTCAGAAAATGAAAAAACTCTCAATTTAGTGACAGAATTTCGAAAATACCACAACAATCATGAAAAGTTGTAAAAACATTTTACAGGTATTTGCTGAAAATGGTGAAAATCGTTCATTTTTGATCCGATTTAAAAATTTCAGGGTTTGTTATACTTAGTGATAAAATCTCTACGAACTCACTGAAAAAAGTTTTGCATAAAACACTCATATTCAAGTAAAAAAATGTAACAGTATATGTATCATGTGAATCTCAGAATGTATCGGATTGTGAACAACTGAATTCTTACTCAAATATGAGTGTTTTATGCTAAACTTTTTTCAGTGAGTTCGTAGAGATTTTATCACTGAGTATGAACAAACCCTGAAATTTTGAAATCTGATCAAAAATGAACAATTTTCACCATTTTCAGCACATACTTGTAAAATGTTTTTACAACTTTTCACGATTGTTGGTATTTTCGAAATTCTGTCACTAAATTGAGAGTTTTTTCATTTTCTGAGGTTGTGGGAATATCCGCTCCTCGATATTATTCAATCATTTTTCGCATCAATATCATCCAAAATGAGCAAATCCGGTTTTTGTCTGTCTCATTGTTTTGATGTCGATTGTACCTCCAGAACATCCTTAAGTCGTTTGTATAGGCTGAATACCAAAATAGGTAAACTGTATCATCAAAATGTGCATCGTTTAGCGTGTAGTTATAACTCCCCCTCCTTTTTTATGTTTGTTATAGCCATTCCGTAAAATTCCCTGAATATTCCTATACGATTTATTGTAATAATTGAATTTTAATACATAGGCAAGTATAAGCAGCTCGATAAATTCACTCTATTTTTTTTTTATTATTTTTTTTTTTATTATTATACAAAGACCAATTAAAAGGTCATTGGTGCATCAAAAAATATGATAACAACCTGTGCCTCAGGTGATTTTGTACAAATTTACAAGAAATTGAAATACTATTTTTTTTTTTTTTTTTATATTCTTCTTTTTTTATGTTATTGTTTTAATTCTTTCTTATTTTGCTTCTTCAAAGACATTATTGACATATTTAATACTGACCAAGTGACCAAACAACACTGAATGTTCAATACTGTTATCGATAAAATATATCAGAAATATTATACTATTTATTTATTTATTTATTTAATATTTATATTGATGACGCACTCATTAATATACTATATATATGTAATAGGTAATAGATTCGCTTTATTAGCACACAAGAGAGAGAGAGAGAGAGAGAGAAACAAAAATAAAAAATAAATAAATAAAAGAAAAGAAAAAAAACATTAGAAGTTAGATTTTATTCAACGAATATTAGATGTAGTTTTTTTTTTTTTTTTTTTTTTTTTTGTTTTGTTAATTATTATTATTTTTTTTTTTTTGTATCGTATGAGTATTCTAGATACATTATTATGTTAAATATTTTAATTCGTAGCCAGTTAATTACAAATACTTAATTGTTTGCTAAACAATTTCAAAAAACACTTTCTATCACAGACAACGTTTAACGTTTATACCTTTATACCATTTGAAACCACTACAATTAATAATATGTGACGCCTTTGAAATTATATATGCCTATTACTGTATTTAAAAAAAAAAAAATGCAGGAAAAAAATTTATTGATTTATTTATTTTTTATTTATTTTTTTGTCTCTTTTCATATATTATATGCGTCAGTCACATTCGTTGTGGTTTCAAAATTGCAACATTCTCTCACAATTATCCGAATAAACTTAACAGAGAGATATTAATTAAGTACATATTTTGATTGTAAATTAGGTAACAAAGGAATTATCATTTCAACTGTATAGGCTGAATCTACAATATAATACAATACAAGATTCATCACTCAATTTTTATACTACAAAATTAATATTATTGCTTCGTTCAGTTATACACCTATACAGTGATAAATAATACGGACTTAAAAATTAGAATTAATTTAAACAAAAAAAAAAAAAAAACGAGTATAGAAAAAATGAGATTACATGGCTAATTTTTTTTTTTTTATTCAATTATAGAAGCAGTCTTTCAATCGTCGGCCCAATCACACAATTATTAATTAAATTAAATTAAATTTCGAAACATAATATTAGGTATCTATAAAAAGAAAAACCATAGCGAAAATAAACATTTACAGACCTGTATGAGTCATAGAGAAGATCTTATTTTTCTATAATAATATTAATTTTATTTTTTTATTTTTTATTTCATTTTTTTTTTTTTTTTTTTATTCATTGTAAATGTGTAAATAAAAATAATTCAATTGTATAGTTAGTACTAGTTTTCATTAGTAAATTTCAACGCTAGTACGGATGATTTTCTAATTTTCATTTTCATTATTTTCAAAGCTATAGTATAGTATAATTATTATCAGAAAAGCCTACAATTATATACAAATCTATTTACACTTTATAGTGTTTCTTCTATACAGGCACCAGGCTTCGATCTGCTCTTTGATTATTATCAACTTTATGTAACTTAAGTTATTCAAGAATTATTTATCATTTAGTTTATTACTGTATCAATTATGTAGTTAGATTTCTTAGAATCAGATCGAAACTTGCTTCGATTTTATTTTTTCAATCAATAGTATAGCAATTCGAATAGAAAGAGCTTGAGAACCTGCTATACACACATTTCCAAAAACGTTGTTTTTTTTTTTTTTTTTTTTTTATATATACTAGATTTAAATTGAATTTACACAAATATTCGATAATTAAGACTCAGGCATGTTGTCTTTAGAATCTTCATTAATACTTATTTAACTCGAGTGACCGTTACATCTTCTAATAATAATGATTGAAATACGAGTGAGCCTTAGCGTTTAGTCCCTCGATAGCAGGGCCTTCTTTTTGAATTCACAATTAGAATCTATTTTTGTTATTTTTCTTTTTTTTTTTTTTTTTTATACAACGTTCCTTTCACACCTTTTTTTTCTAGGTATCGTAATAATATCGTCTTTCAGTTCATTTTCCTGTTAATATCTTTAATTCGATAAGAATATCTGAGTATGAAAGAAAGAAAGATAATAATAATAAAAAAAGAACTCTTTTTTTCTAAAATGGAATGCAACAATAATTCCAGATCCTTTACTCCATATTAAAAGAAAAAAAAAAAAACAAATTAAATATAAATCTAAGGGCAAGATATCTTTAGGAATGTTTCTTACATATTTGTTTTCTAAAAACGAAGATTTACACATATGTATATTGGATAAATCATAGCGGGAAAATTTTCAGCCTTTTTTCTATAAATTACTATCAAGCTCGGTTTAAGTAAACTTACTATCCAGGAATAGATTTAAGCTCGTATTTTTTTTCTCAAGGGATAAACGGCGTCGATTTCAACACGTAGGCAAAAATTTTTAAAATAAATCAATGCCTCTTCCCTTAATTTAATTTTCTAAGCCTGTGTACCAATTCATAGAATAAAAGTCTCACTGCTGTATTACGTAACAGTACGAAGGTAACTCTCGGTGCTCTGTTTCCACCGTTTAAAATACACCAAAACCGGCTGTTTTTGATCATAGAGCTGTACTTTCAAACGGTGAAACAGGCCTTTCAGGCGTACAACACCTCTCGGGTGTACAACAAAGTTCAGGGGTCGCTCCGCCTCCTCTTAGCTTAACCAGATCTAAATCAGCAAAAAAATCGCTGTTCATAGTGCCCACCGCACTATCTAATTCGAAACTATCCTGCCTACACAGATCCGAGTTTATGTAAGATTTGATACGACCATCTTTAGGATCTTGAGAAGCCTTGAAAATTCTCGGCTTATCCTTTCGGGATATCAAATAGTCCTTTTTTTTATCGCTCAATTTAGAGTCAAAGCATGCGTTGTTGTTCAGGCATTTACAGTCTTCGGACGGTTTGCATAAGCATTTGAGTACCCTGTCGTCGTTATCACTCTGCACAGAGATTGAATCCGAGTATATGCTATTCAGTCTGTAAAATTCGTCTTTTTTCAGGGTACTTTCGTTTGAACAAAAACTATCAGTTCTATATAGGTCGTCTTTCTTCAAAGTACTTGCGTCAGATCCAAAACTATCCTGTCTAGATACGATATCTCGCTTAATACCAACAGCCTGCGAACAATCTTTGCCCAATTTTGTATTAGACGCTACATCTTCTTCTTCTTGCCGCAATATTATGCTATCCAAACCCAGGTTCTTAGAATTAACTTTAGATTTCTGATCGCTTGATAATGACCTGAGTTTAGAAAGCTTTGAGGTCTGTGGTGGCACAGATCCATTGTTCGATAAGCTCTTATTAGACCCGGTGCTATCCTGTCGATAAAATGCATTTTTCGGCTGTTCTTTAGTAGGCGATATCTTAGTTCTTCGGAAATACAATCCAGCCGGTGATTTAGAACTGTCCGACGAGCTTTTACTCGAATTACTATTTACAGAATTTGAACTACTGTATCTAGACAGAGTCCTGTTTTCTTTTTCCGGAAATATTTTACCCTTAAGAATTTGCCTGGTAGAATCCAACCCGGTGAAACCACCTTCAGATTTCTTTTTTTCACTTGAATTCTGCGACGTATCTCTGGCCTTTGGTGTTACTGTAGTCGTGTTGATTTGGTAAGAAAATTTCTTGCCGATATTGCACGGCGCCAATGATCTGTCTGAATCTGTTTCGATGTTAGCTTGTCCGACGTATTTTATCTTTTCTATAAGCGGTGGGCTCGGTACAGTTTCTTTGCTTTCGCTAAATTGTCTCGTCCCAGTTTCGTCCAAATCGGTGAACTGTTTCATGTACTTTTCATTAGTAGGAGATAACAAGTTGTCGGTATTCTCCTTAGGCAAGCTCTCCTCTCTTTTGATTTGGTATTTGTCGCCGATACTACTCTTGCTAGTCTGTCTTGAGTATACAGAGCCTTTTGATGTATCGGGAGAAGGTAGATCTTTGGATTTAGATCTGTTTTGTCGAGAGTATAAATCCGGAGGTATAACAATGCTGGGTTTTTCTCTATCGGGCAAAGACTCCTTAGATCTTGAATTCTGTCTTGAATACCTTCCCAAGTTTATGGACGGCGTATTTTCGCTCAGTTTCTTTACACTCTCCGGTATTTTTGGATTCTTGTTATTCACGGGGCTGATATCACGCTCTAAGGTACTATCCTGGCATCCGCATGACCGTTTCTTCTCTTGATGAACCTGTCCTTCTCTTATGGGCTTCAATTGCGGAGCTAAAGTCTCCGGGGTAGTTGATTCGCTGCTGCTTGGACTGGGGCCCGTATAATGCCGAATATCAAAGTCTAAGTCCGAGGCCAATGGAGCGCCGACCGATAGATGCATAGCCAAGCCTTCAAACCACACTTCCATGACTTCGAACGGCGGTCTTTTGTCCGGGTTTAAATCGCAGCACAAGAAAGCTATCATGTAAAATGTCTCGGGGCAGTTAGCACAGAATTTTTCTTTAAACACGTTCTGATTCAGGCCAAAGTCAGATGATCTTGGAAGGTAATCCGGGTCGGCTTGAACCCTGCCTATTATTTCGCACAGCACTATGCCGTAGCTGAATATATCAACTTTTTCATCGTACTTATTCCCCTTCATCATTTCTGGTGCCATCCAATATGGATTACCTACAACTGTGTACCGCTTCTTGCGTTCTAATCTCTTCGAACTTCTACCCTCGCCAGAATGTCGACTGTACTTTCGTTTGTCAGGCGAATTACTGTTCTGAATTATTCTCGCCAATCCAAAGTCCGCTACTACTACAGTCTTGTCTTCTCTCACTAAACAATTGTGAGAGTTTAAATCCCTGTGGATAATGTTCATTGAATGTAAATACGCCATTCCAGCTGCGATGTCTTTTGCAAAAGATGTACGCTGCTCCCACGGCAAAGGTTCGTTAGTGTCGTGTAAAAGACCGCGCAATGTACCACCTGATATAAATTCTGTTACCAGATGCAATTTCTTTTCCTTGTACAGTACTCCTATGAATCTAAGCACGTTGTTGTGATGTAAAGAGCGCAATACTGCAACCTATTTAAATATAAGATTCATATGTGTGAATTTTTATTAGATTAATACTAGCAGCTGAAGATTTTAGTCACAAGCCACCTTACGCTTACCTCTTTCAAAAAGTTCTTCTGAGCTTCTTCGTCGACTCTGTATAACTCCTTAAGCACCATTACTTCGCCTGTGTCTCTATGAGTGACCTTGTACACTTGTCCAAAGAACCCTTTACCCAAAAGTTCGCCTTTAACTAGATCACTGGCTCGGAATATCCTCTGGTTTTTGGGCTCTACTCGAAACGATCTTGTGCGGCTTAGATCAGAAGTCGAACTTGTTTGTGGAGATCTGAAAGACAAATTGTCGTATAGAAATCTGAAACTAATACATAGAAGCTAAAATAGTAGGTTTTATTATTTTTTTAGAAATTCACCCATCGAGTAATCTGGACATTGAACTGCTGCGCTCTTTATGCGTTGGATCTCGCGTTCTCCTCAGTTGCCTACTTCTTGTTCCACTAATGTATCCCTCGTCGCGCCGTTTAAAAAGCCTTTCTTTACCCTCTGGGCTGGTCTTTGGGCTATGAGAACTTGTGAGAACAGGTGACGGAGCATTTGGGAAAGAAGGTCTTCTAGACACTGCGTCTGGGTCATGTTCAATGGTCAACTAGAATCGAAAGTTCATCCATGTTTTATTCAGAACTGAAGAAAACCGAACTTAACAGTGATAGATCTGTGTGATCCTATACCTGTAGAACCGTGTCCGAATATCGTATGAGATTCTCTATACTTTCGATCGGTTGTTCTTTAACAGGCGTGCCATTCACCTCTAGGATTCGATCTCCTATATGAAGTGACATGAGATCACTAGACATGTTCAGTCTGCAACATTTCGTTCAAACATTTTCAAAACGGTTGATTAAATTATTTGACAAAGAACTGTTGTCGCGTGCAAATATTTCGCATTTTTTTTTTACGTGCATGGTACTTTTTACAAGTGATTAATTAAATAAAATGTCTGTGGTTCAGACTACTAGGTAGATGGACGAGAGTAATTCGGACTGTGAAAACTCATACACATGGGTGATTGAACAGCTATGTTAAGCGAAATAATTTGCCAATCGATGATGTAGAAGTAGAGAATTTCAGTTACTTCTTCTACTCTCCAGTCGATGATATTCAATGCTAGATGATAGTCCAAGCGGCAAGATGAGAGAGAACATTTAGTCTTAGATGTGAAAATACTTAGGAGATAAGGCGAAGATCTTGAGAATGAACAACAACAACAGGGTGTGAGTCGAAAGTTTAAATTGCAGAATAGAGGAAGAGAAAAGAGGAAGCTTTTAGGAACTCGGATTATACTTTCTCATAGCATGCGGTAAAGTCATTTTTATAAGACCATCCCTCGATCAAGCTTTCTAGCAATATGTATACAGATAGTAAACTAGGAGTACTACAACTATACTGTGAGTATTTTAGATTTGTCTATATCTTGATGCGTAAAAATCCTAATGACAGTATAGATACATGCATTGAGTGATAATCAACTAAATCTAACTTTATACCATTGATGATTAAATAAAATGAGCCTATGATTGCGATCATATCGAACACCAAGCAGCATTTCACTGTGCAGAATACAATAATACATCGACATTGATTTATTGAGTTTGAATTATTAATTTGTTATGAAATACCTATAATTAGAGAAGTTGCAGCATAGCCTAAACAGAACCTCCATCACAGAGGCAGCCAGCTTACTCATTTTTCCACGAACGTTTCTGATTAACCTGCGTTTTCGTTTCCGTTTTAGTTATTAGCAATAATAGAATAACGTAAGTCAGGGGAAGATGATGATGATGATTACCCTAATCAAATACCTAACAGCTATAGGATAGAGTCGGGCATGGTTCAAATGACTGATATACCAGGAGTTTTCGTGGAAACGCTTCATAAGACGCCTGCATACATGCAATTCAAACATCGAGCGTTCAGGTTTTGCCTGTATGCAGGCGTTTTTACTTTCCTATGAAGCGTTTCCACGAATACTCCCGGTATATCTTTCCCCCCTGACTTACCTCATACCTACTTCAATTCATAAATATACTGATCATTAATACTAAATAATACTAGATGAAAATTAACTCTTTACCTAAATAGTAGTCATTAGTTTAGTCATTTTAGTTATCTACGGGTTGCTGTTTCGATGTGTAAAATCTTGCCGGAATTACCCAATTACAAAAGCACTCGATTATCATCATCCAGGAATGTTAGAATTTAAATGAATACTCAGTTTTGAATTTTCAAACGAAATTCTATCCAAGTTATATCTCAATTATAGATATTTGGATTTTGAATGTCTAAGTAATTGTTCAGAGATCAAAAGTACCTAAACTTTTTTTTCTCCACTGTTTTTCAATTTTTTTAAAACAAAAATCAACGATGATGTAAAAAAAAAAAAAAGAATTAGCAATCTTTGACTGCTATTTTAGAAACACAAGAATAAAGTAACAACGAACAAAACACAGATACCAAATTTATACAATATAAATTGTTGCACGATGTAACGGTTTTCTTAATGTGTTAAATTGTTTGTTTCACTCACTCAGAGATGCGCAATAAAGCTCCTCCGCAACTTCTCGGACTTGGTGATGTGTCCATTGATAGTTTAATCCCTCTTTGTCTCTCGGGATCTTGATTAGTGCCATTTGTGTTCGGAGGAATCTCTACCAGTCTTATACTGTGCGGATTTCTGACGAAAGGGTAATTGGCGGTTTTGCTAAGCGGCTGCATCTGCCTCTTGTAACAAACACCGCAGTACAGCTTGGACCGTTCAACAAGAGCGTAGCTCTCACCGTCGCCAATGAAATTGCTGCATGAATTACACGCAAAACATTCAGGATGAAATTTGTGGTCTCCTGCCAGCATAACTGGACCCGTAATGACCTGGACACACCCCTGGCATGCCTCGCCATAAGCAGACCAGTAGTCATTTTTACAAAAGAGTAAACCATCTTTTTCAAAATACCAAGATGACAAGGCAGCGTCACAAGCTGAGCACCTATGAATATCAAAATAATACTTCAGACTCTGATGTAGAGATTTTCGAGTAAGAGGAACTAACGGGAGAGATTTCAGCTTCAATTTCGCTTCAATTCCTAAATATTTCTTGAACCATGTGTTGTACTGTCTTCACATGGAACAGGGATAGATATGTACTATGAACACAATTGAAATTGTGATATTTGAAAGTTTGGATTTGATTTTTCAGTTACTATATTAGCTTTTCTAATAAACATTTCTCTCAAGATATGAGTCAGGGTTTTTCTAGGGAGAATTTGCACCTAACTTAGAATATGGTTCATCATGAATTTGCTTAAAAATGACTTTCCCTGAAAAACTTTTGAAAAAAAATATCTGCCTCATTGATTTAGCACTATCTTCTCTTTTCCAGACCGTAACTAGATCCATGGTGTAGTAAAACTTGATTATAAGACGGGTGTATAACACGTGTTTCTTTCCTCCCCTCCCCTAAAGTGTTGTGTTTCACCCTTCGCATTTATTTTCCCAAGAAAAGAAAACACGGCTTTTAAATTTAATTCAAGGAAAATCTGGAAGCTAAATATTGACCAAAGGCCATGAATCAGGAATTTTCTTTGCTTCAGCATCGTCTAGGCTAGACAAGATGTAACTAATCATCATTTCACACAATTTAAGAAAATAGATGTAAGGATGAACCAGAAATCTTAATATGGGACCTGGAGTTCTTCCTCACTTTAATCTCTTTTTACACAATTGAAAGCTAACACAAAGTATTTTCTTGGCAATATGCCCATCTCATTCAATGTCTGCATTAAAGTCTTACCGAAAACAGTCAATATGCCACTCCTGACTTAATGCCTGAATGAATTCGTCGTCGTCAATTGCGTTAAGGCACCCAGCGCAGACGGACGGACCACAACTTTCCCCTCCGGTATCTGTGGCATTTTGTTTAAAGCCTTTAAAAATCTGTCTCAGCCAATAATATAATCTTAGAAATTGATTAAAGATTGGATTTAAAATTTTTCATAGTTTTTTTTAGTCATTGAACGTCATCAGTTACGAATATTCATACTTTGTGTAGTATAATCTATTGTATTTTTAAACAATTGACTATACTTTGATGTTTTTACTATCTGTGTCTTATAACTTGATTTGTAATGTAATAAATTATATTGAAAGAAATAGTTATTAAAAAAGTAGACAAATGAAAGTAAATAATATATTATCTGAATCATGTCTTATGTCAATGCGAGTATTCGATTGTCAATAGTAGGTATGTGAGTAGTGACTGATACTTGAAAATTATGTCGTAATGTGCAGTGTTCTGAATTTTGTTGTACATATTATAATCATCGGTATGCCTTATGACATGAAGTTGGTAATATAAGGTTGGGATTGTTACTGATGAATTAATATGCAAATTGAAGGATTACGCGGGCGCAAATAAACTGTGTATGTAAATAGAATGATTAATCGCAAACTTAGAACGAACATGGGACGCCCACACATTCGGAGGTAGATGTGAGGTGTCAACTGTCAAATATTAGGGCTTGAAGTTATCCGTGAGACACCATTTCGACATTTAATGTATAAACAATGTCGGGTTATTCGTTATAATATTACTTTTATTTATTGGTAAACATTTTTTAAACGTAAAAACATACCATTTGTTGCAATTTCTTCCATCATGGCATCTCGTCTGTTCACGTTCCTATCCCCACCATGATACCACTACTAACTAACCAGATCACAAGTGATTCGTTTTTCATTCGTGATGAAATGGGAAAGATGCGCGCGTCGGTTTACGTTTTCATAGGACATTTTCATGATGCGACAAGCGTTGCGGAGACGGCATGTGATTGGATAATATAATATCACATTGATAAGTTGTCGCCGCGCGACTCGAATAACGAAGCTTTATCATTGGCTGGATCGTAACGCCCGCGCTAAAACTTGATTATTTGAACTCAATGGCGAGAATTTTTTTTTATACAATTTCCTGCATTTTTTGATCTTCTACATAAATATACGAATTTCGAAGAATCCGTGCACGTTACGCCTATCGCTAAATGCAACCCGTATAGGTGCGATTTCACGCTGACGCTTGACGCTGATTTTGGGCGTCAAAATTATTGGGTCACGTGACGTCAAGCGTCAAGCGTTCGACTTCGTAGGGCGGGAATAATTTGAATTCTTTACTCATTACTGTTAAATGAAAATGCTAAGTAATAGGAATGCTGAGTAGTTTATTGTATACCCTGGGGATTGAATAATAAACAAATTCTCTATATAGAGATAACAGTTTATTATTTATTAATATCGTAAATATCTAAAAAGATACAGATTTTTTTTTTTTTTTTTTTTTTCGTTTTATGGATTTCAATTTTTAAACGTACATACATATATTCAAATGTTGAGCAATTACATGTTGTGTTATGTAGTACGATGATCAATCAATTGATATGCTATCAGAATTAGATACTTCAATACTGTTGTTTGTATAAATGAAAAATTGTATTAAAAAAAAAATTTGATAAATTGTGAAATATAGTTTTAAACCAATTGTCAAGATGTTTTTGTTGTTTTTTTTTTCTTACTTTTTCTGTAATTTATAATATGAAACTTGTAATTTGAAATCAATTATTGTATTGAAATACCTAATCGGAGTTATAAGAAACTACATATTTATGAAAATGAGGATAAAATTAGGTGTAGATATTGTGCGCAAATTGTGATATAGATTGTTTCATTGTTAATAACAATTGCGATTTAAATATTATTACATAATCTATACTGTATAGGTGTATAATATTATTATCAATATGACGTTTTCAAAAAGAATAAATGTGATAAATTATGCGTTTCGTGTGATGTTTATTATTAAAAAGATTGCACAATCAATAATAATAATAATACACACATCAGAATTATCTAATCCTATAGTTATTAGAAAAGATATTTTATACACCAAAGGCTACCATGTGATATGTAGACTAGTCTATAAGTATGCAGATTTTTCAAATCTACTTAATGTAGACATTGAAACATTATTCTAATTGACCAAAATTTTTTTTTTTTTTTTTTGGCACATTTTGAATGTGTTGCAGACCATTCTTTTTGCTTATAATTAAGTATCGCTATAAATTTCAATTAAAAAATTGAATAAAAATGATATTTTTATTAAGAAAATAAATATTTCATAACGATATAGAATGAAAAAAAAAATTTATACATGAAAGATGGATAATAATCATTTAGTAGAAAGAAACAAAAAAAAAAAAAAAATGTGTATTAAATGAGATTTATGATCCGTGCGCAAATGATTTGCACTGTTTAAAAGTAAATAAAAAATTAAATAACTAAGTAGATGTAATACTGATTACTGATTAACCCTGGGCATTGGGGAAATATTTAATACATGGTGCCTATATTTTTTTTTTTTTTTTTTTCACTCTTGTAAACTATTTCTAGTCCCATTAGGAAGACCATCGACTATATATGGTAGTAATATACCAATATGTAGGTACAGATCGATTATTATATACTTTAAAATAAATTACGCTATTCTTATTTGAGTAATAGATAACTGGTATTCGGTATATGTATAAGTAGTAGGTAATTGTAGAACATAGTACACACACAGCCTTTTAAAATGCGTATCTATGTTTAAGGCAATATTAATTTCCTAATTCATTAATTCTCATTTTTCTATTTGCTTTTTTCTTATTATTCTTCTTTCTTTAATTAAACTCCTTTCACCGTTTTTATACTGAAAAATTTTACAATTTGGCACAAAGTTTTTTTTTTTTTTTTTTTTTCAAGTTTTCCATCACCTTTTCGATTGAAAACTAAATGAAATTGTTTTTGAAAAATTATTTCCATTATTTTATTTTTTAATATGTTATTTTATTATAATTATATATAAGTGTGAAAATTCGATGCATAAAAAGTGCAAGTGATTACAATTTTTTTTTTTTTTTTTTTTTTTCTTTGTGTAGAAAGTGTTTGAAATGCTCATAAGTCATAATCCATACGGTATATAATGAAAGAATGTATAATAATAATATAGAAAGAAGAAGAAGGTGACTGAAGAAATTGTATTGCGGTGTTGAATTTAAGAAACCTTTAGTGATATTAGATTGAGATTATGATTATTTTTTAAGATCCCTCTTGAAAAATAGACAAAAATACTATCGTAACAAGGTGAAAGTTTTGTGGAACAACCAGTTTACTTATTATTCGAAGTTTAATGCCACTATTTGTTACTGTAAACTCTAATCCTAGTGATATGACAAAAAAAAAAAAATATATCGCCAACATCTCAATAGTTCATAAGGAATTTTTAAATCTTACCGATTAAATTTCACAATGTTCAAGAAAATCAATGCAATCATCGTTTTTGGCCCCCGTCACCGCAAATAAAAATCACATATCGAATGTATTATTTGTCAAATATTCCCACTTGATACTTCCAGACATAAAGAAATTATAACCAGTAAGATTTAAAGAAAAAAAGAAAAAAAAAAAAAAAAAAAAACAAAAACAAAACGCCTTGTAATTATGACGATTAAGATTTTTTGAACAAAATTCTATCCGAAATGAAACAGGTAGTTTTCGGCTAAAAAACAAAGGTCATAATAATATGAACTATAAAATGAAGGGCTAAAATAATCAGAACAATAATTCAGATCTATTTTAATTTCTACTTGAGCTGCGGCGTTGGTTTTTGTCCAACAATTTTGTTTCTTAAAATATTGAAGTGACCTTGAACCTGAGAAAGCTGAGCCTTCAAAGAATCTGAAAGTTGTTTCTGTAGCTGTTGGACCTCCAGGATGTCTCGACGCAACGTTTGATATTCTTCCTTTACCTGTGTTACCGAACGCAACAGTCTGAGCACAGATATCTGTGTTCAAACACATGAGAATGACATTACAGCATGAAAATAAGTCATCTTATAGGTAGAAGGCTGTTTTGTTCATTTCCAAACAAAATTTTGGGGATAAAGGGAAAAAAAAAAAAAAAAAAAAGAACCACATGCCTCATAATATCTGAATTCGATATCCCCTTAGCTGGTAACGTTTAGACAACGTGAAAACATGTGTGACATACCTCGTTGTCCGGGTCTTGAAATTCTTTTTCAAATGCATCGATTTGCCAAGTGATCATGTCGAGCTTGCCGTCTGCTTCTCGGACCTGGAATGGTAATGTTTGAAAGGAAATATCGAAGGTCAAAGACCGGGTGATGTTCGGAGGTTAATCTACCTACTCGACTGATGCACGATTCGGATAATTTACACTTACGCTCTGTTCG
Organism: Tenthredo mesomela; assembly: GCA_943736025.1. NCBI lineage: Eukaryota > Metazoa > Arthropoda > Insecta > Hymenoptera > Tenthredinidae > Tenthredo > Tenthredo mesomela. Next base: position 3,827,821 of record OX031020.1, on the reverse strand, counting down.
AGATGAACGATCGCGGAATTCATTTTTTTTTTTTTTTTTTTAGTCGTTTTACGGCTGGATTATAACACCGATTATATATATTCACTATGTTATTTAAATATAAGTTAAAATTTTCGAGATGAATATTATTACACTATTTTAAAGAGTCAGGTTCATTGATTGCGGGATGTGAGAATTCCGAGGACCGTTGCAAGATCTGACTGACTGACTGCCTTTTGAAAAGAACTTTATAGAAAATTTACTAGATGGCGTAACGGAGTCGAGTTTGTTTTAAAGCACTGAACTATCTATAGAGTTCCTGCGGTGTTTTAAAGACATCATATTTTAGATTTTTAATGCGAAAGAATATGAACACATCTACTTTATTGCCGAATTTTTCAATCTTTTTTCTAATATACACAGTTAACGAATCAACATTTTATACTATATTATACTACATCAATAAACTATCATACTATTTTATTACAATCACCTATTTCATGAAAACAAGACAAAATTCAATTGGCAATAATAATTTATATCGAACGTTTACAGTTTGATATTACCTATTATCATATTGTGTTATCTTATAGATGTAAAAAAATCGACTATTCTTTTTTTTTTTCAATTTTCGCATTGAAATACTTTCGGAGGGCTGAAAAAAGATGCCTGTTAAAAGCGGAGCTCTTAATATTAAGATTTAGAGGTCGCTCATCGCGGATTTCTATTTTCCATTTGAATAGCATAGGAATTTTTTTTTTTTTTTATATATATATATAATTTTCTAGCTCACAAACCAATGAACAAATCCAAATGACTCATACATATTTTCATAGGAAATTGAACACTCTACAAAAAGCTTCTCTTATCATTTTTTGATAAATTGACTCCTTCCAAAGTTATTCAAGCTCAAAGTTCAATTTATAGTTTAGTTAACTATTTTTTTTTTTTTTTTTTGTGATTTTTTTTTTCCACAATGATAGATACATTTTTTAGAGTGCTCAATCCCCTATCAAAATATGTAAGCGTCATTTGGATTTGTTCATTGGTTTGTGAGCTACAAAATTCCGAAGAAAAAAAAATAAAATTCCTATGCTATTTAAATGGAAAATAGAAATCCGCGATGAGCGACCTCTAAATCTTAATATTAAGAGCTCCGCTTTTAACAGGCATCTTTTTTCACCCCCCCGAAAGTATTTCAATGCGAAAATTGAAGAAAAAAAAGAATAGTCGATTTTTTTGAACCGGTCTAATACACATGTAGGTATATACGTATTCATATGGAATCATATTGAATAGATAACGAAATCCTATTGACATAAAAATGTTTTACTCGATGAAATATTTTGGTATTTTTTATTTATTTTTTTTTTTTTTTTAAAGAAAAATCGACCTCAAGTATAATAAACGTTGAAGTAGGTTGGTATAGAGTCTGTAAATATGTTTCACTGGTCAAGGTTGCGGAAGGTACTTGAGTTGTAATGAGAATGATAAAAATACATTTTTCAATCGACGCAGAAACGTGCTTTTAAAATCACTCGAATTTTCCACAGGAAAATATAAATACGATAATTATTATAACATGAATTACTAGGTAGTGAATGTTTTTTATTCATAGATTTGTTTGTTTAATTTAAAAATACGACATTTTTTTATTATTATTATAATATAAACTAGCATAAAGATTCACCAGTTTAATATACAAATATCAATGCTAATCACATAAATAATTGCTTTCTACCGAAACGTGCAGACGTCAAAACACTATATTTTTTACCGAAACCAACGCTGGGGGAGGGAAGATTTAATTTAAACTATAGATTTTTGATCGTTATATGAATGGTATGAGTATTTGTCTTTTTGCAGAAGTTCAAAGAAACTGAAAATGAGTGAAGAACACATACTCTTACATAAGTACCTATATATGTCTTTATTACGAAGTGTTATCGCATGTTTTTTTACGCTTGTAAGAATGAGCTGGACGAACTCCGATGCGAAAGTGCAATGGCTGAAGATCTAGCTTCTCAGTATAGAATAGATACTTAACTTAATATGTAATTAATGAAATTGGTACTTGATCTATAATAGATAGAATATAATATAAATAGAATAGATCAAGGAGTAATCGCAGTCTATAATTTTATTGCTCTATACTGTATGTAAATCAACATTTGTATTTATGGCAATAGATAAAGTCTGCAAAAGTATAAAGTCTGCAAAATCGGAATTTATATCAATGTATATCATATGTATGTATGGTTGCCTCGCTCACGGCGGGAAATTACTGATATACCTACCTGATCGCAGAGTTTTGCCTTTAAATCGTGAAATAAAATCGAGTGTGAGGCTGAGATAGACAAAAAAAAAACAAAAAAAAAAAAAAAAATGAAAAATCATTCGCAAATATTTCAATCAAATACACTTACATAATAATCAGTAAGCTAGAAAGATCCAATATTATACTCACACGTTTATCTGTTATAATATGCAAATGTTATAGAAAGCTTTATATTATTAAGTCACAAGACTCAATATTATATACGATTCCTGCAACAAGATTAGGACAGTATTTCGCGAAGCCTTCTGTTGAATGGTTGCGCTAAAAATTTCTCCTCTTATACCAGTGTCACATAACATATAATTTAATACATAAACATCCGACTGTTTTAGTTAATTATCCACAAGTTTCAGGACAAGAATTCAAACTCACATTAAAGTGTCGGTGCTATACACAGTGAAATCTCTTAATTTTTTTCCCCTCATTCTATCGTAAGTAATTTATGAAAAAATATATAATTGTATTCAGGCAACGATTTATTCTTCAATTAAGGGATTGATTTTCATATTCTTCATATACTTTATCGTGTGGTATAGTACGTGTTTGAGATGCATGATATCGATCATATAATCAGATAATACTGATTGATTTGAATGCATTAGCCGGTTAGCAAAATCATTTCTGCATGACATCTAAATTCTTATCAATTATTAATTGAATTATAATTGCTTGTGATAATTAAAAACTCTATATTTGAAATGATGAAATATATGCAATTATCACATGGAACTTGTCCGTTGGATTCATGTTCAAATAATATCGACGCTGCAATTAGTACGAAAAGTAGCACGTTTCAGATTTCTTACAAAAACTATACAAGCATGTTTTGGTTTTCACCACGAAAACTGTTTCAGTTGCTTGATATCATAAAGAGAAGCGATAGTCTTTCGATAAAGATAACCATCAGTGTATAATAATAAGACTTTCGAATTCACATCCAGGGAAATTCCATCCATCAACTCATTTTTGAATACAGTGATAGAAACTCTATGATTATTTAATCGACCTCAATTCTGGCAGGGTGAATGTGCAGTAACAGGTTCTCACCTAATGAATAAACGACCCTGAATTAGGTACTTGACTTTCTAATTATTGCGTCACAGCGAAATTGCCTGAAAATTTGACAATACATGCACGTATACTATTTGGGGCATTCTAGACCGATTCGACCTGGGTCTGACCCTCGACCCCTTGGATTCGGTCGGTATAATTTTTCATATTGTTGTTCTGTCGTTCGAAGGTACGCTGAATTTTTTTTTTTCACATTTTTCTTTAGAAATTCGTTCAGATAGAAAAATAAAATCACTCAAGAAAAGGATCACATCGAAGGCAACAGTTTAAAAATATGAAAAAATTCTGCATTTTCCAGGGAATCGCAAATTACACATAAAAGCGAACGCCAGCCCACTCAGGTCCACACGCCAAAATTCTTCATATCGAATGCAGGACTTTTGAGAATTTTTTCAGTTTTTTAAATTGTGGTTTTCGATGCAGATTTTTTTTTTTTTTTAAGTGATTTGATTTTTCTATTTGATTAAATTTACTCAGAAAAATCTGAAAAAATTCATCGTGCATTCGAAAAATGGAACAACCACATGAAAAATTACGGATCGAATTCAAGCGGTAAACTAGCGGTGAAAAAACATTATGCCTGAATTAAACTGCCCCGAATAAGTTTTCGGATAAAATCGAACATAAGACTAATTACAGGATGCAATGGCGCTGGTAAAAATGGCAACCGTTAACGAGGAGATTAAAAAAAATCTTCACCTGAAGAAATCCGATTTAGAGATGTTAAGAGATTGGCTAAAGAAACAGCCTCATCTACCGCCGATGTCAGACTCCGAACTAGTATTGTTTTTACACAGTAACTATTACCGGACAGAGCCCACAAAAATCACTATCGATACTTACTTCACCGTCAGAGCTCACGTCCCTGAATTCTTCTCAGGACGTGATCCATTGGGATCTAAGGAACTCCGAGAGATCATGAAAGTAGTGTGAGTTATATATTGTTTAATTAAAATCAATTAGTGTTAATTTATGGCTTACGAAAAAACGATTGCAAAGGTGAATGATTTTTTTTTTTACAGCTCCTACGTACCGCTGCCTGGATCCACGCCAGATGGCTACAAAGTGTTGTTCATAAAAATCATCGATTCTAATCCTTCTCATTACATATTTATCAATGCTATAAAGCTCATCTGCATGTCTTTGGAATTATGGCTTTATACTTCGGGCACTAGTCTGGGACATATTATTCTCTTTGATATGGACGGTCTCGTATTCGGTCATGCGGCTCGCGTTAGTCCCATGATCGTAAAGAAGTACTGCTATTATCTGCAGGAGGCACTACCCGTGCGATTGAAGGGTATACACTTCATGAACACGGTGCCCTTCGTCGACGTGATCGTGAACATGATGAAGCCTTTCATGAAGAAGGAACTGATGGATGTGGTTAGTACACATTCGTATATCATGTTGCCAAATGCAGGCCAATATCTGATCCTAAAACAAGATTTATAGGAAGTATATTCGACGCCCCATACGAATAACAGCACATTTCAGATTCCGGGTGAAAAAGAGCATGTTTCAGATTCCGGATGGAAAAGAACACGTTTCAGATTGAGAATGAAAAATAGCACGTTTCAGATTCACTCGAAAACTGGCACAATTCAGGCGAAGCGAATATTACTCATTAGTAAGTGTCAGGTAGGTTTATTATGAAATTGGAAATGCTCAATTATGCACAAAAACTCGATTCAATTTTATCATTGAATGATTAATTCAATCTTATAATAAACCTACCTGACACTTGCTAATAAGTAATATTCGGTTCAACCTGAATTGTGCTAGTTTTCGAGTGAATCTGAAACGTGCTATTTTTCATTCTCAATCTGAAACGTGCTCTTTTCCACCCGGAATCTGAAATGTGTTGTTATTCGTATCGGGGGTCGATATATCATAGCCAAAAGTCTGAACGTTAATTTTAAATGAATTTCATCTCTTTGTATAGTTCTTCCTTCACAACAGTACAGAAACTTTGACCAAATTTGTCCCCATCGATCTACTGCCAAACGATCAGGGTGGCAAAGCTGGTCCCTTGAACGATCTGTGGGCGGCTGAGGTAACAAAAATCGAAGAACACCATGCCTGGTTTCAGGAAGAGGAAATGCGCAAGGTGAACGAAAACGCTCGACCTGACAAGGCGAAAAACGCTAAGGACATTTTCGGGGTCGAAGGAAGCTTCAAAAAACTGGACATCGATTAATACCAATTTCCGTAGTCGAAATCGTTCTGATTCAATTAATACTCAGACCACATGGTGTAATCAATTCATCCAATCAGATGTATAGGAAATAATGTAAATATACGGGAGTTTTCGTGGAAACGCTTCATAGGACGCCTGCATACATGTAACTCAAACATCAAGCGATTAGGTTTTGCCTGTATGCAGGCGTTTTTACTTTCCTATGAAGCGTTTCCACGAATACTCCCAGTAGAATGTGCTCAATGGTTTTCCAGAATCTGGATATCTATCGGTATTATCTATATTGCGAATATTGATCGAGTATTTTTAATGGTGCCGATGGTGCTTATGGACTAAGGAGAAATATCGATTTTATGAGTTTCCTTGCTAAAAGTTTCGACATGTCGATAACAACCGATTGAACGGGGTGTCACCTTCCAAATCTTGATATCAGAAACCCTGGCATATTACACCATGTGGCCATCAAGCATAAATTGTAGTGAGCTCTGCAAGAATGATATAAGTTGAGTGCGGATTCAATTTCGAGGTAAATTTTAGTCCAAATTTGATCCCGTTCTGTGGGCCTAATCAATGCTGATGTAATTCTGGTGTAGACTAGGATTATGAGAAAATATTTAATCCTTAATGAATTTTCAGATTTTTTTAAGTTCATATACCTACTGAAAAATATAAGAATTTGAATTGGTCCAATTTTTTTTTCAACCCAACGAACAAATAGTTTTAAAAACTTCCAAAATACCAAAGCTACGACTTACATAACATAATAATACATATATATATAATATATATATGCGCAGTTCCTGATTCCTGAGAAATTGCTGCTCTGCAGTCATTAATCTAGTAATCAAGTTTTTTTCGCGCGAAAACTGACCCGTTCAACAAGGTTTGATCCTTAGTACAAATATGAATAGCGACCGGTTTGTATGGAACAAAAAAAAAAAAGAAAAAAAAGAAAAAAAAAAAATTAACGACACGACAAGAAAGAAACATATAATAAGGTCGTATGGTATAATTGTAATACACTGCTTTAATTGCGTTTCTTATAACAGAAATAACTAATCTGGCTGTCATTCGAGATCAGCAACGTCTCGCCGCAGATCAACCGGAAGATGCATATATTATATAGCCTGGTAATTCATTGGCGATCGTTATACTAACGTTTGCGAAACGTTTGCGCTCATACAATGATTACAGTTTTAATTTTGCACAATCGTAAAATGTAAAAAACAACAGACTTTTTTGAATTCTATAATCGAAGATTTTGTTCTATTTCAATTGATGGGTACTCCTATATCAATTAATTTATCTTACAAAAAAACAGAGAAAAGAAAAAGAAATAATGATCAAAAGTAAGATTCCGTGTCAATCTCATCAAAAGTGTGAATTGCGAATATTTATAAGTGTATCTGAAAACTGGCGAGGTATATTGAAGAATTTTACCCTACACCCTGCAATCCTGGAACCACCCTCACGGAAAATACACTCAAGAATTGAGTGTAAACACTGAATTTTTAGTGTAAACACTGAATTTTGGATGTAAAACTCTTAAATTGGGAGTTGACTTTCAAATTTCGAGTGTTAAACTCCCAAATTGAGAGTTAACTCCCGAAATCCGAGTGTCGAACTCCCAAATTGAGAGTTGACTCCCAAATTTCGGGTGTCAAACTCCCAAATTGAGATTTGACACCCAAATGAGTGACACCCAACACAGGGTCAACACTCAACTGAGAGTCAACACCCAAGTTAGGTGTACGAAAGTACACCTCAGTTGAGAGTCACTACTGAGTGTTATTTTGAGTGTTTTTTTCCGTAAGGGTATACGCCAAAATTCGACTACTGTTTGTTGTTGAATATCAGGGTTTATTTCTTAAATTCTTACCCATAAGTATTACTTCCTTATTGCGGCTAATATATCATTTGATAGAATAATCATGGGTGTGCGTTACCTCATTAAAATGGATTATAGTTGATAGTTTGTTTTTTTTATGTTCTCTATCTTACGTAAGACTGGTTATGAAGGATAACAACATTATAGGCAATACTGGATACATGGATATCCACATTAGTGTATGTTTAGAAGCTTAGACTCTCGGTTGCATTGCAGTCACTCCTGCAATACCGCACTGGATCAAATTTGTTCCAGATATCGATAACGCGAAGTGAATTCCGTGAATTTCTATATCCCCATGACATCTTCATACTATTAGATACCAAATTATCATAATATTATATTATACAATAGTGTGAAACAGAACTCTAAAAGTAAGTAATATACGATGATATTAACATCATTATGGCGAAATAGATAGTACTAAATGTCAATTGCATTCAACGCATGAGAGATACACGGGTTTTACCTGGCCTACATGCAGCACGCGACACAATTTCCCTTCTAAATGCAACATGTTGCACAAAAGTCATAAGATTAACTACATAAGATTTGTTTGCACAACGTTATAAAGTTTGTTGAGAGAGTATACAACCAGATTAGACATCAATTGATTACATATTATAGGACACTATGGCGTTAGTAAAGACTGTCACCGTTGAAGAGGAGATGAAAAGGAATCCGGAATTGAAGAAATCCGATTTGGAGATGCTGAGAGAGTGGCTGAAGAAACAGCCTCATCTACCATCAATATCAGATTCTGAACTGGTATTGTTTCTACACAGCAACTATTACCGAATTGAACCGACGAAAACAACTATCGACGTATTCTTCACTGCCAGGACTCACGTCCCTGAATTTTTTTCAGGACGTGATCCATTGGGCACAAAAGAGCTCCGAGAAGTCATGAACATCTCGTGAGTCCTCAATATTTGTACATACGATTTCACCTTATACATTTGGCTTTGAAGTAATAAAACGATCAGAGTTCAATAATTATAGGCATTGAATATAATCAATTTTCAATTAAACTATCAATTTACTTATGAATTAGTCGATGTAATTGGCGTTGTATATAAATCGGTAGAGATTTTTCCTGACAGATGTTCATTACCGCTGCCATCAACAACGCCGGAAGGCTATAAATTGATATTCAACAAACTCTTAGATTATGAACCCTCTCATTACGTACCTGCCGATGCCGTGAAGCTCTTTGCCATGGTTATGGATTTGTGGCTGACTACTGGAGGTACTAGTCTAGGACACGTTATCATCATCGATGTGGAGGGTTTCACATTCGGTCATTTACCTCGTATCAGTATCATGTTAATTAAAAAGGTACTTTATTACGTGCAAGAAGCTCTTCCAGCCCGACTCAAGGCTATACACGTTATGAACACAATGCCCATCGTAGATATGGTTCTGAACATGGCTAAGCCTTTCATGAAGAAGGAACTCATGGATATGGTTGGTATTCAGTTATAAATTCCCTTACGGAAAAAACACTCAAAAAACCACTCAAAATAACCCTTAAAATAACACTCAGTAGTGACTCTCAACTAAGGTGTACTTTCGTACACCTAACTTGGGTGTTGACTCTCAGTTGAGTGTTGACCCTCTGTTGGCCCTTATCGAAAAAAAAAAACCTCAAATTTACGGGGTAAATTCGCACCCCCAAAGTTTTGGGGGTTTACCATGAAAACTCAGGGGTTAGCCTCAAATTTTACCCCCAAATACAGGGTAAACCCTGAGTTTTCATGGTAAACCCCCAAAACTTTGGGGGTGCGAATTTACCCCTTAAATTTGAGGGTTTTTTTTCCGTAAGGGGGGTGTCACTCATTTGGGAGTCAACTCTCAATTTGGGAATCAACTCTAAACCTGCGAGTTCGATACTCGAAATTTGGGAGTCAAATCTCAATTTGGGAGTTCGACACTCGAAATTTGGGATTCAACTCTCAATTTGGGAGTTCGACACTCAAAATTTGGGAGTCAACTCTAAACCTGCGAGTTCGATACTCGAAATTTGTGAGTCAAATCTCAACGATAGAAGACTTAAAATTTTTTTGACGAGAAAAATTTATCCGGCGTCCCGGGAATCGAACCCGAGCCTACTGGCTGCCAATCCGGGGGCTTATACCCACTAGACCACCTGGCCGCCTTCAAATTTTCTCTCGTCAATTTCAAGTCTAGTTCAAGTCAAATCTCAACCTGCGAGTTCGATACTCGAAATTTGGGAGTCAAATCTCAATTTGGGAGTTCGACACCTCGACATTTGGGAGTCAACTCTCAATTTGGGAGTTCGACACTCGAAGTTCGGGAGTTAACTGTCAATTTGGGAGTTGAACCCTCGAAATTTGAAAGTCAACTCCCAATTTAAGAGTTTTACACCCAAATTACAGTGTTTACACTCAAAAATTGAGTGTATTTTCCGTAAGGGAATACATGTGATTATCCAAATGGTGCATAATCAGCATGATTTTATATCCTAATCGTGAACCAAAAGCGAGAATTTAAATTTAAATCAATCCTTACCAGCTCCACTTCCACAACAATTTGAACAGTTTGAGCAAAAAGATCCCCACCGATCTGCTACCTAATGATTATGGTGGAAAAGCTGGCGCCTTAAAGGATCTGTGGGCAGTTCAGTTGAAGGAGCTTGAGGATCACAGGGCTTGGTTCCAAAACGAAGAGACGCGACAAGTGAACGAATTTGCTCGTCCTGGTAAGGCCAAGAACGCTACAGACCTCTTCGGCTTTGAAGGAAGCTTCAAAAAGCTGGACATTGATTAATATCAACTTCTGTATATATAGTCGAATTCGTATTTTGTATACGTATGTAATTATATAGTTAATTCAATCAGAGCCGAGTATATTTCTATTCTCTAAGAGATCCCAATATACCACAACGTATAAAAATAGGACGAATGTCCGCCTGAAAAACGTATATTAAACGGGTATACGTGAAATATACGTTTTTCGGGCGGACATTCGTCCTATTTTTATACGTTGTGGTTTATTGGGATGGATGGATTCTGATTTGATTTTTTTTTTTTTGCATTTTATTGAAAACCGGTTACGATTAATTAGATAGGTGTCTTATCACTGTATGTGTGTATACGTAGTCGATATATTCATATTTGAATAATTTACGGTTGCAATCATTCGTGTTTATGTAGTATATAGGTATATATGAATGTATCTAATAATATAGGTCCATATAAACGTATATATGTTATGTAAATGCATTCAGAAACGACGTGTATGGTCAAAGTCAACCAAAATATTGATTGTGCATAATTTAAATTTCTTTAGATTTAATATAACCTATACTAACTAAGTATATTATACTGTATTAGCCAAGTGTTGTCTACATTGGCGTTAAATGATCGAGTAAAAAACTTAAATCAATGACAATATGAAATAATCCTGATATTGTTATACATATATATATATTATATATCGACGGAATAATAAGGAAAATGAGAAAGACGTAAACGTGACAGAATCGTCAGTGAAAAATAATTCTCAATAAAAGCTCTAATAAACACATAAAAAAATCTCGCAGTTTTATAATAATTCAGAAACTTATTAAGATCTGACTACTTTAAATATTATATATAATATTTATCGAATGAGTGGTCTACGGTTGTTGATTTACTAAAATATATATATATATATACAGTATTTCATCTAAAGTATATTATATATACGAAACCTTCACGCATATAACAACTGGGATATTTCTTTATGATTATTTTTATTAACACATACGTCACACATACCAAGACGCATTATACACAACTGTGATCTTTTTAGCCGCAAGTAAGCGGTAAATCCTTAGTCGCTAGGCGCTAGCCACGCGCAAACATATATAGACATTTCATTGACATTGCCGTTTCAGCCTTAAACCTAGTGCTACGTGGTATAAATCGCTGATTTTTCGTTTTCTTTTCAAATAACTGCTTGGTAATTGTAACTTGTGCTGTGAAAAATTAGTGACGCAGTATTTCACGAGTAGTTAACATTAGTACTTTACTATAACTACTGGCCATTAAAAAGGACTAATTCATATTCATATATCGTTTCAAATCCAAGATTAATCCCGTCCTATAAGGTAAGTTTCATATTTTTAACGTTATTCGCATGTTAAATAGAAATAAAAAAACAAATAAGATTTTTTAAAACAGTCTTACCTCAAACTAAGTACTTTTTCTACACTTTTAAACAACTCCTCGTTGATGTAACATTGATTTGTTGTGTAATCTCGAATATTATTACGATTAAATATACAAATGAATAAAAAGCATTCGAATTAATTCACTTCTTAAATCCAGATTATCTAACATTCAAACATATAGATATATATATTTGTAGTACATTATATAAATATATACATTCACCAAACTATTGTTGAAGTATGTCCAGTGCCTTTGGAGAAAATTCGTAAACCTTATGGATACACTTATAGATCTCTCATTGGTGTTCTCAGTTGGTTCGAAAAGTTTCCGGAACTATCATTTGATTTTTTTTTTTCTTATGACTTGAAGAATCACGATTTCGTTACTAATAGCTCTTATTAATAGGATACTCGTGAGAATTAGGTGAACAGTTGATTGCAGGACATTATGGCTTCGTTGAAAATGGTCAGCGTTGAAGAGGAAATGATTAAGAATTCGGAATTGAAAAAATCCGATATAGAAATGCTTAGAGATTGGCTAAAGAAGCAGCCTCATCTACCACCGATGTCAGACTCTGAACTAGTTCTGTTTCTACACAATAACTATTACCGAATGGAACCGACGAAAATAACTATCGATACATTTTTCACCGTCAGAACTCACGTTCCTGAATTTTTCTCAAGACGTGATCCATTAGGATCTAAGGAGCTTAGAGAAATGATGAAAGTCGTGTGAGTAATTCTTATCTATATCGATTTTACTCAATAACTATAGGATCTCATAGATACTCATATATTTATATAATAATTATGGCAGAAAATGTTGAATGTTTTTCATGACAGGTGCTGTATGCCTCTTCCATCAACTACGCCAGAAGGCTACAAAGTGATATTCACTAGACTCGTGGATCCCGAACCGTCTCGTTACGTGTTCCCTGATGCTGTAAAGCTCATGTTTATGACTATGGAATTATGTCTTTACACTGCAGGCACTCAACCAGGGTACATCATGGTTGTCGACATGGAGGGTACCGTACTCGGTCATTTAGCTCGCCTGAGTCCCATGGCACTAAAAAAGTCCCTTTTCTACATACAGGAAGCTATCCCAATCCGATTGAAAAGTTTACATTATTTGAACACGGTTCCATTCGTGGATGTCTTCCTGAACATGGCTAAACCTTTTATGAAGAAGGAGCTCATGGATATGGTCAGTATGAATCGGTTCGTATTATTATGGAAAAATCTTCGCGAATTTGAACGTAAATATCAGCTTTAGCGAAAAAAAAATGTGAATCGTTATGATGCAAGTTTGATTCTTTGGCTTTTAGCTCCACTTCCACAACAGTTCAAACCCCGTGGGCAAGCATTTCCCCATTGATCTTCTGCCGAATGAAGAAGGTGGCAAAGCTGGTTCTTGGAAAGATCTGTGGGCAGCTGAAATTAAGAATATTGAGGAACACCGTGGGTGGTTTCAGAGTGAGGAAGCCCGCAAGGTGAACGAAGCTGTTCGTCCTGGGAAGTCTAAAAATGCTACAGACATCTTCGGCGTCGAAGGAAGTTTCAAAAAACTAGACATTGATTAATACTCGAAGTATGATCAGGGATGCGGAGTTTTTCATAGAAAATAAAACTATTATATCTGTTATGGCAATGATTTGTATCACATAATTGTATTTGTTATCCATGCATGAAAAGGACTCATATCTAACATAGATTACATCATGCATGTTCTGAAGTCTTCGACGTAGACGAAAGTAGCGATGAAACTGAAATAGTCATATGTTATTCAAATATAAAACCAATTCTTGTAACTAATATGGTTTTGTTTCAACCCTGACCTTTAAGGAACTCACCTTGGGGTTTTGGACCGTCTATAATTTCAAGCAGGTTCTCAGTAGACTGCAGGCACAGTGCCGTCTTTAGGGACCGGGGGGGGGGGCCCCCGAAGTAGTTTTTTTTTTTTTTTTCACTTATAGTCTAAAACAAAATTACGAATTTGCGGTTAGAATAGTTTTATTATGCTGACATACATTTTACATGTTACGTACTTCTCTTCTTCATTTTTTTTTTTTTTTGTTTTTTTTTGTTTTTCGCAAGATTAGTAATCAGTTCGTTAAAATCAATTATTTCCAACAAATCAGACTCAATACTGAGAAGAGAGAGAGATTATTCAATCTCGTCTATGTCGACGCCTCAACGTAGAACTATGATATCTCAAATTGTGGTAGAAAAATATATGAAGCATTCTTTATCAACCGAGCCACTTTTGTTTTTTAACCCCTCCAATTTTTTTTCAAAATCCGCCAGTTTGAAATATTAGTCAAAAGGAACGTCTGTGATTTTTTTTTAGATTTTTTCAGGTGTCCGTTCAGGATTTTTGGCAATCGAAATTAATTTTTCCGTCGAGTGCCGGGGCCCCGGGCCCAGGCCCCGTGGGCCCGTGCCTAAAGACGGCACTGTAGCAGGCATAAAATAACACTAATATATACCCATCTAGCATAAAAGCGAAACATATATATACAGGCCAAAATGAGTTTGTACCAATAAATTTTTTACACGCAAATCGAGCAGAGCAGTTATATATAGGTCAAATTTATACAGAATTACATGACTGGCAATAATGATCATAATATTAACTCGCTTTCTAATTAAACAGTACATAGACGACGAAATAGCTTTGAAGTATATATCGGATCATCTGAAATTCCTACGAACCTAATTTGTTTACAAATAGATGCATATTCTTTGTGTATCCATCTTTATCCATGGTATGTGTATCTAAATATACGAAAAATTTTATCATCCGTCGTATCTTAGCATTCAATGTTAATGAAGCTATAAAAAGTCAGATAAGTATCTTATTTGCAACGCTTGATCGGCCGTTTTCGTTAATTTTTTTTTTTTTTTTTTTTTTTTGTTTTGAGACGCGGACTACTCCATGAATCGAATTGGAATTTAAGAGATATCATCGTTGATGTTTTAAGATTACTCGTTAATTTTTATAATCACATAAGTATGGCTCGTCTGAGATTACATGGCGCCGACGATGAGGCGGTAAAAAACCATGCCTATATAGTCAATTGGCAGGATTCTTCGACTTTATACTAGAATTCTGAATCAAAGAATCATAACATGTCACCGTGACGGGTATAGCATCCAATAAATGAAATATCCAAAAACAAGGAAATGATCAACGATTGAAAACCAATAGTAGATTTTCAACCAAATATTCGCCCCTTTTTTATTTCTTGGGAAAAAGACTGTTACAAGAATAATTTCTCCAGAGATATATGAGCCAGGAGTAATAGAGCGGTACATGTTCTCAATATGTGGTATAAAATTTCGAGCCGATCGGAGAAATCATGCTAACGCAATCGCAAAATGATATTTTGTGAAAAAAAAAAAAACGCGTTAAAATGTAACAAAATTTCGGGTACAGTTTAAAACTGAATTTTTTTTTATTAGTCTACGGTTCTTTCAACGTACAGTTATGCTTTTATTTAGACAATTTGAACAAAAAAATATATTGAAGACCTTGAACTTTTACAAAATGTACAGAAAAATAAAAACCGATTTTCTGGACACTGCAGTAAGCTAGTCCCTCTCCTATAGCAATTCCCCTCCATAACGTCTATACGCTTCCACCACCTTCTCATTTGAGTTTCTCATTTATCGCTTTCACTGAAATAATACCACCACCACTGGTAGTGACATAGCTTGTTACATACTTATGTGATCACGAAGACGCGTAAAGATCAATCGATTCTCAATAAAGAACTACGAATATGAAGAGTGTAGCAGCAGCAGTCATCGTGAGTATTAATATGTAGTAATAGTGAATTAATCATTTCACGAGATCTATAACGATTAAAAACTATCGTTTAATAAACTCTTACGAAACCAGACGTTATTTCAATATCCTCAAAATTGAATACCACATAACACTAAACCGTAACCAGAATTTTATTGACCAGTGATCCAATATATTCACGACCATGAGTTATTATTATCATATATTTTATATGCCGTAACATTATAAGCGTGTGACCTTAAATTTTTTGCAAATTATATTGTAAAAAATCAACGTTAGATAAAATAACCATTAAGCCATTATATAATTATCCGGTGATCTTGACACTGCCAATGCAATCCATCGTTTCACCAATAACGTATATGCATTAAATAAATTGAAGCAAACGTTTTATACTTCAGTTTAAATTGTTGTAACAAATTTTGAAAAAAATTTGGAACCAATTTTTCCCTTCTGTAACTGAATGATGTAACTTTTTCATTCTACGCATTTTAATATTCATCGCATCGCCATATAGCTAGCTTCTATACGCTCGACTTGAAAAGTCACTTCACCTAGGACTCATCATTCGTTGCATATCATATCATCATTTATGTTCATCCGTGTGTAGCTATATACTCAACATTCTTCCATGATTATTACAATACAAGTGCTACAGACATGTGATAATCTCCCGGATCTATTATATTATTATGATAGTCAACATGCACTTTACTATATTTTATAGTAACGTATGGCACATTGTGTACATCATCGTTGTTCATGTTGCTTGATTTACAATTGATGATCAAGATCATGTTCATTCATTTTCGTCATCTTATCTATAACATCAAATTTGTTTTCGTCCGATGATCCAATTTAAATTTAAATTTTTATGATGTAATATAAAGCTAACAATCGGTTCTTTATTAAATATATCTTTACACGCAATCATATCTCCGTTTAAATAATTGATCAGCTGTCCTTGATAAAAGATGAAAATTTCAATCGAAACATGAGAGAATAATATAAAATCCACCTTTCTTTATCAGGTGACACTCGCTGCCTTAGTGGGTGTCAGTCTTGCAGACGTGTCTCATATTATAGCCGACGACGTCACGCATTCACCAAGGCCGTTTAGCTTTGCATATGCCGCGGGCAGGTACCCAGGACATATTGACCGCGTTCATGAAGAGTCCGGCGATGGGGCCGGTACTGTACAAGGTAAGATTTAAAAAAAAAAAAAAAAGAAGAAATTTGTCAATGACGTTATCAAAAATACGCACAAAAATCTCAACCTGAGATTTTGCTCATTTTTCGAGGGAGCTGTGCGTAAAGCTTGAAAATAAATATTGAAAGCTAATCTCTTTCCATTTTATCCTCCATCTTTGCAGGAAAGTATTCCTATGTGGATCCAAAGCACAAGCTGCGAACTGTCGAGTACACCGCCGATCGTGATGGATTTCATCCTGTGCTGACAAATTTTGAGGACACCCAGGCAGTCCCGGTTGACTCAGAGGCTGTAAGCCTCGCGAAGCAAAAGCACTATGCCCTTTATGAACACATAGCAAAAACACACGCTCAAGGAGTGCCAGCAAATGCGCCAGCGGTTAGTCCACACGGCTATGATACCTAGCTATATGTTACCGCAGCGTTTAATCAATGCACTCAGAAAAAGGTGTTGTTGACACAACCAAAATTTGTGTTATTATATATGCACAATCACATTTTTTGTTCAGTCAACCAAAAATTTTGTTGGAATAGCCAAAATTTTGGTTGTTCCAACAAAATTTTGTTTTCCGAACAAAATTTTGGTCATCCGAACGAAATTTTTGGTTGACCGAACAAAAAATTTGACTGACTGAACAAAAAATGTGATTGTGCATATAATAACCAAATTTTGGTTGTGTCAACAAGACTTTTTTCTGAGTGTGATTTTCGTAAAGACGTGTCATTTTGAATAATTCATTTTTTTGTTTTTTTTTTCATCGTATCGGTGAACAGGAATCAGCCAGTGTTCTGAGAGCGAAAGAACGACATCTTCAGCTCTTCGCAAAGATAGCTGACGAACACGCGGTCATTGCAGCTGAAAGAGAGGCCGAGAGATTAGCTTTTGAGGCCACATCTGTCCCTAATGATATTCACGAACAACAAATTTACCGAAATTGAACTGTCAACATTTTGGGATAATGATAAGAACTGGTTACTATTGTAGTTCAATTTTTGGCTATTACTGTAATTCTTAATCTTATCACTATCGGCGTATACGATGAAGATCGATTAACCATTATAAGATTACTAATTAATGTAAATTTATGCATATATATGCATATATATTCCAGTTCTGAAAATAAACTAAATAACAATTACTGATAAATCTGTCGACGTTCTTAAAGTTCTTTCAATTCTTTTTCAACACAGCTGCTGTTTCTCTATAATATCAGAATGACGTGAATTGCAAATGTATATTTATTGTATCTCATCATCGATTATGTGCTGCAGCCCACCAGCAACTATAGCCTTCGGCTTGTCACAGTAATTACCACACCTGCAACAATATCCGGTTTTATAAAAACTGCATTATTTCTATACATTCATTAATTTATTTCCTTTTTTTTTCTATCCGAGTCGAATCTCACTAACATTATCGTGAAGTTGGTTTGTGTTTGTATATATATATATACGTATACATGTCGACGTGTGCAACGTAGGTATAACACCTTCTGATAATTTTAACGCGAAAACCGGAAGTTATTCAAACCTAACAATAGTACTAATCCAATAAACAGATGAAACGTACTACAAAGGTATAGCGTGCTTATAAAAATCCAGCTTCAAAACCGTATTCCATCAGTCTTCACACGTCGTGACCAAGATGAAGTTCCTGACAATCGGATTCCTCTTTGCGCTGTTCCTAAGCGTTACGGTAAGTTATTTAATTACCTTCAGCAGTAAAACAAGTTGTTCTAGACTTGCTTCTTCAGTTGTTTGTATGGAATTAAAAAATTTATCTTCAAACAGGATTTGACGATCATGAACTAGTGTTTTTGATGTCAGACCGTTCGCCATATATATATATATATATATATCATTAATACAACAGTACCACGTATTTTTTCTCAAATTCATCCGTTCCCGCAACAGCTCGCAATGACTTCGAACAATCAAAAAGGGCCCAACCCTGGTTTTAGTCCTGAAGACGGTAGTCCATCTTGTCATGGAGGAGGAAGACATGGTGGACGACCATCGGACCCTGAATCTCGACCATCGACTGTTCCAAGTGGTACGATTTCAGGTTCATTTAAATGTCGAATAATTCATTAAACTGGTAAATTGTATGCAATATGCAATGGCATATTAGGTTGATCTCCAGCAAGGAATTGTATGGTATAAGATGCTCGTACGTCTGCATTAAGGCCCATCCCTAGTCGCCCACTGCCTTTTGATCGTAATGTGTCACATTTCGGTTATTATCCGAGTCCAGGCGTCGAAAACGCAACAACAAAATGCACAATTCAAATTCAAATTCAATTTCGAACACACGTACGTCCAAAACAATGTTCGTTTCATGCAAAAATAGAGTCTACAGATTGTTTTTACTTATGTAATTCGAATGTCAATTTCTTGGGCGGATTAGGTAAAAACAATCTGTAGACTCTATTTTCGCATGAAACGAGCATGTTTTTGAACGTATGTGTTCGAAATTGAATTTGAATTGGCATACAGCAAATTGCATAAAATTGCTAGCTGGATTTGGAAGATTTTTGCTAATTGAATACGTTCACTATATCTGTACCTATATTCTATACTAGTATCACAAGTTTTGGAACATAATACGGTTCTCTTCTGTATTTTAGGTACAACTAGTGCTACTACAACTGTAACAACAGTCTCGTCTGGATAGAGCAGCAAAGTATATTGTAGAACGCAGCCATGGCATCATGCATGATAACTTAGTGGTGATCTTGATGCATTCGTAAACTTTTGCTTGTACTCAATCTGATAAAAAAAATGAGCATACCTAATGCACGCACATTAATACAAGTAGCATTAGAGAATCTGCATGCTTTTTGAAGACATATTGTGAAAATCATATGTAGTACTATACATCACGCATATGATGTAGATTGCACTTATTAAAATATGAATAAATTAAAATGTATCCACTACAAATTATATAAAATGAGTAATTACTGTTCATCATTGATTAGTTGTGTGCGCCTTATTATATGCAACCCAAATGCCATGTTCGTGATTTCTACCTTGTCTGATATTTGACGATACTACTGATACTACTACAATGTGTCACCGCTATTTTGGTGGTAAATTTGCGAACTAATTTCGCCGCAAACTGTGTGTACAACAATATAGTAGTATACATTGTTATCCTGATCGTTTATCTTGAAAATATGAAAATTGTTTTCTTTTCCTAATAATAGCTTATCAGTACAGGGTTTATAATTATTATACCTATTATACATATTATACCCAGATATCACAATCGCTATTTGCATATGTATGTTTGTCTTTCTGTAAGTTATTTTCACTATATAGTCTGGATTCGGGCATTCGGCGACACTCGGGATACGGGAGAGTATAATATAATATCGCAGGATTCGTGTTGTCTCCAGTGTGCACCCTATACCACAACGACGCAATATCATGTGTATTATGTTCATATACCGAAACCCTGAAGCGAGTCTGGATGCCTATCGAATAATCCTGGCATTTAATCGAGATGAATCTCTGAAACGGCCAACTTCACCAGCTCACTGGTGGGAAAATAATCCTAAATGCTTGGGAGGTAACGATTGAAAAAAGAAAAAAAAGAAAATCAAAAAAAAAAAAAAAACTTCACTTTTTCTTTCGACAAAATTTCATACGATAAAAAAAAAAATAACAGCTGCATTATTTCAACGTAAACTTTCTCATCGCATCATAACTCATCGAATTTATTAAAGATAAACCTTAAATTATCATGACACTAATTCATAACCCTACTTTCTATACTGACAAGTGACAGCTAGGAACTTTTTTTCGACATCTAGAACAGCTGATTTTATCCGGTGGTAAACCCGGACGGCTTGTATGTAACTAGGGTTGCATGTTCTCAGGAGTAAATCGCATTTATACATACTATAAGTCGGAAATATTTAAAGAAATGCTTTCATTCATATTGTTTTGCTGATAAAATATACGTAGTATAATTATTAAGCGTTATGCTTGACATGTAATTATATCGGAAGAATAATAACAGGTATAGATCTAGAACCGGGCAAGGAAGGGGGTTCGTGGTTGGCTCTTTCAACCGAAGGACGTCTTGGCGCACTTTTGAATCTAACCGGAGAAAAGAGACCATCAACAACACCTGGAAAGGGTCGTGGTTATCTCGTAACTGATTACATAACATCGAATGTTTCTGCAAATGAATACTTGTCAAAACTTCACGATAATAACCACGTAGACCAGCTCTATAATCCTTACAATTTAGTACTTTTAAATTTATGGTATGTCATATTATACCGTTTGCTTATAAATTATAATGCACATTGTGCAATAGATTTTGACTGATCGAAAATTCATTAGATTTTAATAAATCTGTTTCAAATTATACAATTGATCAGGAATGCTGATGTCACCCTGCTATGCAGTGCTGGAGATTCGGCAGGACCAAAAAAATGTTTGGATAAAATTTTGGGATTTGGTAATAGCGGGATAGATCGTCCATTGAAAAAGGTCACAGTAGGTATAGAAAGGTTTAAAAATATCGTCGAAGATGCGGCGGTTTTGGATCAAGAAAAGACGGTTGAAAAGTTATTGGAGTTTCTAAAGCGGGATGAAAAGTACGATTTAGTTGTTTTAACAACTGGTACCTACCTATTCCTTATTTTTATTTCAAAAATTGAAACTTTGTTAATGTTTGAATTTAGACACTTGCCGGATCCGGAACTTGAAAGGAGAGCTCCTGATTGGTACAAAGATTTGAGTTCGATTTTTGTACACATTCCGAATGCGGGATACGGGACTAGAACACATTCTATATTGCTGGTGGACGGATCGAATCAACTCACATTCATTGAAGAAACATTGATGCCCGACAATTCTTGGAATTACCAAAATTTCAAGATCAAATTACAGCCACCGATGTAGCGATATTATATAGTATAAACGGTGAATTAAGTACCTATAGTAGTTATACTCAGGATTAAAATTCAACAACTCATTTTGTTATCTTTTTTTTATTATAAAATATGAACGTTGTAATTTTTAGTTAGAATAAAAAAAAACATAGAGTTTAACAACTTTAAGAATATGGTATGTATTAATATGTAGCGTAAAATATAGATGTTAGGAATTATTATTCCTACCACTTTTATATCACAATAGGGTAACTCTTATATACTTTCATAGATTTGAATACTGATTATTTTTGTAATCTTATTCGATATCCTCGTCCATACTTTGGTCCGAAACGTCAGTTGGCAATTCTTCGGAAACATCCGTTTGAACGGAATTCGCTGATATCGATGTAGAGTTTTCGGTACTCTGCTGAAAATTGTATATAGACACTATTTTCGTAAACCAAGAAGCTTAAGAAAAGAAGATTCATTAGTCTAGCATTTTGCTAGTCTTCTGCACATTCATTCTGATCGATGAAACTCCGAATGTATTAATATATGTATCATGCATAAATTAGTGGTAGCTATAATGACTATCTACAAACCTCCATTCTAATCGTCTGTCCTTTTATGTCCTTGTTGATAAGATTACCCATCCAAAATGCCTCAGCACTATTGTTAAGGACGAGCATACCCTTCACACTGAATACCAATCTCTCAAGTATTGATTTAGCCGCGGGAACGTATTTGGCTAAAGTCGTGTCGCCGGTGACTGTAGTGTGACAACACAGATTGTGAAGATACCTTGTTCCTTCTATTCAGATAAATGAACTTTGTTTTTAATATTGTTCGAGAATAAGATTGTGCAAGACTCAGAACGGAAAAGATACCTAAATTCCGAGGGGTTAACCACTCTTGAAGTCAGGTGTACACATGGCTGAGAATCAGTTGAAGTTAGGTGAAGTCAGTTAGTCAGTTGAAGTCAGCTTAAGTCAGCTGAAGTCAGTTGAAGTCACTTGAAGTCAGCTGAAGTCAACTGAAGTCAGTTAGTCAGTGAGTCAATTGAAGTCAGCTGAAGTCAGCTGAAGTCAATTGAAGTCAACTGAAGTCAGTTGAAGTCAGTTGAAAAGTCACTTGAAGTCAGTTGAAGTCAATTGAAGTCAGCTGAAGTCAATTGAAGTCAGCTGAAGTCAATTGAAGTCAATTGAAGTCAGCTGAAGTCAGTTAGTCAATTAGTCAGTTGAAGTCAGCTGAAGTTAGTTGAAGTCAGTTGACTTCATAAAGTCTTGAAGTTTTGGAGTCTTAGTCAGGTGTACAGTCAATCGACGAGTGGTTAGCCCCTAGCTAAATTCGTACCTTGTAGTTGTTTAACAATTCCGGTTACTTCTTCGACGTGGTATTTCAAGTTGTGCTCTAAAATGGGCATTCCCACAGCTATGAAGAGCTTCAATAGCAATGGCATACGTTGTAAAAAGAGCATCCAGTTAGTTTTCAATGCCATCTTTTTGCAGATCCCAACGATACTCTGTACCCCGGTAGTAACAGAATTCCAAATTTGTATTCTCTCAATGTCTCTGAAGAAATGTGATCGATTTATGAAAAATTCAATTGTTACCTGCAGTTGAACATAAACATTAAATATACTACATATTTATGCCCCCTCCCTACCTCTTGGCAGAAGCCAATGATTTTTTAACACCTTCAATTAATTCAACAAATATTTGTTTGAACAACAAATTGAAGGTGTTTTTGTTAATGGACAATATTCTGGCCAACGAATCCTGGGGTTTTGAGAGCTTCTCAATCTCTCCTGGTAGCCACTTCAAAAGTGTAACAACAGTGTCTAATGGATCTGGTTCGTTGGTAAGCCAGCTCTTCAGAAGAGTACTAATTGCAGTCTTGTACAATGGAATGTTGTTCTTGTCATCAGGCCAATCAAGACACAAGAAACCAAACGCCATTTTCGCTGTCGAAAAAAGTTAAAAAGACTTGAAGTTCAATTGAAATTGTCCAGGCAATTATTATTTTTTTTTTTACTCAGTTTTATCACCTACCCAAGCTTTCTTTGTACTGCTGAGCAAGACTTTCAGAATGCTGTATCAACGCTTGAAATAAATGAACAAGCGAGATAGCAACAGATATACGGGTTGCAACATCGACCAATGATTCAATGTATGAACATGACTGGGCAACCAACTCTTTGCAGGAACGTAATAACGTGTTTGCTTCGTCCGTCTGACTTGCTACTACCCTCAATGCCTCTCTGAGCATTTGGTTATTAACAGCGTTATGAAATCCTTTCCAATTGAATATTGATGCTAATAAACATAGGAGTAATCTTAAACATTCTCTATTCTGGCTATCATCTTTGTCTCTGAGTTCGGTTGTGACTTGGTCGAGTTTGGCACATACTTTTGGCAACAAGCCTACCAGGTCTTTCATAAATGTTTGAGAAGTCTCATTTTCTAGCATTCCCAATAGCTCTTTGATTATGAAACAGACTTGAGCTATCGTGATACTGTTAGGTCTGCTCTGCGTCAATCTTATCTCCATTGAAAAATCAAGAAGATGTGCTATCTGTGGAGTCACAAAAAAATATATAGCTTTAGTAAACTACATGATCAAATGGGGTATCCGAAGCGAATAATCTCTTTAATTCGCCACCTGTATACCTTAGCATCGAGTCTTCTAAAATAGGCAGGATTTTTACAAACAAGTTCAGAGCCAGACTCCCAAGATGACCATTCTGAAAGGCTCTGCGACTTGTCTAGTATCGTTTTATTTCCACGTTTTCCCGACTTTTTCTCAATCTTCACAAACTGGGGCGATGGAAAATGATGGAAGTAGCATACCGGGGGCTGATAATGAGCCTCAGCCATTGCCAAATTCATGCTTAGCTCACCTTGAAGAGTCATTAAGTGATCCAAGCGTTTCAACAATATCCTACGCATTTCACTCGTCGATTGAGTTACAAAGCCGCTGATTATTTCTCTGAACCTGTGAATAAAACACAATATAGTAGTTGTTATCGTTGTCAGAAAAAAACTTTATTCAAAATTGATCGATGAAATCTTTTGAACTGACCAATTGATGCAATGAAAGATTTGATCCAATACTCCAGAATCTGGATCGTTTAGATCTTTTGACATGAAAATTGGACAAACGAGAAGACCATCGATCGATGATAAGTCTTCGTTACCTCCTCTCAAGTAACAAGCTTTAATTAGTCTGAATAAAGCTGAGACTGCCGAACCATCTTTACCTTCGCCAAAATTTACACCGTATTCTTGTTCCGCTGAACTGTCTGCTTCTGACTCGAGGGAAAATTGGGGCGACAATGGTCCTCTGATGAAAAATTTGGTCATAGTTAGATAGATTCAGTTACATTATTACATTTGATTTGATAGAATAGAATAGAATATTGATCTCAAGAATACAAATTCTAGGTCCTGAGTAAAAAAAAAGAAGCAAAGTTCTTTCTTAATCCTTTCCGTATCACAAAGCAGTTTGAAAGTATACAGAAGCACCTTTCATTATTACCTATAATCTGTGATGTCTGTAAGGTAGAGACTAGACAACTCGGCGGTAAAATGTTCTGTGAAAGTTTCCAGAAAACTATCACTCAAATTTTGTGTATTTGCAATAACATCGGCCATTTGGTCATAGAACAAGGCTCGAGATCTGGAACAGCTTTTCACTGCTTCTACTACTTGTTCTAAATGAATAAAACAGTTTTCAAAATTAGTTATTAAAACTATTTTTAAAAAAATGTTAGTTGTACAGAAAATAAGTGAAAAATTATATTTCATACGGTGTTAGTATTTTCGAAATTCTGCTATTTACCAAACAACTTGAGCGCCCGTTCCCTGGTCCTTGGATAAGACGCCGAGTGTTTTATGGCCATTAGTGCTCCTAAGACACCCTTGCACTTTGTTCTAGAAATATAGTTTGATTTAGTATCAATGGAACAAAGCATGTTCTCCCTAAAGATAAAATCTATGACGAATGGTGGCATAATATTGTATCATGAATGCAGAAATAATATCACGTCATATGTAATAAAATTCCAAGGCCAGAAATCCCTAAAATATACTCACACTGGTTTAGACACAGATAATTGCTTGGATAAAACGATATCCAAATCGTCTTGTAGTGCATCCGAAGTTGAATTAGAACTGATGCATAAACCGTGTAGTAAGTCGCTGACGGTAGCAACTTCCTCTAAATCAAGTTCGTCAACTTCTTCAAGCAGTGTTCTCAGATGATGAGAATGTTTCTGTAGGTGTTGTTTCTCATCGTCTTTACGAGCAATTCTTGTCAAAATAGCTAGAGCATTTTTACACGTCTCAGTACCGGCGCCAGTAAGTTTAATTATTTTTGCCAGTACTTCTTGTTGTTTATGAATGGCGTCTGCTTGACTCAAAAACAATAGCCTAAACCATTCTATTGCAAAGTCGGCATATACACGATCGCCGGCTTTCAATAAATGGGAAGCCAGAGGTATGGCTGTGGACTGTAAATTACGAGCCACCTAAAATAAGTTTGAATAATTATTTTTCAGTGCTTTTTCGGATAACTTAAAGTACACCGAATAAAAGTGATGCCAGATTTCGGCGCGTACCTCCTTATAATCGTAATAAAATGCATTCAGTAAACTGGGTCTATAAAATCCTGATCTTATACGATTTTTTAGTAAAGTTTCCACGTTTTTCTTCTTTGTACTATGACTGGAAAAAATGAGTAACAACATGACCAGATCCAGTGGTTTTGGTTCCTTTTTAACACGCTGTACTACCGCAAATGCAGCGTCAGCTAATTGTTTCGAAAGTTGATTTGATTGGTTCAACGCATTGACGGTAAGTACTTGATTGGTAAAACATTCTTCTAAATTGACACCGGCGAGAGGTTGCATGTCTACAGAACGTAGAGCTGTTAAAGCTCTTATTCTATCTTCCGGGGTAGAACATTCGCCCAAAATAAACCTGGATCAAACATATATATATATATAGAAATAAATAAGGAAGCGAAAATTGTAGTTACAGCAAACTTTAACTGAAAAATAGTCTTTCTAGACTAATTCAGTGCAAAAAAAAAAAAAAAAAATGCAAGCTATACCGAGTTAAAGCAGGCAATGCACTCTGCAATGGATTGCCTTTCAACAAATCCATTGCTTTGTCTCGAATATCTCGCAAAAAATCTTTGCTCAATGTCAATCTTGAAATGCAGTCTAATATGACGGCGGTCAATTCCGAATTGTCGACAATCAATTTGGCGAGTAATTCTCCGATAGTATGATGATGCGCGTCGACTACAATATCAGATATATAAGATATTATTTCTATTTGAAAACAGCTTTGAGCCGATTCCAACAGCTCTCCAAGCTTATCGACTATTATAACAGGATCGACTATCTGTTCTAGGAATTTAAATTCCCGCAACAATGTACCAGACCATGGTACTTTGTCAAGAGAATCTCTGAAAGCATTAAATTTCAGTCATTTAATATAGACCTGTGTAATCACAACACTCATAGTCAGTAAAGAGACTAACAGCGCTATACATACTCCATGAGTGCAGCCATGGCTAGTCGGTCCAAAAGCAACCTAGATATCCCAGTCTGGAGAGATCTAACGTTCAACAAGATTCTAACAACTGATTCAGTGTCCTGATTGATGGACGAATCTGAATCGTTGATTTTTGTTTGACTCAATGCCATCTGAAGATTATTTCCATCGTCTATGTAGTGTTCGAACTGTTCTAATACTTCTTTCTGATCAAAGTGTTTATCCGTCAATAAGGTATTCAATTTTTCAATAATTTTACGCCAATTATTACCTGCGAAATAATATACAGTCAACAAGTGATTTCAAAGACTAGTACTTATAGATAGTCGTGGCTGTATAATAGGGTGCTTTTTTTGAAAGGACTATTTTTTTTTTTGCAACTCCCCTTTGAAAATCTTGTTGTAGACGTCGAAAAGGGAATCCTGTCCAATTTTGAGCTCTTTATTCCAATTACAGCACCCGCGCTTTTCTTTTTAAGTTTTCCCATGCTAAAAGCATGTAAACATTACGACTTTTTCTTTCGCCGCGCAAAACTCAGCCGCATTTCAATGGAATGTTCTCATTCTAGACTCATTTGACAGAGAATTTAGTGTTCTTCATAAGTGGCCAAGATAGTTTGACTGACTTGAAAATATTGAACTTGACATTTCGTTGGAATTTTATATTTAAAAAAATCAAAGTCCTTATATCTTTTGAAATACTGGTTTGAGAGACTTTATGCATGGGACTTTTTTGTAGAGAAATAAATTTCCTACAAAATTGTTCGCAAGTTTTTTTCTCCAAGTCCAACTGTTTATTCGCCCACAGCGAGAAAGAAGAATTATGCGTAAAATCGACTTTGAAGGCTCACACAGGTTCAGCGGTTGAAACCACAGCCAAACTACCAATGGCAATTTTGAAGAACACTAAATTCTCTGTAAAATGAATCTTGGATGAGAACAATCCATTGAAATGCGGCTGAGTTTTGCGCGGCGAAAGAAAAAGTCGTAATGTTTACATGCTTTTAGCATGGCAAAACTTAAAAAGAAAAGCGCGGGTGCTGTAATTGGAATAAAGAGCTCAAAATTGGACAGGATTCCCTTTTCGACGTCTACAACAAGATTTTCAAAGGGGAGTTGCAAAAAAAAAATAGTCGTTTGAAAAAAAGCACCCTACTGTTTAACAAAGGTCCTATTTTCTTACATAACAAGTTAGGCCCTTCGTCTGTGATAATGATGCCACCCTTTTTCAAAAACTTTTTAAATTTCAATATCTCCCTATCTCTGATCGGAGATTTTTTAGCGCTTTGACTTCTAGTAATTCTACCAGATTGGTGTACAGCGGCGGATTTTGCCGATCTCTGCTCTTCCACCATGCTGTTCTCTTTATTTTTTCCTTTAGAATCATTGCCTCTGTTAGATCGTCGCTTATTTTTAACCGGAGTACTCTCTTCAAAGTTAGAAGTACTCTTCGCCGGTGATACTTCGTCAAACATGTCGTCGTCAGTGCTAGACGCTTCTTTCTCAGCAATATCTTGTCTGGCTTTTTTCTGACTAAATGAATTATTCTCAAACGACTTGTTCCTCGCGCTAGCAACAATTCTTTTCTGACTAATCGGCACGAATACTTCCTCTTCCTCTTCATCCTCATCACCTTCTTTATCTTTCCCCTCTTTCTCCGAAGGCACGAATCCTCCTGGTGAATAATAAGTAGTCGAACTCATGCGCGACAATTTTGACTCTGACTTATTGCTAAGACGGCTTAACGGCTTAGCCGGCGAATTTTTTGTCTTTTCGCCGCTGAAAATGTTCTTTCCTCTTATTCCTGACCTCGAAGTACTTGGCTGAGGTATATCCGACTCGGACGAGCTACTCGGAAGTCTTTTGCGTTTATTTTCTGGGGTTTTGACAACGGGGGTCAATATTTTTGACGAATCATTTTTGTTAGATTTTTTTTTCGGCTTTGTTATGAACGTTTCATTCTCGTCGGAATCATCTGATATTATTCTACGTTCGGGTGAAGGACTTGCTAATTTTCGCCTTGTTGTTACATTTCTCACTGTTGTTTTAGAAGCCGATAATTGTGTACTTGTTAAAACTTTATTCTTTTTAATTTTGTCACTGTTCCACATAGACGGTGCGGGAGATTCGTCCGTTGGATTGTCATCTTCGCTATTTTCGTCGGTTGATATTTGTCTCACTTTTGACGTTGTTTTAATATGTTTTTTTCTACTATTATTATCAACTGGAAGACCGTGATTTTTGTTAGAGCTATTATCGACGCTGTTGTCTCTTTGCATCAGCAGACTACGTCCCTTTGTTAACATTCTTTTATCCATTTTTTTTTTTTTTTTTTTTAACCGTTTATAATAAAAGAAAACAAGTAAATGAAAATGATTTTAAGTTTTGCATAAAGAAGAAGATAAAAATTATTTACACTCTCATCATCGTATCTTTAGACGTACGTACTACTTTTTTTTTTCTTTTTTTTTTTTTTTTTCTTTTTGGACAAGTGAAAGTCAGCTGTTGCCTCTTAGCGAATAATCTTATGATACTACAAACCTGCAGAAGCCTGCACCGACGACGGTTGACCGAAATAAAAAAAAAACAAAACAAAACAAAACAAAATGCGAGCGAAAAGCCGGTATTTGAAAGTCAGCGCGCGGTATTCGTGTTGTTCAAAATTTTGTGGAGCTATGAATGACGCTCGGTGTTAAAATATTATTGTAGGAATTGTATAAGACGTATCGCGGTTTATCTTTTATTTAAGAAAACGTATTATAGCGGTCGTCTCTCCCTCTCGTCTATGAACGAAAATAAATTTCTTCTGACGTCACAATGCCCATACCTTGTACATATATATATATGTATATATATATAAAGATATATAGAGGTATATGTATCGGCATATGTCTGCTGCTGTATAGTATAACTTAACATGCATTTATCTCTGCGTCGCAGAACGTCGCGGACTCCCGGCGTTAGCGAGAACTAATTTTCGATTTGATAAATAGTCAACATTAATAATGGCCGCTGTAATAGGAAAGTTTAGGGCCTTGCAGTCGGTCTTGGTAAAAAAAAATTTGCCAACTATAACATCGTCGAGGTATACTCAATAAAACGGGAATAAATAATATATATATTTAAAAAAAAAACACACACACACACATACATTACATAACGTAACTTTTAATTATTCGACATTTATAATATTGCTTGTAAATTATGAAGTTAAAAAGAAAGAAAGAAAGAAAAAAAAAAAAAAAAAAAAAAAAGAAAAATATTAATATCTGTTCACAGATTCGTGGCAAGGTCGTCTGAACGTCAGGATACTAACGAGGGATGGCTAAGCAAATTGTCCGTAAGAAAAATCGAACCAACGAAAGAATCCCATTCCCGTATGCTGTCGGATAAAGAAATAATATATGCTTTAAACACCCATAACATACGTCCAAATTCTATGGACAAATATCTCGTTAACTAGTGAGTATTAAATTTATAGTATCACCGCAATGTTACCACTTGACCTTTTTCTCTTTTTTTTTCCCCCACCTTAAAGCCGAAAAGATACTATGTAACAGCAATCTTTTGTTTTTTTTTTCTCTCGTTTCTTTCTTTTTTTTTTTTTTTTCATTATTTTAAAACAATTGAAAACCGCGACGGTTTTCTCAAATTAATTAAAAAATTTATTGGATATTTTTCATCTTCTCTCTCTCTCTCTCTCTCTCAGAAATAATATAAATATATTAAGACAAAAAAAATTAACGATTAACGTACTTGTTGATTCTATTATTAAAGTATATTTTCAGGGCCACATTATCATCCATTTTTTTTTTTTTTTTTTTTTTTTTTTTTTTTTTTACATTATAATCTTGTTATGCAATTCGAAAAGAATAAATAGATAAGCTAGAGAGAGACAAAGATAGAAAAAACAGAAATTCTTTTTTTTTTTTTGCGGCGGCGGCTTATAACAGATTCGATTTTCATTTCTCAGATAACATCATAATATGATAAATTACCACTCTTGTTATACGATATTATAGTATTATCTTCAATTTTGTTTTTGCCACAATAATGAATTAGAAAAATAGAAAAATAGAAAAAAAAAAAAAAAAAAAAAAAAAAAAGACACCAAAACTTTCAATATTATGTTAAATTTATTTACAGCGAAGAATATGTAAATCTTATTCATTCCAAGAAATCTGATCTACAATGCGACCTGATCGGATCTTGGGTTGTCGAAGTTGGAGATATGGATCAGGCATTACATCTTTGGAGATATACAGGAGGCTACGAACGAGTTGATCGTACTGTACAAACGTTGTCACAAGATCAGGTGACATTCTGATAAATGCAATGACATAAGCATCGCTTGCAAATTAATATCAAAATCTTTTCTTTTTTTTTTTTTTTTTTGTGTTTATATATTAAAATTATTCACTTGAATTATAATATAATTAAAACAACTAAGATTGATTGATTTTTATCATCAGGATTTTCAACGTCTGGTAAAAGAACAGGGAAACTATTTGAGATCACGTCATCTACAGTATCTGTTGGCTTTTAGTTATTGGCCTCAGATAGTTATGAAGGAAACATCAAACATATACGAAATTCGTAGCTACAGTTTAAAACCTGGTACAATGATAGAGTGGGGTAACAATTGGGCAAGGGCGATAAACTATAGACGAAACAACGACGAAGCTTTTGCTGCATTTTTTTCACAGATTGGACGACTATACAACGTTCACCATATTTGGTGTAAGTTTTAGATTGTGAATTTAATTTATACACGTAGTATGCTATGAGGATATTATTAGCTAAATCTAAAAAGCGATTATATTTATTTCTTCTTTCATTTTTTTTTTTTTTTTTTTTTTTTTTACAGCTTACAAAGATCTCCAAATGCGTAAGGAAACTCGTGAAAGTGCTTGGCGATCACCTGGTTGGGATAACTGCGTTGCATACACGGTGCCGCTTATCAGAGAAATGCATTCTCGTATATTGAGACCGACTTCGTTTTCGCCAACAAAGTAATTTATCAACTGCCAAATATTTAAAGAAACGAAAATAAAGTTTAATAAATAAATAAATAAATAAAGAAAGAAAGATAAAGATAAAGAATAATGAATTTACTTGCATTTGTACAATACTTATATTAACTATGTCTATAATATCATAAATCATGTAATACACACACCTACTGTAATAATTGTAATATTGTAAAGAAAAAAAAAAAAAAAAAAAAAAGAAAAAAATAGAAAACAAACAAACAAACAAATAGAAAGAATTATTTCTTCTAATGTTCTACGCGCGCACCCTTCGGATAAATTGTTAAATAAAAAAAAAAAAAAAAAAAAAAAAATTGGTTGCTCATCAAATTTTAGATATAACGTTAATTATATTTTAACTGGATATAGTATAATATTGTTAGAGGTATATATTCCGAAATATGCAATTGGTTACGAACAAAGAATGTGAAAAACCAATTAGCTTTAGTAAAATAAAGGAACTTGTACGTATATTAGAAAATAAACAATAATATATATCCTAAAGAAATTTTTCTGTCTTTATCAATTTTTTCACCTATACCTACCGATAATAGTACTAGTTTTATATTATCTAAAAAAAAAGATCACAAAAGTTTAAGTCCGCTAATTTGTGTGATACGAAAGAAATAAAATAATTTCTCTATCAAATATGGCAAACAGAAAAGTTTGAATTTTTCTCTAATCATTTTCTGTATAGAGTTAAATAGGATAATAATTATATAATATCATAATATACTATTTATGTAAATAGGAAAGAGGATGTATAGAAGTATATAAGTCAAATATTACATATGGTTTGATATTTTCAATTTTTATTATCTAATCAGCATAGTGGTATCGAGTGGCTAAACTGTTTCTGTTTTAACAAACACGTGTGTTTTTCTAATAATTGTTTGTAAAATGTTTACAAGCGCACCCTCTCCCATCCATCAGTTTAGTTAAAAAATGTATTCGTACTCTACCTAAACTTAAAAATAAAAATAATTAATTATTATAATTATTTAAGACCGACTATTCAATCGGATTACTGACAATGCGCTCGCTTGCGTCGAGTGTTTCTTTCTTCTCTTTTCTTTTCTTTTCTTTTATTTATTTCTTCTTTCTTTCTTTCTTTCTTTCTTTCTTTCTCGATTGGTTACTTATACTATAAAGGTATTGGTTTTTCTTTAGTTTAATTTTATGTATATTGTATTATATAATATAATAATATTTATATAATAATAGAGAATATTTATCTATATACTTGTATGTATGTAGTATTTATGTATGTATGTATGTACGTACGTACGTAATGTATGTATATGTACCTATTTCAGTTTTTTTAATCAAGTGTATTTTTTTTTTTTTTTTTTTCATCTTTTCTTAATTTTTTTTTTTTTTTTTTTTTATTCGTTTTCTCATTTTTTCTATCATTTTTTCTTTTTCTTCTTCTTACTGTTATCTCTTTTTCATTATTGTGAGCATGTTATTGACCATACAGTTGAGCTCACAAATTAGATTTATACGGTGGGGCCGACGATTCATAAACAGGGAGCACGTTAAAATTGCTCTAAATAATTTTGATAGAATTTCTACTGTCATTCTGTACGCAAGAGACTGTATAAAGAAAAAAAAAAAAAAAAAACAAGAATTTGAGAATATGAAGACTGCGTGTTTGTTCGTCTACATTTTTTTTATCGCTGTAGATATATTTTTTATTTATTTATTTTTTTTCTTCTTCTGAATTTGAAGAAAATAAGATCAAGCATTCAGGGAGCGAAGCATAAGACGAATAGAATAAATAGATTATCAATAAAGAACACGAAGTCTAATGGAAATTAGAATAATTTATCATTGTTGTCATGATATATAATAAATTAATGAATATTATTCAGATTATATGAAAATATGTATGTCTGGTATTAAAACCAGCTCTATATTATATGACGCGCTGATTTTCAATCTGATCATAAATAAAATTCAAATATATAGTAGAATTTTTTCAAAACGTTGAGTCGATTGATTGTTTTTATGCATTAAGCAATGTTAACGTCATCCCTTTTTGTTTTTTGTTTTCTTTTTTTTTTTTTTTTTTTTTTTATTATAGTAACAATTTAATGATAAAATACTACGATCAAAGAAATGTTGTTTTTTTTTTTTTTTTCGTTTTTTTTTTTGTTTTTTTCTTTTTCAAACTACGGCCCTCAAGGCTTAGTTCTCTATAACTTTCTAGACGTTGGGTGGTAGTACCGTAGCACGAATACCGTTACTTTTAATATATATAATAATATAACAGAAATGACAAATTATTTCTATTAAGTTAAAGCCTGCGATACTGCGTTGATAAGCTTAACACATTTGGATAGATTTATTATTCGTAAACATCACTGTCTACAAAAGTGTTCTAGTCGACTTACCTATATAAAAGAGTTATCCATTTCGTAACGATATTTAAACATAGCGAACAAATATTTACAAATATATGCTTACACAACATCAAAAGTTGATTTTATTTTATTTTATTTTATTTTGCTTTTCAATTTTCAATTTTCATTTTTCATTTTCATTTTTTTTTTTTTTTTTTTTTTTTTTCTCTCCATATTCACTAAAATTGAAATAATAATAGTTTGAGATTGAAATTAGAATTCACTCAATTTTTTTTTTTTTTTTTCTTTACTTCAACTTTTTCATTCATCGTCGTCGTGTTGTAAGATTATGATGATAATAATAATAATAATAATAATAATAATAATAATAATAATTAGAAAAATAATTAGAAAAAAAAAAAAAAAAAAAAAAAAAACCCTCTTGCTGCTAGTAGTATATACTATATATTTGCTGCACGTCAATTAAACGATATTTCACCTTTCTGAATATTTCGATAAAGAATCAAATAGATGTAAGTAAGAAATAATAAAAAAAAAAAAAAAAAATTAAAAAATAATGTATACAAAGCGATAAGACAAATAAGACAAATTTATCAATTTATCACTGTGTGACAATTTTTCTTTTCTTTTTCTTTTTTTTTTTTTTTCTTTTTTCTTAATCATTGGAGAAAAAAAAAAGAAAAGAAAAAAAAAAAAAATTCATCATTTTCATATAGTATTCGAATTACATATTATGTATACCTATAAAGAACTTGGTACTTAACTCGGCTATAGTTATATTAGCCAGTAGCAAAAAATCTATTTTTTTTTTCTTCTCTCTAATATTAAAGAATTTCATTTGAAAATTATATATATCTCTCTCTCTCTCTCTCTCTCTCTCTCGACTGACCGATAAAATTTCTAAACTCTCCTATTTCATCGCAGCTATAATAATAATAATAATAATAATAATAATAATCATTCGTACTTAAGAAGAATTTTTGCGTTCTATAAATTTCCTTCATTTAATAATTATACCTTTCACTTTAATAATAATACTAATAATGATAATAATGATAATAATAATAATATTAATAATAATAATAATAATAATAATAATAATGTATTATGTTTAGCGTGTTATTGTATGTACATATGTCGCTCCACTCTAAACATATTTAATTAGGTTCATTCAGTTGATTGTGACAATTTTCAGACACAAACATATCATTTAATTGAACACATAATTATCAGAGCCAAATTGCATTCTCCATAATATGCATGTTCCATTTGCAAAAAAAAAAAAAAAAAAACACTTATATCACAATAATTGAACACATAAATTGAATAATTCATTAATAAATATTGTATAGTATTATATATATATAATTCTACAGTTGCAATTGTATAATATATTTGCAAAAAGAAAAAGAAAAAGAAAAAAAAAAAAAGAAAAAAAAAAAAAAATCAATAAAATTACCACTCATTTATAATTAATAATGCAGTGATATAATTTATATACTATATATATATATATATATATATATGTATATATGGTACATAGTTTTTTTTTTCTTCTCATCTTTTTTTTTTTTTTTTTCTTTCTTTCTTTCACGACAATAAATGACAACCGATAGTTTATATTACCTAACTGAGTTACTATTTAAATAGTAATTAGATAATATTATTCAAATATCTATCAGCCTCGTAATAGAAAATTGATCGACAATATTGGAAAAAAAAAAAAAAGTAGAATAATAGATAATAGATAATAGATAGTAATAATAATAATAATAATCTTAACACACACATGAATATAATAATCTGATAATATATAATATATTCATATTGCACAAATTTCTTCTGTTTTTTTTTTTTTTTTTTTTTTTTCTCTTATACTTTTTATTAGATCATATTATGTATGTTTTAATAATTTTCCTCATCTTCAATATTTGTCTATAATTGGATATCAGAAACGCAGTCGTCACTTTTTCTTTAGTAATTAATTAAATTACCTTGTTTCTTATTTCTTTATCTAACTACTACTATATAGAGTAGTTACGAAAAAACCCCAGCTCTGTTCGATTACCTATGTTTTCTTATAATAAAACATTATTCATTCGAATTTGGTTTCTTCATATTATTATTATTATATCCAAGCAATAGTTGATATCTAATAAAACAGAGGAACCCATAGTTAGAAATGGTAACAAATTTTTATCACTTATTATTATTTTTTTTCTCTTTCTTTCTTTCTTTCTTTCTTTCTTTCTTCCTGTTTCAAAGTTAAATGATTACGTATAATCAAATACATACATACATTACATAGGTATATAGGTATACACTGAAAATATGCGTACATAACATCATTCTGTAGTAATCAGTCATAATATTTTTTTCTTTATCTCGTTTTCCTTCATTTTTCTTTCTTTCTTTCTTTCTTTACTTTCTTTTATCTCATAGTTTTATTTCTAAAAACTGTCACAATCATCTGACGTTCTATCATTTATGCTTATTTTTATTTTTATTTTATTTTATTTTATTTCATTTAATTATTTATTTATTTAATTTAATTAATCAATCAATCAATTAGATAAAGGATATATAACAAATACAGGTAGTAAAGAGATATTAAGAGAAGAAATAAGGTAAAGGAATGGAAAGGAAGGGAATATGGAAAGGAAAGGAAAGGAAAGGAAAGGAGAGTCACAGTATTGGTTTAAGAGTATAATATTGGAAAGCGTTACTGGACATCTGAGCGAACATGAGATTATTACCGAATAATAATAAAATCGGCTCAAGTATTGCTCTGAATTATCTAATCTTTTTTTTTTTTTGTTTTTGTTTTTTTGTTATTTGTTTTTTTTTTTTTGTATTTTGGTTTTTTTTTTTTTTTCTTTATACTACTACCGCTATCCAACTCTTCTCTGACGAAGCAGCTAGCTGGTCAATATCGAAAATGAAAATCGAAAATAAAGGTGTATAATATGATAATTGATAATCAAGTCTTGTTCGCACTGCGTATGGAAGACTTTACAAGATAATGAAGAAAAAATACAAAAAATTAAAAAAAAAAAAAACTGTAATGAAATAACGTTAGATTTGGTACCATCAATTTACTAAATAGCTTCTTTTTTTCTTTTTTTTTTTTTTTTTGTTAACCAGATTAACGAAACCACCGCATGTATGTGTGTATATATGTGTGTGTGTGTGTGCAATCAAGTTAATGAAATAAAATACAATGTCAAATGGGTTCTGAACAGCTAAATAATAATTGTCTAATGGGGATATGCGCTAACTATTTCTAATGACAAATATCCTACGATAGTAATAGTTGATAATTAATTATTTAAAAAACGATTAATACACTATTTCTGAATGGTATAGTGAAATTAAACTTTTTGTACATAATATAATAGACTTATTTTATTTTATTTTATTTATTTTTATTTTTTTTTTTTCCCACTTCTTTTCTTTTCTTTTCTTTTCTTTTCTTATCTTTTCTTTTCTTATCTTTTCTGATACGCGTAGCGATCATAATATTGTCGCTTAAAAAAAAAAAAAAAAAAAAAAAAAAAAAATGTTTATCCATTTCAAAAGAAATAACATATTATATTCTCATGTTTAAGCTATAGTATCCAGCAGTTATTTCCTGTTCTCTTAGGTATGGGTGTGGTTGCAGGCAGGCACAAAGAATTGACAACCATTAATTATTATTATTATTTTTTTTTTTTTTTTTTTTTTTTTTTTGTTTTATAAGTTAGCAAATATTTCGGAGGTCAATTCGAAAGTGATAACTGCAGTCAGACGTACTTTTAAATTTTTTTTTTTCTTTTTTTTTTTTTAAACAGTTAAGATTATAGACTATTCGGGGGGAAAGATGTCGAGCTATTACTGTGGGCTAGACTTAGCATTGAACCGCTAAGACTCTCATCATCTGGATAAGACTCTTTTGATGCCTCTGCTATCGCCAATGCACTGGAAAAATAAAACACCAAATTTTTAAGTCAATCAATCAATTTATTTATTTCATAAGTTTTTTTTATCATCAACTTATGGGTAGAGAGAAAGAAGAAGGGTGATATACATACCTGAAACCAATTCTTGCACTCTCTTCGTCAAATTGTTGAAGCTCACGTTCCTGTCTTTCATGTAACAAACGGATTCGTTCGCTACGTTCTTGCAGAAATTGTTGGGTTTCAAGTTCCATTTTTTGTTCAAGAAGTGCTCGTCTTACCGATACACGATCTTCCAACTCGCGTCGTTCACGATTTCTCTGTGCCTCTGCCTGCATCTTATTCTTTGACTGATATGCCATCAATATTTCCAACTCATAATTTAATCTCTCCTGGTGGGAAGAAGAAGAAAATATAAATATATAAATATAAATTGAATTTGATTCATTGATTACCTAGCTAAACCTTTTTTTCTTTCTTTCTTTCTATCAGAAACAAACAAACCTTGAGTTGATGACACTCGACCTCCTGCGATTCATCTAATCGAATACTCTGCTTTTGTAACATCTCAGCGATACTTTGCTCGTACTGATCGCCCAACAATGCAAGCTTTCGTCTCTGTTCTTCTTTCAGTTTTTTAATAACTGCTTTTTGCTCATCCTTGGCAGTAGTTTGCAATATCTGTGCTTTTAACGCCTTGTATTGACGCGTTTGAATCTTACAAGTTTCTCGAAATTGTTTACGAATTTGCATTTCTTTTTGCTGAAATTTAAACACAGAATTTTACTACACACTTGTATTATACGATCAACAAGCTAATGTTAAGTAAGAAACGTTCTATGTTAAGATACGATTTTATTGTATTTCGTTATTTATTCAGTATTTTCTTCGATATTCTGCAACCATTTGATTCTTTCGTTGTAATATCGGAGCTTTCTAAAAAATACTCTGAATAGTAAAGTTCATATCCTGGAAATCTTACAACTAGTAGTTGCCAAAATCAATTAAGAACTTTATCTATGCGCACTAGGGTGGTCGTTAGAAAGAAAATTTTCGGGCCACCCCCCAAATCGACTTCAAATAAATCAAAACTCATCCTGTAATTTTTTCAGATTTTTATTTCAACGCTTGACCCTTGACCACAGAGAATGAAATTCTTCATTAGAAATACACAGGGTTTCGCGGTATTTTCAGTTATTATTTCACTGTGGTTCTAATTATGGATATAAAAATCTGAAATTCTCACAGATTGGTCTAAGGAAATGCTGCTCTGTGGAAAAAAATCGCCACCCCCCCCCCCCCCCCTGGCTCCCGAGTTTTGTATGGGTCATCCTATGCCAATGTGTTGATTTTTAATTTTCCAATTTTATCGAATGTTGCTCAAGAACATCGGAAAACATATATTTCTAATGTTTGTGATCAACATTCGATGCAATTGGGAAAAAAAAATAACCATCACATTGGCATGGGATGACTCATAAACAATTTTGAAGGCAGGGGGGTAGCGATTTTTTTCCATAGAGCAGTATTTCCATAGACCAATCTGTGAGAATTTCAGATTTTTATGACCATAATTAGACCCACAGTAAAACAATAACTGAAAAGACCGCAAAACTCCGTGTATTTCAAATGGAGAAGTTCATCCTCTGTGGTCAAGGGTAAAGCGTTAAAATAAAAATCTGAAAAAATTACAGGATGAATTTTGATTTATTTGGAGTTGATTTGGTGGGGCGGCTTAGGAAATTCATGTTTTTTCCAGTTTTAACGGCCACCCTAATGCGTACAGATTACTCGGAAAAAGTTGTAAATAGATTGAGAAAAGATTAAATTTGCATCTAAAACACACAGAAAAAAGTTGTAAAATTTTCTTTTCACCACAATTTTACTCTGCGCTGAAATAATTATAATATCATCAAGAAACTAAAGAGTTTAGAGTTTAAAAAAAAAAAAAAAAAAATACTATATTAATGAGCACGCCACAAAGCCATACCTTCAGACTTTTGGGTTGTTGTTTAAGTTCGAGTGCATGCTTTTTGCGTAAATCACGTTCAGCTCGTTGCATATAGTCCTGTTGATTAGAAAGTTCAGTAGCGTGTTGCCGCTGAACTTGATCTTCCCTAAGTGCGTGAACTGCTCTTTGTTGTCTATATTCAAGCTCTTGGGTTTTTTCATGGTGACGTAGTAGCATTGAGTGCGCAAGTTCGAGCTGTTGTTGTCTCTTGTTTAACTCCTGGGATCAATGAACATAATTAATATTATTATTATATTGTATAAATATTGTATGATTCCTAAATTATAATAATAATCACTTAAAAGCCATGGC
This sequence comes from Tenthredo mesomela, assembly GCA_943736025.1. Taxonomy (NCBI): domain Eukaryota; kingdom Metazoa; phylum Arthropoda; class Insecta; order Hymenoptera; family Tenthredinidae; genus Tenthredo; species Tenthredo mesomela. The sequence continues at coordinate 3,787,042 of OX031020.1, read as the reverse complement.
GATTCTTTTTTACATTATTTCTTTTTTTTGTTTTTTTTGTTTTTACAAACCTCTCGCAATAGCTCCTGTTCCAGGCTGTGAAAAATGAGTAATTTTTTTCTACGAAATTTACGAATCTCAAGATCGAGATACTCGCGTTGACCTCTGGCCAGTCGCTGTTCTTCTTGTGCCTCCATTTGTCTTAAACTGTCTTTTTGACTCTGAAGTGTAGCGTCTCGTTGTCGTTTAGGAGTTACCTCATCTTGCGAGAGTTCTCTCTTCCACCGCTCCTTGTATGCCTGTAGAAAAATTCATTTTTTTAATGATAATAAGTTTATTTGAGCGATGCGTAATTATGAAATGTCCAAATATCCTTTTTATACCTTGTAATCGCGTTTTTGTTGAGCTTCCAACGCTTTACGGTCAGCCTCTTGTCTGCTAGATATTTCTTTCTGTAATTTTTTCTCCGCGTTTTGATTCTGTTTTAATTTTCTCTCTAATTCCTGAACATGTCTGAGTTGTAATTTCTCTAATTCCTTGCTAAACTGTTGTAGTAAAGTTTCGTACTCTTTGTCCAATTGTTGTTTGTGCGACTCAACTTCCATTTTACAACGTTCTTCTAACTTCACCTGAAAACAGCACCAAAACTTGGTCGTCGTATTATGGCGAACAATTATTTTTCAAAAAAAAAATAAAACCAATTATTAAATCGACTACAAAATCTACAAAAATTCGTATCATCCCAAAACTTACCAAAGCGCCCTGATGCTCTCGCCTCATACGCTTATAGCCGCTCATTTGTTCGTGCATCTCTTCCTGCATATGTTCCTTTTGTTGTTTTGTTACTATCGAAGTAGTTCTAATTGTCGCAAAATTGTTAGCTCCATGTTCGATGAGATTAGCGGTAACACCGGCTGAAATCTTGTGACGATTCCTCACAGAACCAGTAGAGTATTCATTAGCGTCAGCGATAGGTAGCGGTAGACTGTTGGTCGACGAACTCTGAGAACTCGCAGAAACACCAATCGAATGTATCGAATGTTCGGACGTTATGGAATTACTCTTACTGCTATCGCCGCCCGTCTGTTCGTCGGGAGTATCTTAAAGATGATAATCAAAAAAATTATATAACATAGCCTGTTAATAAATCTGTAATTGTTATTTTTGGAATGTTGATGACAAGTGATAAAATAATACCGTCACCATCGCCGACTGTGCTCTCGGTTTCGCACGCGTCAATCATTAGTATTTTCTTCATTTTTCTATAATTAAGATTATCCAGTTCTCTAACGGCAGCTTTAGTTCTCTGTATCAGGTCTATCAATACGTGCGGAGAACGTGTTCTGGTCACAAATTGATGCTGTGTAAATAAAATGGTAGAAATAAGTTTTATAAAAAATGAAGAAAAAGCATATTTTATTTTCACACCACGACGACTTACCATCAACAATTTTCCCGAAGTGCGTCTATCGGGTGGATTTTTGGTCAAACATACGTCGACAAAGTTACGAAACAGATCGGTCCAATCTGGTGAATTTAATGTCGGCGTATCGTTTTGAGCTATATGATACAAAGCACTCATTGCGTTCATGTTGAAGTAAGGTGGCTTTCTCTCGGCTGTAATAGAATCGATATGTAATATGACGAATGAAGATGATGTTTTTTTTTTACGAGCGTATTCCAACGCTTTTGAATATTTAAATTTAAGAAAATTGAACAAATTAACTTGCCTAATTCAATACATGTGATTCCTAATGACCAGACGTCCACTTTTCCATCATACTGACCCTCGTCCATTGCCAAAATAACTTCTGGTGCCATCCAGTAAGGAGTGCCGACAAAGCTATTAGCCGGACACTTAATACTGGCTGAACCAAAGTCGGCCAATTTAACGGTACCGTTTTCTGTTAATAATATATTTCCAGCTTTTACATCTCTGTGAATCCTGCCTAACGAATGAAGGTAATGTAAGCCTCGAAGTACTCCTTCGCATATCGCCGATATCTCATCTTCCTTTAAAGGTCGTTTGTGAACTTCTATTATATCGGAAGCTGAGCCGAGGCAGTATTCCATCACCAGCTGGGTTTTAAAATCAGTTTCAAATGTTTAGTTAAAAATAGTGAATAAAATAAAAAATAAAAATAGAAAATCAATATCGGTGGGATTAAACGAATCTAAGATTTTTACCCAAGCAGTATGATCTCTGAGGTAGCATCCCTTGTATTCTATGGTATTCGGATGATTTAATTGACGGAGAAAACGTATCTCTTTTAATATATCCTGCCATTTTTCTATAGTCTGTTTTCCAAGATAGGACATCTTCTTGATAGCAACAATCTCTCTGGTGACAAGACATCGTGCGTAATAAACAGCTCCAAAACTTCCATGACCTATCTCGCGTAGATCTTCAAATATTCTTTCTGGATCACTTTTCTCAAATAGTTCAGCTATGTCCGGATCCTTGAGGCTACCAGGCCGTGGAAAAGCTGGCATAGTAGCGCACGTGCTGTATGGGAGGCCGAGGCCTGCTCCACAGTTTGCACCTGGCTATCACTCTATCCTTTCCTATATTTTCTAGACCCTCCAGTATCGATGAAATCTCTGTCAGTCTTTTCTCCAAGACATCATTTTAATCTGCGCAACGTTTTTCAAAACAATCCTGTATTTTTTTTTTTTATCATTCCAAGATATAAATTATAGAAATTTGAATAATTTTTTTAAGACTTTTGAGATAATTTTTTACCTCTGCTCGACCTAATTATGGCTTGAAAAAACTAATTCCTTATGGCTATACCAAAGAGTATTTCATAGAAGTAATAAGTAATATTTAGAAATTGCAAAAGATTTTCAGATATATTCTTCTAACATTTTTTGTTTTTCTAAAGCCAGGGCGATTTAGTTTATTAAATGAAAATTGATCCTGTAAGTTATATATTAGATATAAAATAAAAAAATAAAAAATGATAATACATAACGCCACCAAGAGCAAAGGTACGAATCTTTCCTCAACATCTAGTGCAAGTGTGATAATTTTCTACTTTTATCTTTATCTGTATATACGAACGATGTTACATATATATAAGTCAAGAGAAGTATAATAAAGGATAAAAAATGACAATCAATTTCCTGGTCTGAGAGAAAGAGAGAGAGAGAGAGATAAAGCGAGGTATATATGATATGCCGAAGAAGGAAACAGATTTTAATCTCGACTGTGAACAAGATGTAGTTGATTTAATATTGTAAATAATGGAATTGATTATAATGCACAGATGAAGAGATTTGACGCGAAAGGCAAAGTGCTTGTGATTATTGTTAATAATGGCTGTGAATGAATGAATGAGGAGAAGTAGGATAGGTATCAAAATCTGTATTTGAATAAGATATATTATGTGATAATGAGACTAATATAATAAATGAAAAAGTTATTTCTTGAAACAATATAATATAACAATACGAGTCGTGAAGATTATGAATGTGAATGAATTTGTGTTTCAAATTAGTAACATACTATATCACAGTTCAAAGAAATCAGATTAAAAATACTAAAAAAAAAAAAAAAAAAATATATATACATACAGTATAATCAATTTTGTTATCAGTAGATGAAAAGAGTGAGTAACTACTTAGTTAGACATTAGAATTAAACACTAATTTTGAATGTTGATCAAAAAATGACTGAGTCAGTGGGAATTTGGTGATGATATATATATATATATATATATATATATTGCTATGTACTCAGGGCTTTTGTATTCTTACTTAGAACGTTAAATATACATAGAAAAAAAAAAAAGAAATTCTCACTAAAATTGATTTGAAATGAAAAAAAAAAAAAAAAAAAAAAAGGCAATAAAATACGCAATGAATACGAAAAAGAAAAAAAATTTAATATAATATCGTGGATTAATAAAAGAGGTGATGATTTTCATGATGATGAGATAGTAATATATGTATATATGATGTACATAATGGTGAAAATATTGTTATCTAGTACTAATTTTAAAGGTATGTATATGTAGTACTACAACTAAGTCTAGTGTTGTTATGCATTGCCCACGTCATTTGCGTGAATGTGACACATATCCTGCGAACTGTTGAGGCAAGGCAAGGCAAGGCAAGGCAAGGCTTGGCCAACGAGTATATACGATCATTACTTACGACGAGTATTTTTAATTTTTATAATAATATATAAATACAGTGATCATACTAGAATTAAGTAAGTTAGTAAGTAAGTAAGTTAGTTAGTTAGTAAGTAAGTACGTATACGTACGTACTCGGTGGTTATTAATTAGCGATGATAGTCGATAATAAATTCCAAACTGTTTCTAATACTGTGATGTTGTAGTAGTAGTAGTAGTAGTTTAATACTTGTAGTCAAATTTGTCGAGTAAAGTAAAATGAAGAGAATAATTATAGAACGATGGTTAGTATAGAAGGGGATAAGAAATGAGAAATGAGAAATGAGAAATGAGAAATGAGAAAGAGAAACAGAGAACGAGGTTCGAGGGTGTTGAAGAATAGGGCTGAAAAGGGATTTTGATAAAAGAAATTCCGGAGATTGAAATGCGGGTGTAAGGAGGGTTGGGTCTCGGGAAGTGAGGTCGACAATTCCTATTCGTTTCGAGTTGATATAAGTAGCGGTTGAGTTGTTCGCATGAGGGGGTTTTGTAAATTTTATAATTTATTTCAGGTATAGTTTGAGAGGGGGGGGGGGGGGGGGGGAGGGAGGCGAGGCGAGTGAGGGCGAGGGGGGTCTGGTTAAAAATCGCGACACAACACAGAGATATTAAGTATTTGTCAGTGCCGCAATAGAGTACACAGAGTACACACTCGCAAAAGTAGGTATTCACCTTCAAAATGGCGAGTGCAGGCAGGCACAAGCATGCGCGCAATACAAAATACTTTATACGTTCCTCCTTCTGGCCGAGTACGATACCGAACGCATATTACCTTTATCGTAATATTGAAAATTCATTCGATTATTTATATTGTTATTCACTTTTATTTTAAAAGCCGGAAATAACACGCCCCGAACCCTAATCACATATACACACACGGTACAGTTTTCTCAACTCGCACGATCGCAACAATACGCGAATACGGCACTTGACTAGATGCACGATAAATTTCCTAAGTTTTTGACGCCTTTTTACTAGTGTAGCACCGAACCCCCGTATATTGATACGGAGTGGCGCTAGCTGGTTTACGAATAGGGTACTACAACACTTGGGGGCAGCGCCCCAACATCGATAAATATCATTTATTTATTACCGACGGAGCGACGCGGCAAACTATTAGATATTTCAAACAGAGATAGGTCAATTATACCTACACCTCGAATTTTTGGCAGCCTGTTTCTCAGCTAAAACACATCAGATCGATGTGAAATTGATATCGGTGACGTAGAAAAAGTGCACGGAGGTCATGATGCTCTTGGATTTCCAAAAAGCGAAAATAAAATGTACAATTTTATATCAAGAGTGCTCTGTAACGAATAATCGTTGTTGCTGACGTTGTACTTGATAAATATTAAAACACCCGAAACATATTCGCTTTTTGGAAATCCAAGAGCATCATGCACTTCGTGCACTTTTTCTGCGTCACTGATATCAATTTCACATCGATCGGATGTGTTTTAGCTGGGAAACAGCCTGCCAAAAATTCGAGGTGTATAATTTCACCTAAATGAAAGCCGAAATATTTCATTGTATGAAATAAAGAAATACCTACTTTCAAGCTTATCAGATTTTTTAATAATATGTATACCTTCCTACTTTACCCCCGCATCCTTTTCTTATTCTATTTATTTTCAATTAAATCTATTGTATCTTTGATGATGATAATGAAAAGAGATTGACGCACAGGTAGAAAGTGTATCGACGAGATACATTATATTTATTTCAGATTTTATGTATAATTAATGATAACAATATTACAATAGGTAATGTTCGCTTGCATGGCATAGGTACCCAATTCATCTCTTATTACTGGCACTGCGTTATTCAGTTATCTTCCATATCTTCCATGAGCGAAGTTATGAACGAATTTCCATTTATTAATTTCGTTGTTCCCACAACGAATTCCACATTAGCTGAAATCATGATTTTACATATTTGATTAAGAAACGTAATTCTCTCTATCAATCAGAGTTCTGTTTAGCGTTTGTGATAACTTTTTAACATCTTACAATCTTCTTGTTGCGATAAAAATCGCAATGCAGATATCTCCGCGTACGTACATCCCCCGATAAAAAATACTAGAACTAATCGAGTCGGCTCTGAACTCGAATCTTCACTGGTCGTAGAATTTCCTGTAACACAAACAAGCTATAAAATCTTTTCATTTAAATACATCAATTTTTCATTCAAATAATAAACTCCAAGGAGTAGCACAGCGTTTCATACTTCTTGCCGGCGCTGAATTCGAGGAGAGACCATTACTGCTGACTGTAGGTCCTGGTAATAATCCCAATACATCGTTCAATCCTTGCCAACCAGTTGGCTGTACTAATTGTTCGGCTAGTCTTACGCTCAATGGTGCATAAACAGAATGAACATAGCTTATATCTTTTGGTGTAACTTCGCTTTCGTCTTCTACCGTTAGTCGTAAAGTTTTTCTTAAAACAGCGTATTGTCTTATGGGTTGTTGAGGTCGAAGGAGACCAGCCTTTTCCAAATTTATCAAAGTTGGCAAATGTTGGTATCCGTAAGTTTGGACTATCTCTCTTTTATAATAGTCTAATAGCTTTGGTTTAAGACCTGAATTTGTCAGAGATTGAATACAGAGAAGTCTCAATACTTTTAATATAGGTTCTTGCTGGGCTATCATATCCTCTATGTAAGAATTTGGCTTATCTGTTTCAATACAGTTCAATAATTCCTGTTCTGTCTGCAAAGACTCGAGGAAATTATTAGAATCTGTTACTTCTTTTATCATTTCCGCTATGGTTGTATCTATGATGAAAGAAAAACAAAACGAAACTAATGTGAATGTGAATAACGCTGTGACAATTTTACAATCACATAATTAGATATTGATTTCCTCACGTCTTGCGAGCGATTGCTTTGTCGCTAACATATGCGGCAGTCTAGCAACGAATTGTCTTATTTCCTGAACGCTCTTCTCTCCGTGTCTCTCGTCAAATTGCGATGATATAACTTTAGCTTTTCGGCTAAGAACCGGACCAACGCCGTTGAAATTCTTGTCTCTAAGTGTATGAAAAAAAAAAAAAAAAATATGGTAACTTTGCTATTGAACAAAAATATCTATCAAAGTTATACCTTATTTCAGCGAACAACTCTTCCCCAGAATTCAATATGATCTGACCCTTTTTGTCAAGAGATGTTGCAGTGGGCGAGTCATCAGAGTCATGAAATTTCTCGGGAGGCAACTTAACAGTGTCTTTAAAAAAAATATAAAGGAAATAATGATTAAGGCATGCCGAATTCTAATTCATTGATAAAAATTTATTTCATGTTCTGATGACGATACCAAAACTCACTATTGTTTATACTGAATATTTCATCTATCAGACCTTCATAGGTAAGTTGTGTAACCAACGGTGAAAGTAGATCGACCGATCTATCCAATAACAATAAATGTTCGATAACCGTTGGTTGTATAACGTCGGTTTTAACATCTTCCTCTTCTCTATTGAGTCTCTTAATCAACTCCCATACCTTGTTAGCGGCAGGTCCTCGCCCCGTAACTTTAGGAATTTTGCCATAGAGTCTCTGTAGGCTTTGGATAGCTTGAGCGACTTGATACAAGCACGTAGGATCATTTTCTAAATTAAATTCTTTAAACGCTCCGCTCAACTCCATTGATACTAAGTCAGAATCAAAAGGTACCAAATCGCATGCAAATTCTTCAAATAATGTAAAACTTCCAAATACTCCACGATTCGATAGCATCTTTTCGCAAAGTAGACTCTTGCGTGGTACAAAAAATAGGTGAAATTTTTTCTTCGGTCTATTTCCCTCCTCGCTAATAAGAAATAGGATGAAAAACAATTTTTTTTTTGGTATTCTAAACTTACTGTAATTCAATATCTAACATTTGTATTAAGGCCCATCCCTAGTCGCCAACCTCCTTTTGGTCGAAATGTGTCATATTTCGATTATTATCTGAGCCCAGGTATCAAAAACGCAAAAAAGGCCAACTTAGCGCAAATTCTATTTCAATTCCGAACACATACGTCCAAAAAAAATGTTCGTTTCGTGCGAAAATAGAATCTACAGATGGTTTTTACATTGTTCGCCGAGGAAATCGAATTCGAATAATTTTTTAACAATGTAAAAACCATCTGTAGACTCTATTTTCGCACGAAACGAACATTTTTTTGGACGTATGTGTTCGGAATTGAAATAGAATTTGCGCTAAGTTGGCCTTTTTTGCGTTTTTTACGCCTGGGCTCGGATCTTAATCGAAATGTGATACATTTCGACCAAAAGGAGGTGGGCGACTAGGGATGGGCCTTAAATATAAACATAATAACAACAACAACAACAAACCCGTGGACATTTTCGGCGATTAAATCCATAAGGTGTAAGTGAGGTCTGGTGATAAATATAACATTAGCAACATCGGTGGGTGGAAGTCTTCCGCCACAGAGTAGAAACATTTTAACCACATCGTGTTCTTGGAGTAAATTGTACTCTGCTACTAGACCAATTGGTCCTGCTAAGGATTGGTCCCAAATGATGGCCTTGGTATACGGTAAATGTAATGAAGTATGTAATAATGTAACATATTATTAAGATTGTGTGTGCATTGATGAAAATTTCTGTTTGATGGATGATAGATCTTTTACCTTCGTTCCATCGCATTTTTCCAACAAACATAGCAATTGTTTTCTAGCTTGTTCTTGTATTAGACCAATGTTTAATTTACCACTCGACAAGTGGTTGGACGACATTGTTTATCGCCCTATAAAACACGCCTACTAATGAATGATTATAGGTATATGAATTTTGACATCAGTTTGAGGTTATGTGTATGTAGTATGGTAGTATGACAGATCGCGGTTAGCTGACGCTTTTGGGGTGTGTTCCAAAACTTACTACGTAGTAAGAGTACGAGTCTAGCAAGAGCTTGAGGAGAGCTTGGTTAGAGTAATAAGTTATTATCTGGTTTTTGAACGACAGCTTTGGTCAACTACATGCTGTTAAAGCGATAAATCATTAATGGATTAATGAATTAATTAATTAACGACAGCTTTGAGATGTAAAAGACTCTTTAACTTGAAGTTGTGATCTGAGCATGCTACAAATCGTTCCGAAATTCAGAGTTACTATTTAGTAATGACGTAGATGTCGTTCCAAAATCTAGAAAGTGCACTACGAGCGTACTCTGGAGTATAGTTTTCTACCCATCTCAGCGAGGGAGGTACGCGTTACCCCCAGTTACCCCCCTTTCAGTCTGTATAAAGTTGCGCAAATCCCATTGCGCAAGACAGTATAACATTCGCATTGTTGAGTTGGGTGCACAAATTGTACTCTAGAGTATGCTTGAATATGCCATTTTCAGTATCATTAGTATGACTGAACAGCGACTGTGGGTTTTGGAACGTCTCTGAGTATACTCGGATCACTAGAGTAAGGTTTCGGAACGTAGCCTTGGTATCACGTGATTATACCGAAGACGGACGAAAATAAACGAAGGTTTTCAAAATATAGAATAGCGCGCATGACACTTACTATATCTGATCTGGTTTTCTCTTTTAACGGGATTATTTCTTCATTGTTTGAATATGTAATGTAATTTAATGTAATGTAATGATGCATATTTTGATTATGGGTATAAATGCTATAGGTCATGGAATGAGGAATGAAACCGGCTTGCAGTTTGTAAAGAGACAACATAATAGACTGAAAATTTTAGAGCGCGTTGCAGGTCACGTGTGACAGTCTTGTTTATACGAACTGTAAACCTATCTAGGTACTACGTATTATTATAATGACATATTATAGTCACGATTTTACTATAACTAACTACTTAATTATTACATGGTGAGGTTTCATTTCTTGATTTTTACCTCGACAATACGGAATAGGGAACGTGTGAAAAAAATAAAAATACTTGACTAACTGCTAGCTTAATTTATACATCATATTATATTATACTATATACCTACGCGCGTTGAACTTGCCCACATGGGGACATGCTTATACAGAGATGATAAAAAAACTTGCCGATAGTTTCAACGAATTCCAGTATAAAGTAGGCGTTTAAAAGATAACGGTTTCCGCCACCGAGAAATCGTCCAAATCGTGCCTGGAGGCTATTGATCAATCTCATTGGATACGATCGAGGAAGTTTTTTTTTTTTTTTAACATCTAAACTTACAGATTTTCGAAATTGAAATTAGTCGAATGTTGTTGCAATAACTTAAAAAAATAAAAATTCCGAAATTAAATTCGTACAAGAAAAATTCGGAGTTCTCTATAAACTTTAATTCATAACATACATACGACGCGATGTAGTAATCTGCAATATACGTTCATTTCAAGATTTCAGGAAACTACAGTAACTAGCTCAATATCTCGGCCTCGAGCCAAGTAAGTCAGTGTTAGAACTTAGAACTAGAGCGTATACCTTAATATAGTATTGACTTCTTTCCAACGAATGCCGCATGCCTACATTTCAAACTTCCGACTGGATTTACACTCCGTTATTATACGGGGTCATTGCATGTACATTCGTCCAATATATATAGCATATATATATATATGACGTGTAAATTTGCACAAAATATTTACAAATATACGTATATATATATATATTAATAAAACTGATTAGCAATACAAATTTGTCCGCACACTATACTTAAACCTGGGTGCAGGGGAGATTTGCCTCGGTAAAATTTCTCCGATGAATTATATGAGACAAAAAATTCATATAGCGTATTTTCATGAGATTTCTCTGAATGTTTTATAATTTATTTTATGGAAAGTAAATGTTATTTTTATTTTTTTTTTATTTTTTCTAATTCTTATTAATCCCGTATCAAGAAAGATATGCAGTAAAGTATATTATAGGTATTAATTTATTCTTGAAAAGTATATATAGATACTTTCTCTGTGATACATACATATTAAATTTCAAACGTTTCTTCGGAACAAAATCCGCTATATTATATGTTTTATCAATAATTTTGTTCACTTCATATAATATTTGACGTCTGATGTAAAATAATAAAAGTGAAAGATTATAAGGTAGGTATTAGACTATATTGTGACTCGTTGCAAGGAAATGTCTTCGTTGATTATAAGAAGTATATTAGTCATATTTAGTGGTGAGTGGTGAGTGGTTCGCTGCACGATTCTTCGAACCATTCTCATATGTATACGATCATCTTCCTGGTTAATTAACACTTAAGAAATATGTATGTATATATTATACCATGGAGTAAATTTGATAATATATATTTTTCAAGTCACCAAATTTATACGAAGTATAATACAGTTATGTTTTATAATAATGTAGGCGGATTTGAGTGGGCCCTGCAAAGCCCGCCACTATATATATGCTGGAGGTATATCACAAACATCAAGAGACAATTTTAAACATGTATACTATATAGATCTATCGCAAGAGTATGGAAACTGTCGTGTCCTCGGACGCGGTTATAGACCCGTTGTGTTTCCAGACTAGTGCTTCCCACATAGATGTATATTACACATTACTGCATACATGTATAATAATATTATACAACCGAGCACGATAATAGCTGTTCAATGCTGAAGTTGGACCTGTTTGCTTTTCACCATTTTTGTATGCAGAAAAAAGCCTCTCACAATTGACTGCAGACATGAGTGAGTCCGATGTTGGTTGGGTGTATTTACTCGTGTAATGTAGTCTCGACCATGAAATAAACACACATACATGTATACGTATATGGAAGTCGTAACTTCCCATCTCCAAGAAGCATGCGAGGCCCGAATACATCATATGGCATGGCTAGATATAATATCGCGGTCGCCTCGCTCTCGAAGACACGCGGTATGATCGAAGTTGGGGTGTGTGTGTGTAACGAAAGAGATCATTAAACAAAGCAACTCCGCGGATTAATTTCGCAAAGTTAATTCAATGATCTGTGAGAGCATGCCTTGGCAATATGCATAGTTTAATCCAAGAAGCACGAAAACAAAAGCCTATACGACGTGACCGTTAAACTGAACGGGAGAAAGTGCTATAAGAATGCAAAGAGTTATTAAGAGAAACGTAAAGATTTAGTTCGTATCTTGGACGAATACTAATTAGAAATTATAATGCACTGCAGGAGTATTGAAACCCCAGGCGGTATATATTTTTCTACATAAATTCTTGTAGAAAAAAAAAAACAAAAAAAAAAAAAAACAAATCTGAAGAAGAAATTAATTTCAAAATTCTAATGTAAATGAACTGCCTGCGGTCGTGCGAGTTGCGACTGCAATGTGTGTATAATTGTTGTAATTCTGCTGTAACTTGTTGAGGAAACAAAGAAACTCCGAATTACGAATGATGACTTAGGTCGTTATGATTCCACATAAAGAGCACATTTTTTTCGTGTGTGTTTAATTAAGCGTAAGCTTAGTCACCGTCGATTCATATTTTAGGATTACGCAGCGATTTCGAGTATTGGCTATTAATTATACTGCGATGAGAATATCAGTTTGTATAGCAGTTCGTTTTGTCCTATGCGGTATCATGCCTGCAGTATAGCGCGCGATTCCAGTAGACTGCATGCTTGACTGACTCAAAAATGCGGCCCTGTCAGGCGTGTCATTGATAATCCGTGCGAATCTTCCTCAATTAGAAACTGATAGAAATTCTGTGAGAGTGCAGCAATTATCACAGATAGCTATCTTCCGCAGTTATTCGCCATTACTATTACTTTATACTGCAGTCTTAATAATTAATGGTGACTAAATCAACACCATCAGGACCTTTATGCTTGTGTCACAAGTATATGTAGTACCCAAGCACGTAGTAGTACATATGCGAGGTGAGTTGTACCTATTTGTATATGAAGATCTGCAAGCGATGATCTTATATATGAATTGTAATAGTGATCTTGACTTTTACTTTAATATGCAAGAGATCTATTCCTGCACAATGCAACTGTTATACTTAAAACATTATAGTTCCGTGTCTGGAATGTATATTTTTTTATCAGAAAAACCGGTTTCAGTTCAAGAGTATAACGCTGTTGCAGTGACTCAGTTCGTGCAGCACCCGTGTTGTTCGGTTATTCGCTAATGTGTATGATTCGCTGGGTTGAAAAATTATGAATATTATTCTTTACCAAATTTGTTCAATAAACATGGGGGGGGGGGGGGGGGGGGGGGGGGAAGAAATCTGATATTTTTCTTCTGAGATCTCCCGCTTAATATGCTACAGAAAATGTTAGCAAATAGAGATTTTCAAGAGACAATGAGAAAAAAATTCACCGAAGTATAAAATACAGACGGACTAGTCCGAAAGTGTAAGTATTGCATCAATAAAAATTTCCCGAGCGGTAGAGAAAAAAATAATTAATTATTTAGTTTCCATATAAAAAAAAAAACTATGCGGGAAATACACGGCTCAAAATATAAACGCTATCTCACTTCGGTTTACCACGAATTGACTATATAAGTCATAAGCGAATCGTCGAAAGATCTTATGGTATTTAATCGTGATAAATGAAGAGTATAACCGAGGATAATCTAATATGTGATGCCGCATTTACGTTTTGTCGGAATCTTTTTGTGGTTTGGGATTATTCTACCCAGACAGTATAAAACTTGAAAAGATATCCATAACACGTATCCTGCATGAGATCACGTCGGTAAGTCCATAAGACATCCATAGGACATATTTTGAAGTTTTATGCTATGTGCAGGGTACGTGAGTATGTATTTTGATGCGTTTATAGCGAACTTAGTCCGGAACTAAAACAGGGAATTCTCTTAATGGAAAGAGTATACCTATATACCGATATACGATATACTTCATGCACCAGAATCGCGGGCAAACGATTCGTATCGTGACCTACTCCTACATAGACTGGTAAAGGTAAACCTGGGTTCAGTTGTGGCCAAGCGTTCCTGACGGTCGGGCTAGTCAATTAAGACCGTAGTCTTTAGCACGAAACACTTTGAATCGTGAACAACTATTCTTTAGTTATCAAATATACTCGGACGGATTAATCGATAAATACTTAGTTATAGTGGTAAGTAAGAAGAACTTCTGCAGGAAAATTGATGGGTAGATGTTATAGTACTATCTCATATTTTTCCCATCCACGATAAATAATAAGTTTCTTTTTTTTTTTTTTTTTTTTTTTTTTTTTTGGGAATAGTTAAGACTATAGATAGTTGGACTATATCTGGACGCGTTCATGTATTCAATATTCAAATTTATACGACAGAGAGCTATCTTCAAATCTAAGGCGACTATAAAAGACTCTGCGAATATACATTGCATACCGATCGCTAGAAGAATGGTTCATTTGAATATGAATTATCTGTTTATATACCTATTAGACGATTCCTCATTATGTGACGAGTGAATTTTTGTTTATTATAATAATACATAATATACAAGAAGATTTGCATCTATTCATTTGAAGTGAAGTGTTCCATTGTTTTTCTTATTATTATTTTAAATTTGAGTTTGAGCAACCTTTTGGTAGAAATTTTTACCCCAAATCGTTGTTTTAGTCGATCAAACTAGAAGAAACTACAATTTCTTATGAAACAAACGACGGAAAGTTTTAATTTCCCTAATAAATCGTAGAGATTCGTAGAATTATTTTCAGAGCTGTTTCGGTGAATTTGATCGGTAAATCGTGACTCATTAACTCATTATATATTAAACTCGTTTATTATATTCAAAATATCACAGTAACGTATTCAAAATAATTTCGTCCTGTCGAATTGTTCAAAATGAGTAATATAACGTCTAGTATATTCAATATGTTCCAGTCTATGGGTATAATAATAAAGAGTTGATCATTCTTCCGGATACTCGGTTTTGACCTCTTTATACACTTTTATTATATCAACATTCGATATTATATACTCATATCAGCTCTGCATGCATCGTAAAGTTTTTTTTTTTTTTTTTATTAGAAAATAATGTTGCTAATATAAATATATACGTTAATTGCTGTATAGGAAGTTGTTACTTCGCGGCTAATTACTACCGCAGTTAATTTTTTAACGTATATGATTGAAACTATTTGTGTCAAGCTATAAAACTTCATTTTTTTTTTTTTCAATCACTCACTGCACTCCCCTATATACTATAGGTATGCATATATACTATGTATTGAAATGACATAAATCATTCGTATAATATAAGCGAATTGATATTTCTGTGGTTGTATCTTTATTGAACTGTGATGACAGACTGGATCCAATCTATCGTCCACCTTTCTAATCGATTTCTTCCGTTGCGGTGACGTAGCGGAAATTGGAGGAAACAGTCTTTTCTCCAAACTTGAAAGCAATAATTTAACGGTCAATGTACCTTTCTCTTCAATTATTACATATTTGTATTTATTCATTTTCCCATGATAGTAGTATAGTCAAGAAAACAATGACACATATATTTAACAATTGAATATTATTACGATCGTCGAGAATTTAGCGATACTCATTATAAATATTATCTACAATCGTATTACGCATAACGCATAACTCATTTATACGTCCTCTACGCGCGCGATCACGTTCATCGATCGCGCATATAATGATCATCAATCAAACAATAGCGTTAGTTTCGCACGTGTATTCCCGCCTGCATATTCCATAATGTAATAGCTACTCAATTTGAATTATTTAATTTCGAATGAGATGATGTGAAATTTCGTAAACTGATGTGTGTATGAAATTAAATTAGTTAATATCGTAGGCACTGATGGTATTCTATATTTTGTTACAGGTACTTTTTAGAAGTGGAAATATGTATCAAGTAATCTTTCGCCTTGTTGTATTCGCGATTTTCTTATTCTCCGATGTCTTGGGACATGGAAGGCTCATCGAACCTCCATCCAGAGCATCTATGTGGAGGTATGGATTCGACACACCACGTAATTACAATGACAACGAATTGTACTGCGGAGGATACACCCGACAGTGGAGAACTAATAATGGAAAATGTGGCATATGTGGAGACCCATGGAATGTTCCGCTGGTGAGTTCTTAAACTCTATGATAAATTCGCAAAATTGCAGATGATCAATGACGATGGAAGGAAATTCTCTAAACAGTAATTATAATGATTAATCAATATATTCTCTCGTTACAGCCTCGAGCACACGAAGCAGGTGGCAAATACGCGAACGGTATAATAGTACGAAAGTATCGTACAGGTTCCGTGATCCCGATACAAATAGAATTGACAGCAAACCACTTTGGATATTTTGAATTTCGAATATGTCCAGTGGTACAGCACGGTGTAGAAGTGACTCAAGAATGTCTAGACAAGTATCTTATGGTTTCGGTAGATGGAGGATCAAAATACTACCCTGGACCTGGAAATAGGATCTTTGAAACTCAATACAAACTCCCAGATCATTTGACTTGTTCTCAATGTGTTTTACAATGGAGATATACTGCTGGGAACAACTGGGGTCATTGCGAAAATGGGACAGGTAAATAAACGAAGTCTGTGCTATCCTTATCCACACCCTGTTTCTATTCTCGTTAGGGTGGTTCAAATGGGAAAGTTGAAAGGCTTTGGGGCAGTACTTAGAATTGAGATAGGAATCTGGGGTTTAGAATACATTTTTTTTCTCTGTATGCGGAAACGTTCTGGCCCATGGGAGCATCGAAATTCGAAAATTACCGGATTGAGGACAACCCCTAATTCTCATACTGTACTGAACTGAATTCGACCTCTTTGGTCAAGCCACCAATCAATATGTAGAAAGTGGCATTAATTATATCATCGAATATCTAACAGTGGCATTGTGCAATTATGTATGTCATTGTACTGCCATAACTGATCAAAGCATTGGTCATCGTGATATTACGCAATCTTCGTACTTAAAACTGAGTAAACTTTGTATGCATATGTTATGAATTATAATTTCGATACAGACGCTGTTGGTTGCGGACCGCAAGAAGAGTTCAGAGCATGTGCCGATATTTCAATTGGTGATAATAACGCGAATCTACCTCAACGACCGATTACATCAGAAACGGATAAGACCCCCAGTGGAACATCTACTACTAAGCACGCTCCATCATCGCCTACAGAGCCGTCTTTGGTGGCTGACACAACAGGATCTTATTGGCTGTTCAGTGTGGTTATCGTCGTTACATGTTTGCTGGTTGTTCTGTCGGCAATGGCATTATTATATACGTATTACTACCACGCTGGAAAAGCCAAGAAGTGGTTGATGGCTGGAAAGTTATTGGCGCCTGAGTCAAGCCCGCCAGTTGCTCCGCCAAGACAAAAAAAACACCAAACTATGACCTTGCAGTTACCATTTGAACCCTAACTAAGATGTTGATAAACGATGGGGGTGACGACTCCTTTTCCTTACGATATATAGATATAAGACCAAAATTCGTTCCATTATTATTTGAAAAAATATTTAAGAGCTTGGAAACAGTCTGAGAGAGACTGTTGAGTCAGGTAACGCAAGGTAATGCGAATAGTAGCACAAAGAGAGATAAGTAATGAACGAATTAACTCGCTGCTACATAAAGAAGTGAACTAAGGTTGCTCATAGATCTCCATCACCTATACGAGTATTTTAGATTTTTATTCTCAAGTTCTCTGATCATGACTCCACTAACCAGTGAATCAATAATTATCTTAAATTGACTGATTTTTAATTTTTATTCTATCTTCTAAGTTTCTTATTTTGTATGCTGAATCCTGTACATACATATAACTCTCTGTCTGTTTAATAAAATTATTTATTTTATAAACTTTCCGAGTTATTCGAATTACTCCATCAGCCGATTCAAATTATCTCAAAGAAATTCATCCCCACTCGAGTGCTTTTAATGTCAGCCATACATACATGATATAAGATAAGACTAGCCAACACGATATCTGCTACCAATTTGTGTTCGACTTGAGGTAAAAGTCAATTTTATCAAAGGCGGACTCATGTTCTTAACTTATGTTCATAAACCAGCTTGATTTCGACGATTGTCATGACTTATCACCGAGTCATTTCTTCCTACTTTTTCATCAAAGTTGTTAAATATTTGTTTCCAACTATAATGAACAGTATAAATATCTAAGCTTTTAACTGGGTTGCTAAACAGTAGCCGAGACGTGGTATTGTACTTAATTATTTTTTATTAGCAAGAAGCATATTCCTGAAGTCTGAATTGCTCATCGGTTCCTTATTACTAATATTCTCTGATGTTCCTGCGCTACCATTTTTGGATAGAGGTTTTACGTTTCGCGGTATCATAGAAAGCATTGTCTTCGGTGCGTTGAAGCCAGTACGACTCGTGGTCGTGCCACCTAGGGATTTAATCTGGGCGATGTCGTCGTTCAGCGATCCCTTTTTGCGTTCAGGAGGCTGGCTCACAGCGACGCTGATAACTTTTTCCTCAATTGTCGTTCCGTCGGTAGCTAGCAGCGCTTTACTGGCGTCAGATTCAGACTTGAAAACAACATAGGCAAGGCCCTTGGAATGACCATTGCGATATGTTACCACACGGACTTCCTTCACGATACCATGAGCACCAAAGAGCTCCTCAATCTGTTCCTTTGTCATAGTCAGGGGCAGGCCTGTGAACCAAATGAGAATTAGATCAATGAACTGGATCTTTAGATTCACAGAACTGACGACACACTTCAAAGTCTATTGTGCTACCTTTAACAAAGAGTTTGTTCTTCTCAAGCCCACAGCTATACCTGAACGCTGTACCTCTGGTTGTCTTATCAGGATCACATCGTGAAACAAACATTGGTCTGCCATTTATTGGTGTTCTATCTAACTTCAGTGCCTGTTCAACAGCGTTCTGCAGAAAAATGAAATGTGTAGTGATTATATTCATCATCATTCTGAATTAGAATTACAATTTACAAATACAGATTTCAATTGATCAAGAAAGTTCGAATACCCACCACGCTACTAAGCTGCACATAGCAGAATCCCTTGCTACGGCCTTTGAAGTCTTTGACCATTTTGAAAAGAGTTATCGGTCCCGCAGGCTCAAGAGCATTTCTCACTTCTTCCTCGGTTGCAGTGTAGTCCAAGTTGCTGATGAACACAGTTATACTTTCATCAACATGCGAGTTATCTTGTTCCATTTTCTCATCTTCTTTTGGTTTGTACCCAGGAGGTGGTGCGATTGTGGGTTTAGAAGCTGGCTCATCGTTGGGAGGCTTATACCCCGGGGGTGGTGCAACTTTTGGCTCTAAATTCAGGATGCTTTCTTTCAATTTTGGCTTAGCAGCAGCAACCTCGAACTTTCCTTGTTTGCTGGGTGATCCTCGCAAGTTTTTCCACCGCCCTGTATCTTCCGACTTTCTTTTAGCCGTTCGTTTAGTTGGTAAGGGTGAAACTGTGCGCGGTATTGCCGCCTGGGCTTTCTGTCTCTCTTCTATCACCTTTTCTAACTTCTCTTTTGTCTTAGCCTCGCAGGATTCAAGCTGTTCCAGCGTGCCCTCGTCCCGCTCAAAATCCAACCAAGCATTGATTATACTCTCTGGCCAGTCTTTCACAGAGCCTAGAGCTCTCTGATACAATTTACGGAGGTGCTTCGTGTCCCCGTAACATCTGTACAAAACAAAAACAAAATTATATTACTGAAACCTTTCGTAGGTTTCGTATAATTGATTGAAGTACCTTTCCAAAGAAATGTATTCCAGCCAGCTAGCCGCAGCCGCTGAATGTCCCTGTGACAAAATATCAGACCATAAAGATCTGGCCTTTTCCATATCATTAGCATGAATGGCTTCAGTCCTTGCCCAATATTGGAGTACGACGCACCCCGGATCTCCTTCGAGGCCGAAGCCTTTGGCCAAATATTCACAGGCTCTATTAAAATTTTCTCTTATTATTTCCAATAGTTTTTCTTTCTCGTCTGGATACAAGTCCATTCTACGACGTAGATACTCGAGGTAAGTTAACCAGACGCTACGATACTCGTCGGGTGAAGTAAAACCGGCGGTCAAACCCTTTTCCAGCAACGCCTGTACCTCGACCAGAGGTTTGTCCCACTTTTCGTAAGCCCTCAACCATTTTTGCCAAATTATACCGCACCAGGGTACATTCCTGGTCGCTCTATCGTACAGAGTCTCCAATATAGAATCAATTTTTATGTTGTTTTCCATGTATGTAATGTAATCCAGCCACAACGGGCTTTCTAAGCTAAGCTCGGCGACCGCTCTTTCATAGAGTATGTTCACACGAGCTGGATCACCATTTTGTTTCTCAAAAAGTTGGTAAGCTTTGTATGAATCGATCAGTTCTGGCTCTCCCTGAGACGATATAAGCTTCTCTTCAAATGGCAAACGCAGGTTGAGCTTAGCTATCGCACGTTCGTAACCAGATATCAGAATCTTATCATCTAAGGTCGCTTGTGCTCCGTCACCAGCACGCCACGTCTCATATTCTTCATATGTTTTCTCCATATCAAGCAAGGGGCAAGACAACTGGCGACGAAACAAAGCGCCTACACGATCTATCTGCTCTTTTCGACCGGATATGTTGGACGAATCAATCTGTGGATATTGATTAGACAGTGTTTAGAAATTTATTATAAGATTCAAAGTAGTCTATGTCTCACCAGCAGAGTTAAAACGTTTTCAAACTCTCTGAATGCTTCCCAGATTATGGCCCCCTTTGTAACGTGTAAGCCGACAGCAGTCAGTCCCCTTTCAAACAAGTTTCTTATATCTTTAGCAGCGTCGTTTGATGTTCCTAAACTTCCGATTGAAAATTGGAGGTACTCTAGCCAGACTTCGACGGCTGAAATTAGAAAAGGGGAATAATGGGAGCGTGTTAGCGCGCATTGATTAATATATATATTAGGGTGGTTCAAAAAAGACCTAAGTTCTCAGATGTTGCTGCTCATCCGTGAATACGTTGTTTGTGATTTTTTAAAAATATTCCATTTTTTTTAGCTATATAGAACAATATTTACTACTGCCTCATTGAAGTTGAAATTTCGAAATTTTGCCATTTTTGACAATTTCAAAGTTCTCAGATCAAGGTGCTCATCTGGCTACCTCTAGATTGTCATTCAATGAGCATTTTGGTTCAAAACAAGACTTGTGCGATAATATTTAGTACTGCCTCGGCGACATTGCATGATATGAATAAAGCAAAGCATATGCTCATGCTCATATTTCTATGTGATTTGACTGTACACAATGTACAGTAAACACATACAAAAGTATGAGCATGAGCATATGCTTCGCTTTATTCATATCATTCATTGAAGTTTTTTAAATATTTAGTGTTTTTTTAGAGATTCGATCGCCAGGTGTCGCTCATGAGACAGTTTTTTCTTACCATTATAAGGAAGAAATACAAGTAGTTTGCAGTCCGTGGGACCATTTTTACTACTTCAAGTGAAATTAGCAAAATGAGGCAGTAGTAAAAATGGTCTTGCAGACTGCAAACTGCTTGTATTTCTTCCTTATAATGGTAAGAAAGAACTGTCTCATGAGCAACACTTGGCAATCGAATCTCTAAAAAAACGCTAAATATTGAAAAAACTCCAATGTCTCCGAGGCAGTACTGAATATTATCGTACGAGTCCCGTCTTGAACCAAAATGCTCATTGAATGAGAATCTAGAGGTAGCCGGATGAGCACTTTGATATGAGAACTTTGAAATTGCCAAAAATGGCAAAATTTCGAAATTTCAACTTCAATGAGGCAGTAGTAAATATTGTCCTATAGAGCTCAAAAAAATGGAATATTTTTTAAAAATTACAAACAACATATTCACGGATGAGCAGCAACATCTGAGAACTTAGGTCTTTTCTGAACCACTGTAATACTATATTGTCTAAGTCTGTTACCCACAAAGATAATCTTTGACTGCTTTTTCGCACAACTCTGTGACCTCATCTCTATCCTCTTTTGTTTTGACCAAGTTTATTTCATCGCGTAACCAAGCGAGCCATAAATCTGAGCTTAGAGGATATTTCGATCTCATTGATTCTCTAGCGATTTTTAAACGCTCGTAATATTTATCTCCCATGTTTTGTAATTTTGTTATTAAATCAACGTGGCTTGCATAATCGTAGGGATTTTCTTCGAGTTTAGATTCTAGGATTTTAACTTCTGCCTCGTTATCCTCTTCGTTATTATCGTCATCGTCGTTTGAGGTATCGCTGTCGTTGTCGTCGTCGTCGTCGTCATCGTCCATGTCTTTATCCAAGTCTTTATTATCCTCGTCGACGATTTTATCATCGTTGATGTTGTTTTGATCGTCGGTTTTTTCTTCGTCGGTATCGAGGAGAGATCTTTCATCATTGTCACTTTTCGACAATTCATCGGCCGCGTTTACTACCTCCATTTCATCCATTATTTGCCGGTATGAATACAACGTTTGAATACAACACTTATAACTGTAATTACAGGAATAGGGCTAAATCACACTGCAAGGTTATAGAAGAAAAACGTTAGGATTTCGACGTGTCAAATTTTGAAGGTTAGGTTTTTTTCTTCTGCGCCGGAACGTATTACAAATGTTGTTTTTCTGCGCGTAGACAGCTGCGCATTCCCGCTCTTTCCCAGAAGACATCTGGCTATTTCGAATATTCAAATACCCTATATTTATGTATATCGTGACTCAACGCGTGTACTAAATACGTACTTAGGAGGAAGAAGTCTATTTAAATATTAAACAACGATTGTAGGAAGTCTTAAATTACATTTTACGATGATATTCAGTTTTATCTAGGTAGTTCCATCCATTCATGGATTTATCGCAAGCATTTTAGTATAGCTGTTAATATATTAAACGTTTTCGGGGAATTTTTGGAACTAAAATGACGAAATCGTGTATAAACCCGCGATAAAAATGTATATCGCGTGTTGAAGTTGATTATTTTATCAATCTTTTTCCTCTATTAGGCAAACCAGCTTTCATGCAAATCATGAGAATTTAAATATACCTATAGGCGACTTTTTCTTTTCACTCTCGACCTTTCAATAGTTTTATTATACAATATTAGGCAATCAACTCTATCATATAGTAATAACATTGGAAATATTTCCCATTAATAAAATAATGACATGAAAACTAGACATTTTTTTTATTCAATAGTACTATATATCGTTCTTGATATAATTGGACGACATTGGTAACTGAAAACATTATCGATTGTCCTGCAATTACTGAAAACGAGATACACTCCTTTTTTTTCTATTCTATTCTTTTCTTTTTTTTTTTTCTTATTTTTTTCTTTTGTATTCAGAAAGTCGATAGGATTCGGGTGCTTTTTTTATTGACAGGATCTCGATTGAAAATGTCAAGTCAAGATTTTTGATTGTTATATATTTTTTCAAGAACCCAAAATCATATTTTACGATACCTTGATGAAGATTATAATGATAAAAAAAAAAAAAAAAAAAAAAAAAAAAAAAAAAAAAAAAATGAACTTCAAGTTTGTGTATCAAATGCATTGAAATTTGTATAAAAATAATGTATGGCAATGGCGAAATTGATATTTGGTAAAGAAAAAATGATCAACAATTTTTCGACGAATCATCTTTCAAAAATAGACTTCAGAATGAATTTGTTTTGTGCAAAATTCTTTCGTTGTTGAAAAAATGAAAAGAAAAATGATTAAACCGGATTGAAGTACAGGTATCTCGAACCTTTAGAATTTTTGATGGCACAAATTCGCAGAAAATGTTTTCCTTGTTTCCGGCAGGTACTATATAGGTAGTACAATATACTTTTTGTCAAAAAGAAAAAAAAAAAACAAAACCATTGAAGTGGTGCGTGGTTACGCCTACAGGTTTTGGTCCAGTTGAAAGTTGGAATTCCCCATCTGTGCATCATATGCATATATTGTATATATGTACTCGTTTGAGGAACTGGTTATATACATAGATATTTATGTCTATATATAGAATCGTTGATAATGCGTAATTTTTGCGACAGAATTACCAATTCTCAAAGCTACGTCATGAAAAATCATTAATAAGATCGCTGAAACGATGCGTGGAATTACATAATACAGAACCAAACGTGATCGATAAATTATCAAAATATTCCTATACCGCATATCCTACAGGCTCATCATTTACCTCTAATGCGCGAGCCTTTAGCATGATGGATCATCTTCCTTGCAGTTTAATCGCCGAGGGATATGAAACAATAAATCTGTCGTGTCTAAAAAAAAAAAAAAAAGGAAAAAATGAAAAAGCAACTGTTTCCAAATTCACTGTTACCAATAACATACATATAGTCCAGGATTTTTAGACATTCGCTCCGCAAAAAATCCTGATAATTGATTTTTCGATTGGATTATGTCAAAGAGTGTCCCCTAAGTATGAAACCAAGTTTGTGTCGTCCGAAACCACGAGCGTTAGCCGCTATCTTGAAAAACGCCTTTTTGCAAATATCTCGGAAACGGTGAGTTTTACGTTAAAAATTGTGAGAACCTTTTTTGTAGAGGATAAAATTCCATATATTTTTTATTTGAAACTCTTTTCTCTATTGTTAATATTTGCTGAGATATAGTCGATCGAACAAACCAATTTTTACATTTTTTTTCGTATTTCCACAAATTGTCGAGATATTTTCCAAAAACAAAAATTTAGTTTTTTTTTAATCGACTATATCTCGGCAAATATTAACAATAGAGAAAAAAGTTGCAAATAAAAAATATACGGAATTTTATTTTCTACAAAAAAGGTGCTTACAATTTTTAACGTAAAACTCACCGTTTCCGAGATATTTGCAAAAAGGCGTTTTTCAAGATAGCGTCTAACGCTCGCGGTTTCGGACGACACAAACTTGGTTTTACACTTAGGGGACACCCTCTGACATAATCCAATCGAAAAATCAATTATCAGGACTTTTTGCGGAGCGAACCCATTTTCGGTGGTAAAATTCCTGCACGCAGAGAAAGGATTTCTTGAACCAATGAAATATATTTTGTTGGAATAATTAGTTGGGTCAAGTATTTCTGATTTGGTTAGAATAAATCTCGTTCAATTCGATACTATCGCTTGCTTCCCCTAACACTACTTGTTTGAATCAAAGACTATTTTGTTGATTAAAAAAAACATTCACTTCCCCATATTTGATCGCCGCATTTTTCTCAGTCAAATGCATATCATTTGCTCCAACAAATCCTTTATCTCGGTGTGGACTAATAGTACTATCTATATATTCTGAACCGAATACTACCTATATGTTTTATGTATTAGTTTGTTCTACATATTTTCGCACTTGTGTGTAAACCGAATAAATAATCATGTATCAATTATAGTATATGTACCTATAGTCTCTGCAAATATAAAAATGTACATAAAAAATAATCTTTCTTATACTTAGTTATAGCATATGATGATCCGTTTTCGCAGATGATAAAAATACATTTCAACCTAATTGCACGTCATCCTCCCTCTGCAGCTCTACAGCTTTCGGAGAGAACAGAGAAAAAGAAATAACGAAAGCCGACCGGTTTTCAAAGACTTCTTTTTTTCGTCTAAACGTGTGCCGGAATTTTAACGTGACCATGCTTATGTAGCCGGCCAAAAGCGAGACTCAGATTTACGTATAATCTGCGAACTACTTGACAAACTTTATAATCCAACAAAGATTTCGAATAAAACTGTTTAGGGTAAATGATGTGCCAGTATGAATTAACGCTCAACCCTATATGAATATCAAATACAACTATTTATTGTTTTATATGTATTAAAACGGATGAAAAATGAATACCTAGGAAATGAAAATTACCCTGTATAGTCATAACTGCTAGCTGGTTTCATTCAAATATAGTAGTTTTGAAAGTTTCCTGCTACTTGCCAAAATTATGGAAATATTTGTTCATTGGCGACGATCATTCATTGGCGTATTCAACCTATGAATTATATTAATAATACAAAATTTGTGTAAAGTATACTTTTATGACAACTATATTTTTAAATATAGGTAGATAAGCCTTGGTTTCTTTCAAGCAAAATATGAACGCTTTAAAGATTAGTATATACTTTTTAATGACGAAGCTAATATATATATGTTCGTGCAAAAATCTCTTGCCATCAGTATACAGCTAAGGGCAGGTAATATTTTCGTATTGGGGCTATTTTTTTTTCCCCCCAAATCCTGAAGGATTGATATATATATGAGCATTTCTAATTAAACATTTCCACCTAGGGATTTGAAGGGTTTCGCAGATAACAATTAATTTTCTGGCACCAAATTTTCAGGGGTAGTTTATTTTTGTGAGAAATTGATAGCACAACACTTTTTAGAAGTGTTGTGCCATCACCAAAAATTCGCCAAAGGCCGTCGAAGTGCCCAAAATTGCAGTTCTCCGGAGGAAATCGCCAAGAATTCATTCAAAGTTGTGTAGCAAACACAATTGAGCTCCAAAAAGTGCTCAAAGTCTGCCTTTTATGACAGCGTGATGAATCCGCGAGAGTGCGCTCTTCTTAGATTTTTCAGAATGCACGCTCGATTTCAGGAAATAGAATTTCAACTTTTTTGTCTGTTTTCAGAAAAGTGGCTGTAAAAAACTAACATTTCTCTTAAAAAGGTCCAACCGGGGATTAAGGATGTTCTGGAGGTACAATTGGTATCAAAACAATAAGACAGACAAAAACCGAATTTGCTCATTTTGGATGATATTGATGCGAAAAATGATTGAATAATATCGAGGAGCGGATATTCCCACAACCTCAGAAAATGAAAAAACTCTCAATTTAGTGACAGAATTTCGAAAATACCAACAATCATGAAAAGTTGTAAGAACATTTTACAAGTATGTGCTGAAAATGGTGAAAATTGTTCATTTTTTATCAGATTTCAAAATTTCAGGGTTTGTTCATACTCAGTGACAAAATCTCTACGAACTCACTGAAAAAAGTTTTGCATAAAATACTCATATTTGAGTAAGAATTCAGTTGTTCACAATCCGATACATTCTGAGATTCATATGATGCATATACTGTTACATTTTTTACTTGAATATGAGTGTTTTATGCAAAACTTTTTTCAGTGAGTTCGTAGAGATTTTATCACTGAGTATAACAAACCCTGAAATTTTGAAATCGGATCAAAAATGAACGATTTTCACCATTTTCAGCAAATACTTGTAAAATGTTTTTACAACTTTTCATGATTGTTGGTATTTTCGAAATTCTGTCACTAAATTGAGAGTTTTATCATTTTCTGAGGTTGTAAGGGAATATGCGCTCCTCGATATTATTCAATCATTTTTCGCATTAATATCATCCAAAATTATCAAATTCGGTTTTTGTCTGTCTTATTGTTTTGATGCCGATTGTACCACCAGAATATCCTTAAAATCTTCGTCTTTTCACCGGCAATCAAGTGCCCTAAACCGTTAAGGTGTGCCTCTTTACAGAGCGGAGAAACATCGAATCAAAACTTCATAAATAAAGCGCGTACAAAAGTGATTTTTTCTTATTACTAATCGAGTTTATATGGTAGAGTTTGCACACTGACACCCGCATTCACATATATTTCTCGCTACACCCTATGTCCTAACTTTTTCCCAAGTTTCTCTCGGTGCATGCAGAAGTACATCTTCGATCGTATCCTGAGAGAAGCGTCAGAGGAGCACACTCATGCGACTCAGATCCCCAGGAAAAAATGAATTGGATCAAATTGTATCAATGATTTTGATCAAATTTGATCTAGTTGGATCTAAATTTTGGGAAAAGTTAGATCTAAATAGATCTCCCAAGATCTACTTAGACCTGACTAGATTTAAAATTGCATTTGTACGTTTATGCGAATTAGATCAAAGTAAATGTAGTGAGATCTCTCGAGATCTGTTGAGATCCAATTTTTCCAAAATTTAGATCTAACTGGCCAAATTTGATCAAATTTGATCTAATCCATTTTTTCACGGGTCACTTGATTCTTTATGAAAAAACAAAGATTTTTGGCCCAAGCAGGGTCCTTTCTAACTGCAATTCTCTTTTCTACGGTGTTTCATCGGAAGGTCTCAAAATGACGCAATTTAATTCCGGAAAATAGCTGTTTTAAAAAACAACTCAGTCCAAATTTCGTGTACGCACTGGGAAAAAATACATTCTCCCAACTCCAACTAATCCATTGGCATCGGGTTTCCTCGAGTGCTTCAACGAAACTTGAAGGAACAAAAAGTATCCAGTGCCATAGGAACGCTTAATTAGAAATGACCATATATGTACATTCATAAAACGCATGAGCTCGAGAGGATTCGATCAAGAGAATCTGCAAACCGGAAGACCGCTATCTTATAATCCATACAGCACACTATAATTATGATAAATATTATTACTCAATATTGCGTGAATAATTACAAAACATATTAATGTAAACTTGTCGAGGATCGTTGAAAAACATTTTGGATATTTTTTTTTTTTTTTTTTTTTTTTTCTAAATATCTAGTAAACATTAAACAGAATATTACATGACAATTTTCAGGATAATATTTCAAATAATATTGTATAAGATAATGTTGTGTAACTATATTATGAATAAGATTTCACTAAATATTTTCTCAACTATCAATTTGTTACGGCAAAGATTTTTACATCGGCTAATTTTGTTTCGATCGAGATGAGATTTAATTTTCCAGCTCTTTTTTTTGTTTTACATTTAATTAATACATCGTTTGATAAATAATTAAACAAAAAAAAAAAAAAAAAAAAAATAATAACACTATAAGTAATCTGAAAATTTGACTAAACATTCGTTTCACATGCAAGGGAAGGGATTTCCAGTAAGAATTTGCTCGAAAAATATCAAGCCTAGAAGAACATAGATGAACTATAAAGATTTTCTAAAAAACCCATGTCATATATTTTGTAAAAAAAAAAAAAAAAAAAATCAACCTCCCAGGTAATTTTTTAATCGATAACGATAATACTATAATGATCGAATTCTTATATGGGTGTAAATTCCGGTGAACGTTCCATAAATCCAAAAGTTGTTTTACTAAATAATTAATAGAACACCTTATACATGTACCTATACCGGCACATATACACTATGTCTGCACGTATTTTACTTCCCAGGACTTCCCCATGCGGACGTTAAAGTCATGATACACACAACGCGTAGTTAAGGTCATAAAAAGGTATCTGGTACTATACTAGTCACATAGTTGATTCCTATCTCAACTCAACACTCGTATGTATGTACATACATGTTGTCTATACAAATTGCGATTTAACGTTGTCGTGTTCTGAGACCTGATAAATATGTTGAGCAATATATTTAAACTCTCTATTTATTCGCAGAGTTGTGACGACATTTGATAATCGGATAATTCGAATTCTCTAATTTGTATTTAAATTGGTTATAGTAACATGAAAAAAAAACAAAAAAAAAAAACAACAACATATATAGGTAGTAGGTACATAAGACTACAGTTTCTTTAAATATTAACATATATTTAAAGGTGGAACCCGTTCAATTTCTACGTCATTTTAATATATTGCCAAGTGATAAAATACAATCAATTATGTTAAGCGTGGTTTTATTCACGTGTTCGACCCACCGCACAAATATCGTTGATGAATCTATTACTATAATAATTTTGATAATTATATATATATACATATATAGGAATATATATATTTTTTTTTACTTCTACACTTTCTCGTATAATATCATATTTTTACTATTATAATTATTATATATCATCATCTTATATTAAGTTGTTCCAAGGATAAAGATAATCGAACAAGAATGAATAATACCTATTGAAGTCGTCTATTTGAGGAGTCAGAGTATTTCCTCACATTGTTTTCTTGGATCAGAATGAATACAATGCCGAGAAAATGTATATACAGGGTGAGTCTCTTCAAAGGTCTGAAATGGGCGGGACTTACTTGCCACTCGTGATTAAGCATTGCTACCCTATACCAACCCGGATAATTCTTGGCCTGATTAGCTGAATGCATTTTAGAGATTTGAAAATACTCACCCTGTATAGCCTTAATTTATGGAAGAAAATTCCTCGGAGAAATGATTTAGAGAATAGTAAACCCCCTTATTATATATGCGAATTATAGTTATAGGTGTACTATATCTATACGCAAAGCTTGCTTCATTCCTGACATGAGTATATTGCTTTGATGATGAGGTATTATAATTCTAGAGACACGTAGCAACTAGCGATTGGTAATCTAAGCAAGAACTGTGGACTGCACGTTCGTATATTGTGCCCTTTCGAGTAAACAAAAACATTTAAAAATATACCGAATCTTATAGAGGCTTTCGATCGACTATCAAAATATGTCTAATATATATATATATATATAAGGTTGCAATTTTGAGGATTCTTCTTAAACGTATTTATATAATTGATAAGACGTAAAAGATATTTACATATGCAAATTATAAGGAACGTCCTGCAGAGGGGACAAAGGCCCGATGTGATGTGTCCCCTCTTCATATACCTTTCTGCATGAAGACGTAGAAAACT
The DNA here is from genome assembly GCA_943736025.1 of Tenthredo mesomela. Classification (NCBI taxonomy): domain Eukaryota; kingdom Metazoa; phylum Arthropoda; class Insecta; order Hymenoptera; family Tenthredinidae; genus Tenthredo; species Tenthredo mesomela. The sequence continues at coordinate 3,756,467 of OX031020.1, read as the reverse complement.
ACGCGGTCTTCTTCCTTCTGACGCTATACAGCCTCAGCAGTATTCTATGAGACACTGGACCAAGTGCATGCAAGATTTTGTATTTAGAACGGGTACGTGAAATATGTGGTAAATTATCAATAGTTTTAACGTGGTAAAAAGGCGGGAATAATATTTAAGCAAAAAGTCAGACTATCCGTACAAAAGAAATCAGGAGATTGCAATTTATTCATAATACGTTTTATAGTGAGATACGAGTTGTGCAGCATATGTTTCAATTATATTATATATATATATATATATATGTACTTCGTATATACACGATGCTTAGAACCCGGGGAATACCTACGCAAAAAGTGATAAAGTGACTTATAAACGTTCATTCACGGTGACACATTATAACAGGTACCTAAATATATTCGCGAATAATTTATATTACATATTGCAAAACAAGTATTGTTTCCTGAATTCTTCGCGATCGGGTTTCAACGATTGAGTAAACATAAGTTATTAGCGTAGTTTTTTTTTTTTTTTTTTTTTTTCTTCTTCTTCTTCTTCTTCTTCTCTTTATTTTCTTTCTCATCCTGCAATTCAGTTTGAGGAAACACAATGTGAAATTTTCACTAAATTTTTTACAATTTTTTTTACAATTTCGGAAATAAATGTTGACCGGGTGTTTTATAATTTGGTTGACATTTCTCCAGGTGACAGTAGCACTTCTAATATTATCACCACTTTTTTTTTTTTTTTTTTTTTCGTTCTTTTTCTGTCATCTTTCTTCTTTTTTTTTTTTTAGCAATTTGCAAATTTTCGATGAACTAAAATTGACGTTAGGGAGTCTTGCGAAATTTCGAGAGAAAAAAGAAAAAAATTCCCAAAATATTATCGACTATTAGGTAGAAGGATGAATTAAATTTGCTCAATATTTTTTTTTTATCGAAATACACTAAAAAGTAGCATATAGCAAATAATATCATCTTCTAAATAATAATTTCAACCCGGTTCGTTATACAGTCCAAAATATTAAAGAATTTTTGTTGATTTTTTTTTTTTTACCCATTTTTACAACGTTCGAACATATATTTTTGTTGTTTGAACATTTTTTGAAGTTCTAAAAAAAAAAAAAAAAAAATAGAAAGCAATAGTATATTATGTGGCATGCCCGTAAACCAAGTGTTATTCGAGTCAAAAACGGTTTACGGGTGCGCCCCATACTGTATTTTTTTCGAAATAGGCATGAAAAGTCACTTCGACGCCTGTTGAGATTCACTAGACGAAGAGTGAGGTTATGGTGCGATCTGTCGCGCACTTCGAACCGCGCATCGAAACTGCCGTATAAAGACTTTATAGGGCAGTTCTGAAACCAACCGTATAAAGTGACACTTTGTGGATCGAAAACGTGACTTTTCAATGCCTATGCCGAAAAAAAAAATTAATGCTTAAATCATATTGAGATTAACATTTGATTTTACTATTTAAAATCGCGGAACTGTATAATGAGATTCAGATATTCTCAACTCGAAGAAGTTTTATGAAAAAAAGAGTCACATGAAAAAATGTAAAGAAAAAAAAAAACTGGTGGTAATTTAGAGGCGCTGCTGTCACCTGAAAAAATTTTAACCAAATTAAAAACGGGCATATTTAAAGCCTATGGTCAAGTTAGCTTGGAATGTCGACTTATACGCATACCTAAATTTTTTATCTACTATCCACAGGTTTTCTGAACTGAAATATTGTATCTATTATGAATTAAAAATTGGTCAGTTGAATAAAATTTCAACGAAGTAAAAATCCGTAGAATTTTAACGACTGCAGCAATCCGGCGCGTTATTATACCGGGATGATTCCTTGATAGTATACAGGTGACTGCGCATGCGCGAGTTTCGTCGTATGCTGAGGCAGGCTGGCCTCAAATACCACTGTGTGACGACTTTACCGACCAATGAAAATGAATTATTTGGCGCATGCGCTGTCACCTGTATACTATCAAGAAATCATCCCGGTAGATATGATACAAAATTTATTCGTCAATTTTATATCGTTGATAAATGACTTTATACCTGTTATACATGTCGCGTCATTAATGCCATAAGGTCGTAAGTGCCAAAAAAAAAAAAATATCGTTTTTGGTGGCAAAATCTTTTATAATTTCGAAATATAATTACAGTATAATATGCTGATCAATGCGTGCAATGTGATATACAAAAGTATAATTAGGTTTAATTTATTCGAATAGCTGCAGGTAAACTGCTATAAAGAATTGCATGCTCGTGATATATATAATATAATGAATGATTAATATTGTTCTTTAGTATATTAATACAAAATAAGTATTTTTTTAACTGGATTTAGTCACGGGTATACAGGTAGTTTATACTATTCTAATATGCTGTATTACAGCTGTATACAATTTTTATGTTTTATCGTTAGTATGCTTACCAACGGTCCCAGTTGTTGGGACTCGGACGTGCAGTGGCTAGATTTTATAATGTATAGGATTTGCCATATATTATATGTGCGCATACACGGTGGTCACACAATTTCAACTAACTATTTTTCAATTAATAAAAAAACTCTCCGTTATATGATGAAATTTTTTATAAAAAAAGTTGCCAGGCAACTCAATAAAAATTGTTGATCGATACCTCAGGATTTTTTTTTTTTTTTTTTATTAATTTTTTTTATTAATACGTGTATAAGAGATGACACTTTTTCGGTTACCACGAGAAAATTATGGTTCGCGATTTTCTCCATCTACTGCCTCATGCTTTGTTCATAATTGTAAAAACTAGAAAAAAAAAAAAAAAAAAAAATTAGAAATCCTGAAACGTTTTTCATACTTATTGGATTCTGCGATAACCTGTTGTAATATATTATTCGATAATGTAAAATAGAAAGAATCATGTTTATTAAGGAAATATTATGGAATTCAACTTATTTGTAAAACAAGAATGAATGGTTCGAAAATTATTGAGAAAAAAGAACAAAATCGTAAAAGTGAAAAGAGACAATTCAAGTCCGAGCATCAAACCCATTATCTGATGATATAGTCTTGACCCTGATTTGGTCATTGGTTATTAACATTTTTCAATCTACGTATATAGGATTAGTTCATTAAAACGTTTCATCATATACAATCTGTGTCTATGCATGAGCATGTCATGTTATGGCAATATTATCCTATACGACCTTTTAGCATAGCTGAAGCCATATGGGTTAGTGAATTTCCTTTCTTTGATATATTTACGCAATAATCATGAGCAGATGTACGAAAAGATTGAAATTCAATAATTTATTGATCAATTATAAATACTGAAGGTCGACTACGTCGTATTCTTCTTTCAAACCCGCTCCCAAATATACAACCGTTTGCTTTTAACTTCTCAATCTTTTTTACATTTCCAATGAAATTTAGACATTTGGAACGAATTGTTATACAGCAATTTATATTTTCTGATGAATTATCCATTAAATTTTATCATAATGCAGATTATAGGTATAAACAAAAAAATCCATAAATATTGAGGTAGATGAAGAAGCAATGGGTAACACGATTACCAGCATTTATGTCCGTTTTTATGCTGCAGTCTTCTGAATTTATACCTTTCCATCCGCGTCTTATATACCTACGACTTAATATTAACAGCGACTAAATGACATTAATTTTAACAATATTTCAAGTAATCGATAGCTGTATGGACTCTGAGTATAATAATAATAATAATAATAATGATCGTTCATTGTGTGTACACGCAGAATTTCAGAATGTTCAAAAAATATCTGCCGGTCCTAGTTTTGGGCATGGTAATCCAGCTTTTTGGAATTGGATGGGGTCAATTGCAATCTCCGTGCCCAAATGTATTTCAATATGTTAAAAACGAGATTACCGGAATGGTTGAAGGATTCATAGAAATCCATAGGGTCCCAATTGGAGTTGCTGCACATCTCATGGTCAACCTTAGTATTGCTGCATCTCTTCCTACGGTGAGATAATCAGATCACAAGTATTTCCATAATGCGGGGGGAGATACAACTGATGTTTTTATGTCTCCCAAAACTAACACATTCCACTTTGTCGCATTGTATTAATTGAGGGTGGCAATTCAATTTTGATTTCATATTCATCCGAGTGACCTTTCACCGTTTTCGTTATGAAAATATATTAAATAGCCGCATTTTCTTCTGGATGCAGACTTCTTTCATATTTTTCGCGTAGTATTGAATGGAAATTATTAATCGTGTGATGTTTTTGGGATTCTGTTCACTTGGAATTGTATAAACAATAAATAAATGAAAAAATAAAAAATAAAAATAAAAACAACAACCAGAACATAATAATTCAATTGAAATATTTGACGAAATTTCCTCGGATATCATAAATTTTCAAATTGATATTTGGGAAAGGATACGAGCAGTTTTATGGTTTTTTTCAACTCTGATTGGAGATGTGTAAATATTACAGTTTTATGTTAGATTGCATAGAAATTGATTGGTCATTGTTCCACATCTCTAACAACTGTAGAGTATATCTGTTAGTGTGAATATTTGAACGTAATTCGAGTGTACGTGAAAAGTAAACATTCATATAATTATAAACAGATATATAGATGAGTGTTATACAATGATAACGATTAGTGATTTTATTTTCACAGAAGTATGTAGGTGCGGTGGATTTAGCGGTATCAAGCGAGCAAGCGGTTAAGGACATAAAACGAGGCATGCCCTTGGTTTATCGTGTGCGGTTTCCGATTTCCCATCCAGTGCCTCTTATTACATCGATCGTATTCAATAATATGGAATACTGCTCTGGGGAACGAGGTAAATAAATAAATAAATTTTACCTTCAAATTCCAATGATGTAAATAATTTATGACCCCTTTCAAACATGCGGGAATGAAAATCTATCTTGCATGCGGTTCTTTCAGCAGAGGGATTGGTTGTCACAGGAGTTTCACTGACACATAATCTCTGGCCACCCGGGATTGACCCTCAGATGGAGGATCCGTCAAACGAAGTTTCATTTCCGTCCGTGTATCAAAACCCAAATCCAAACCGAAGACCAATTCCTAGCTCAGAAACGAACACGAGAAGGCCAATACCAGCATCAAGAGTGACTTACAGACCATACCAAGAGTCGAGTAAAGCCCCGGTACCAGTGAAGAAATTCGATTTCAACCAGTTACCAATACCGCCCCCGAAACCGATCTCTTTACCAGACCAGAGTTCAACGTCAGCAACAGGGGCTTATTCAAGTTCGAACGCGAATGATACACCACAACCGAATTCCTTAGACAACGGGGATTGTGGTCGGCCAAAGAAGAGTGATGTCACTTTTCTGATAGCGAAAGGAGAAAGAACAGAGCCTGGGGACTGGCCATGGTTGGTCGCAATTTTTGTTCAGAGGGTTAACCTCGAGTTTCAATGTGCTGGAAGTCTGTTCACCGATAGACATGTACTTACCGGTGAGTACCTATAAGCGATAAATCATGAGAACACGTTCGTATGAAAGTTTCACCTAACGCCTTTCATCCCTAGTCGCTCACCTCCTTTCGATCGAAACTTATTACATTTCGATTATTATCCGAGCCCAGGCGTCGAAAACGCAGAAACAAAATGCACAGGGCCAGTTCAAATTCAATTCCGAATCACATACGTCGTAAAACATATGTTCGTTTCATGCAAAATATATAGTTTACAGATTGTTTTAACGTAATTCGAATCATGGCCGGCTAGGAAATCAACATTCGAAATAATGTAAAAACCATGTTTTTTAGACTCTATTTTCGAATGAAACGAACATGTTTTTCGACGTATGTGTTCGGAACTGAATTTGAAATGGCGCTGTGCATTTTATTTTTGCCTTTTCGACGCCTGGGCTCAGATAATGATCGAAATGTGTCCTTCTTTGACTAAAAGGAGGTGGGCGACTAGGGATGGGCCTTAAGATGATCAGAAAACATGAAACTCAAGCCAAATGTGCTACTCATTGCTAAATGGTGATGATTCGAGAACATTTGGGTATATCGAAACTTCAATTATCCGTTTCTTTATTTACCTTAAAATTATTATTTTTACATTATATTAGATTATTATTTGAATAACTTGACTCATATAAATGTTTTCTATTTTTCTTTTTTCCTTTTTTGTTTTTCTCCTCTTTTATAAAAATAACGGTATTTAATTTTTTTTATATTCGTTTTTTTTTTTTATATCAATTATGCAATTTGTTATTGACTTTTAGTCTCTGAGATGATTACCTTACGAGTGTAAGATATTAAAATTGACATAATATATACATAGAGTGGTTTAATTTATAATAATAAATGAAATCAGGGGTTTCATAAATAAGGTAAACTAGGATTTTGGCTCACCTTAGTAAATAAAAATAGGTATTATAGAGACCGTGCGTGAAATCGATGTCAGCGCCAAATCAGATACTATCGACGAAATTTGTCCCAAGCCGCAGAAAAATTAAGGAAAATCAGCCTGTCAAATGCTTGGCGCGAAAAAAAGTACCAATCGTTTTGAAGCACCCCTGTCGATAGGGACAATTTGGCGTTGCCACTTGTACACGCGCACGGTCTCTATAATAATTGTGGCAAAAGTGTGTGTGTGTGTGTTGGTCCACCATTTCTATGAATGTATAATGTATATTGTTAATTTACAGCTGCTCATTGTATGAAAACGAGGGAAGGTAAGAAAATACTGGCGAGTACATTACTCGGAATTCTAGGACGATATAAACTCAGGGGTTGGGCTGAACCAGGGTCCATTACAAGCGAGGTATTTGAATACAAAGTACATGCCGAATACAGGGGTGATACAAACAGTTATAACCACGATATAGCTATCATGACATTGATGAAGACAGTAACGTTTGGGAAATTGATTATGCCAATATGTTTGTGGTCCGGACCTCGTGACATTGAGAGCGCAGTTGGTAAGACCGGAGTTATTACCGGATGGGGTAGAGATGAAGAGGGTAATGCAGTCACAGAAGAACCTAAGATGGCCAAAGTACCAATTGTATCACAGGTAGCGATCATAATTTCTTTCTAAAACATAAAAACAGATAGTAAATTTCAATTATGTTGTTACATTATTTTATATCAATATGCATTAGGGTACTCTTTTTGAAACGACTATTTTTTTCTGCAACTCCCCATTGAAAATCTTGTTGTAAACGTCGAAAAGGGAATCCTGTCCGATTTCTAGCTCTTAATTCCGATTCTAGTAATCGCGCTCTTCTTTTTAAGTTTTTCCATGCTAAAAGCTGCATGTGAACATTACGACTTTTTCTTTAGTCGCTCACAACTCAGCCGCATTTCAATGGATTGTTCTCATGCAAGACTCATTTGACAGAGAATTTAGTGTTCTTCAAAAGTGCCCAAGATAGTTTGACTGACTTGAAAATATTGAACTTGACATTTTGTTGGAATTTTGTATTTAAAAAAATCAAAGTCCTTATATCTTTTGAAATACTGGTTTGAGAGACTTTATGTGCTGGACTTTTTTGTAGAGAAATAAATTTCCTACAAAATTGTTTCGAATTTTTTTTCTCCAAGTCCAACTGTTTATTCGCTCACAGCGAGAAAGAAGAATAATGCATAAAATCGACTTTGGAGGCTCACACAAGTGCGGCGGTTGAAACCACAGCCAAACTACCCGAAGCACTTTTGAAGTACACTAAATTCTCTGTAAAATGAGTATTGGATGAGAACAATCCATTGAAATGCGGCTGAGCTGTGCTCGACTAAAGAAAAAGTCGTAATGTTCACATACTTTTAGCATGGAGAAACTTAAAAAGAAGAGCGCGAGTACTAGAATCGGAATTAAGAGCTAAAAATTGGACAGGATTCCCCTTTCGACGTCTACAACAAGATTTTCAATGGGGAGTTGCAAAAAAAAAATAGTCGTTTCAAAAAAAACACCCTTCTATGCATGCAATTGCGGAGTATAAAACTCACATCTTATAGATCAATTAAGTGTTAATGAATCTGGAAAACTTTGGAGAGCAAAATTATTATCAATGACGATTGTGTTTTGCGTTTTAAGGAATCCTGTTTACGAAGTCATCCGACCTTTGTGCGGGTAACATCGAATCAAACATTTTGTGGAGGAACGCGAGACGGCAGTGGACCTTGCAACGGTGATAGCGGTTCAGGCCTTGTTATTTACGATCCAGAAGATCGGCGATACCATATACGTGGAGTTGTATCGTTGTCGTTGCTAGATCGTAAGACAGGGGTATGTGATCTATCGCAATATGTTGTATTCACAGATGTTGCAAAATACATGGACTGGATACAGCAGGAAATAGCAAGTTGAAGGATATAATCTAGTTTACACTAGATTATGTCAATTACTAAAGATGCTTGCTATCGGTTTTCAAACTCTTTTAGATATTAAGAAACAGACAGTATTTATTGCATTGTATCGATGAATAGAATAGAAAGATATATATTAAATTTATAAAAAGAAAAAAATTTCTATTTTAGATATTCTGTAACGATTTATAATATAAGATAGATTATTATTATTAGGACGACTTTAATTATAACTTTTTCATCAAACTATCTTCCACAATTTTTCTGACGTAATTGTTCTAAATATAAACAACCAATTGTGACTAATTATAATGTGATTTTCTAATCCGTCGGATCGGTACAGATCAAACCAGTATTTAGTTGTATTTATATCCTGTAATTTCTAGCTTTTATATCTCAATTTAAAATATTGATACTCTTTTTTTTACTTGTAGAATAGTTGTAAAAATCACAGTACGTAGATGTCTGTAATCATCTGGTGCTAATAAAACAAATATTGATTACTCAAATGATTAGGAACTAAAATTGAACTAATTAAACAATATAAATATAATATGTCTTGTATACTAAGGTGAAAATTTATTCATTAAAACTCGTATGACAAAGCTCTGTAAATTCTCAAATACATATTGACTTTCTCTCATCGAATATCATTCATTTACAATTGTATAATCGTCATTTTGAGATTGATAATAAACTGAATAAATGAAAAAAAAAAAAAAAAATCGTATTAATTTTTAATCCATCTTTTTTCAATATCGATTAGCAACAGTTGACGGTTTGTTATCGTTTAAACAAACCATCCCGATTAACTCGATGCCGGTTGTGAGCGAACTGCGACGATATCAAGCACACAAACATCATTGAAAATGTGTACAAAGATCTGATTAGAAAGTCGCATCATGCTGTTTGGAAGCAATTACCAAGGAGAGGCGGTGTTATTGAGATTCTACTCTGTAGTTTGAAAACTGACATAAATTTCTGGACAAGTCCAAATCGAAGACCAATTCCTGGCTCAGAAACGAACACGAGAAGGCCAATACCAGCACCAAGCGTAACTTACAGACCATACCAAGAGTCGAGTAAAGGCCCGGTACCAATGAAGAAATTCGATTGGAACCTGGTACCAATACCGCCCCCGAAACCGATCTCTTTACCAACCCAGAGTTCAGCGTCAGCAATAGGGGCTTATTAGTTAGTTAGTTATCCTTTAACGACTTATCGAATAGGGGCTTATTCAATTTCGAACGCGAACGATACACCACAACAGAGTTCCTCAGACTACGGGGATTGTGGTCGGCCAAAGAAGAGTGAGATCAATTTTCTGTTATCGAAAGGAGAAAAAAAAGAGCCTGGGGCCTGGCCATGGTTGGTCGCGATTTTTGTTCAGAGGCTTCACCTCGAGTTTCAATGTTCTGGAAGTCTGCTCACTGATAGACATGTACTTACCGGTGAGTATAAGCGATAAATCATGAGAACACGTCCGTATGAAAGTTTCACCTAAGGCCCATCCCTAGTCGCCCACCTCCTTTCGGTCGAAATGTATCACATTTCAATTATTATTCGAGCCCAGGCATCAAAAACGCAAAAAGGGGATCGCTGTGCAAATTCAATTCCAAACACATACGTCTAAAAAAATGTTCGTTTCGTGCGAAAATAGAGTCTGCAGATGCGGCGAATAATGTAAAAACCATTTGTAGACTCAATTTTTGCACGAAACGAACAACATTGAATTTGAATTGGCGCTGTGCATTTTGTTTTTGCGTATTCGACGCCTGGGCTTGGATAATGATCGAAATGTGTCCTTCTTCGACTAAAAGGAGGTGGGCGACTAGGGATTTGGGCCTTAAGATAATTAGAAGACATGAAACTCAAGCCAAATGTGACTCATTGCTAAATGGTGATGATTCGAGAACATTTGGGTACATCGAAACTTCAAATATCCGTTTCTTTATTTACCTTAAAATTATTATTTTTACATTATGTTAGATTATTGTTTGAATAACTTGACTTATATAAATGTTTTCTATTTTTCTTTTCTGTTTTTTTTTTTTTTTGTTTTTCTCCTCTTTTATAAAAATAACGTTATTTAAATTTTTTATAATCGTTTTCATATCAATTATGCAATTTGTTATTGACTTTTAGTCTCTGAGATGATTACCTTCGAGTGTATGATATTAAAATTGACATAATATATACATAGAGTGGTTTAATTTATAATAATCAATGAAATAAGGTAAACTAGTATTTTTTGCTCACCTTAGAAAATAAAAATATTATAATAATTGTGGCAAAAGTGTGTGTTGGTCCACCATTTCTATGAATGTATAATGCATATTGTTCATTTACAGCTGATCATTGTCTGAGAGACCGCAGCGGGCGACAACTATCGCCGAGTACATTACTCGCTGTTCTAGGACGGTATAAACTCAGGGATTCGGCTGAAAAAGGGTACATTACAAGGGGGGTATTTGATTATAAATCACATGCCAACCACATGAGTGATATAAACAATTATGACCACGATATAGCTATCGTGATATTGATGGAGACAGTTACATTTTCGGAATTGATTATGCCAATATGTTTGTGGTCCGGACCTCGCGACATTGAGAGCGTAGTTGGTAGAACCGGATTTATTACCGGATGGGGTAATCTAGTCAGAGGAGAACCTAGGTTGGCCAAAGTGCCAATTGTATCACAGGTAGCGATCATAATTTCTTTCTAAAACATAAAGCATATAGTAAATTTCAATTAGTTACATTATTTTATATCAATATGGATGCAATTGGAGTATAAGACTCACATCTTATGGATCAATTAAGTGAAAAGCATTTATAATGGGATAAATCTTTCCTAGGGCTGAGGAAAAATTAGATAATCTACATTTAATGTATCTGAACAACTTTGGAGAGCAAAATTATTATCAATGATGATTATGTTTTGCGTTTTAAGGAAGCTTGTTTACGAAGTCATCCGGACTTTGTGCACGTAACATCGAATCAAACATTTTGTGGAGGAACGCGAGACGGCAGTGGACCTTGCAACGGTGATAGCGGTGGAGGCCTTGTTATTTACGATCCAGAAGATCGGCGATACCATATACGTGGAGTTGTATCGCTGTCGTTGCTAGATCGTAAGACAGGGGTATGTGATCTATCGCAATATGTTGTATTCACAGATGTTGCAAAATACATGGACTGGATACAGCAGCAAATAGAAAGTTAAAGGATATAATCTAGTTTACACTAGATTATGTCAATTACTAAAGATGCTTGCTATCGGTTTTCAAACTCTTTCAGATATTAAGAAACAGATATAGTACTTATTGCATTGTATCGATGAAGAATAGAAAGAAATATATTAAATTTATATACAAATTTTCTATTATAGATATTCTGTAACCATATATAATATAATATAAGATAGATTATTATTAAGACCTTATGAAAGCTGACATAAATTTGCAGGAAATTCAACGTCTAGCTAGGGATGTTGCGGCTACTGCAGAAGCCAACGTCAACCAATTTTAAAGAAGAGATTAGAACGTGGCAGGACTGTTTAAATGAGGAGTAATAGGTAAAAAAAAAAAAAAAAATAGATAGTTTCTAATACGTAAATTGACTCACCAACGACTGAATAATTCGGCAATAAGAAAGTCAATTACTGATTATGTCTGGTCCCATCATATTTGGCTTATGTCTGGCTGAAAACATTGTCGGGCTACTGCGCCAAAGACAATTTCAGCGCTGAACACACCTGCGAAATAGAAATTCGGATATAAACTAAAAGAAAGGAAGATTGTACATGATTATTTATCCATTAGCTAGGCTTGTAATATTATAATAACAGAATTTCATTGCGCAATTTTATGCAAAACTTACTGATATTAGCACGCAAAACGTCGGCAAGAAGATGAAGGTCGTTTTCATGAGTTACAATAATGTAAGTCAAGTTGGTGGCATTCAGCTCTTGTATTTGGCTGACAGATCGCCTGGTCTTTTCTATTGTGCCACCGGCGCTTTCGATTATTTCACCAAATGCCGGTGGAGATGGGATGACGCTAGGTGTTATGTAAAATATTCTACCCTGTTGTGAATATCGAATAATTATTAATAATCAGATATATTGTACGATTAAGTATCATATATGAAGAGTTATTTGAAACAGAATGATGAAAATGAATTGAAGAATTTGGTAAAATTCGCTCAATACCTTAAGTATAGTCCCTCTGTTAGGACTGGCGAGGGCTTTTTCAATATTACAGCTAAAATTCTTCTCGAATTCAGGACTGCCAAGTATGTAAGGACCTTCGTCGAGAAATGTGTTTTTTGAGGAACATTCGAGAAGCCATTGTAACGTGACAATGTGCCGACAACGAGATAGACAACAGAGTAATTTCACTGTACGAACTGGTGCAGACATAACAAGGTGAGTCGCATCGCGCCAGTTAATAGCCAGTGCGCCGCCAAGTTCTCGAATTCTCTGTAAATAGAAATGACGCGAAATTTTAAGGTGAATAAATAACTTTTCTGAAATTACTATACCCATGCTTTGAAGAAATATTCTGTTGACTCATTTCTTTGGCATATTGTATTTCAAGACATACATGATTACAAATGGTGAGAATTTTTTTATTTTTTTTTTATAATACCTTTGCATGCTTTCTTGGATTTATTCCAGAAAAAAGTATTCTCGGTTGTTTGTCGGGCGGTGGTGGATCCGGATTGCTAATAGCTATGGGTTCGTCAAGTCCCAAAAGGTGCGGATCTTTATTTAACAAGGGCCCATCTAATCTAGGTTTTTTATTCTTCCTCATCGCGTTAGGACCTTGACCAACTTGCTTGACCTTGTCGTAAGATTCTTGCGTTATATTAATCGGCATCTTCCAAGCACCTGTACAGCCATGGAAGACGTAGATTGTTTGAATAGTTTATATAATCACAAGTTTTATTATCATAACATTGTAGCCAAATGAATTATTATCATAATATATATAGGTGATTGCAATGTATGTATGGTAAAAATTCTTGTATCCTCATAGGAATTACAATTCATACCCATGAGATGAGGTACCAAAGAATAGTCTAATCTGAATGGATTGCCCAGGCTAAATTGTTGGTATTTTGGAGCTTCGGGTTGATGAAGAGCGCTGGTTTGACCACACAGCAAATCGGTCATCCATTGTGCGTTTACTACGCCTGTTTGCCATTCTCTGGCTTTTTTGTATTTTTGTCCATCAGGTCTGAAGCGAAGTGAAGTGAAGTTGATAAAAAATAAACGTAGGAAAAAAGGCGGATCGAAAATTCGGCAATTACAAATAACTCACCTTCTGCATACTAGCAATGTATTGTGTCGTGAAAAATAAGTAGTAAACTTAGCCCCCAAAGCTTCGAGCATAAATTTCACCTTGGCTCTTTCTTCTCCGTCAAAACCAGACAAAGATACGATGTGTTTGACGCAAGGTAATTCTTGCAAGCCAAATGGAGTTGGAAAATGCAACGCGTGCCAAGGTGGTAGTACTTGTTGTTTACCAATAACATCGGAGAGCCAATGTGCGCTGACACAACGTTTGTTATCTCTCAAAGCTTGATTAACAATTGGATGTTTTTGCGTCATAGCTAATATATGAGTTGCACGAGCACAATATTGAGACTCAACCTCGCCACCGTGTCGTTCAATAACTTGTTTCCAAATCAAAACTTCATCAGGTCGTTGGACATCGTATTCAACAATGACAAAAATACACCCAAGTAGAAACAAGTCTGGTGGTACTGTAATAAAGATATATCATAATGCGTTACTACTATACCGATGAATCGAATAGTCCAATAAGCTCATATCGTTTACGTAACAAACTCCATTCCGGTGAATATTAATAAATCAATTCCTACTTACATTTCAAGTTTGGATTGTGTCCATAGAACTGTGCTCTAGGCTGTGGAATAGGAGCTGCATAAGGCATTTTCACAGGTGCTCCCGGTGGCGCCCCATTAGTGATATTCCCAAGTGTTCTCCTCTGATAAGCTGCTAGTAATTGAGGATCCTGTGAAGGTGGTGGAGGTGGCCTATGCTGAGCAGTCATCATTCGCAATTGACCAGCAGCAGTGCCATCAGTTGCGCCTCCCTGCAGTCGGCTAGTGAGCAAGTTGGCCAGTGCTGTTTTAGTCTTAGCATTAACAACCAACTGTTGATCAGGTGGTATTTGAGAATTTGCTGATAACGGTGTCAACGGTGGTTCTTGTTGTGGGCCCTGTTGCTGTTGTTGTTGTTGTTGCTGTTGTTGTTGCTGCTGCTGCTGTTGTTGTTGCTGTTGTTGTTGCTGTTGATGCTGTTGAAGGTGTTGCAATTGTTGTAGCCTTGCTAATTGCTGTTGTTTTTGTATGTGCAACTGTGTAAGGTGTTGTTGTGTGAGAGGTTGACCTTGCTGAAACACCTGACCAGGTTGTGTGGTTTGACCACCTTGGACAGCTTGTGCTGCCTGTACTATGACTTGGTTAGATGAATTTATTGGCGTTAACGCAGGAGGCTGGGCGCCCGGTATCATGGGTTTTTGTCCTTGACCTGGACCCACTTGAGGCCCCATTAACTGAGGTCTATGCTGTTGTTGTACCCATTGTAGTCCTCCTGGTTGTCCCGGTTTTCCAGGACTTCTTATGACTGCTATATGAGGTCCTTGTTGTCCTTGCCTGCTGATCTGTCTTTGCAGTAATAGGTTCCTTTGTTTCTGAATCTTTTGAATGAATTGTGCTCTCTGGGTCGGATCCATTTGCTGTAACTGCTGATGAGTTTGAGCATCGAGTTGTATCAACTGTCTAGGAGGATGTTGTGGCGGCTGTGCCCACTGACCACCAGGCCTCTGTTGCTGTCCAATTTGTTGCTGTTGTTGTTGTCTTTGCAATTGTAAATGATACTGTTGTTGTTGCCATTGAGGATCTCTTTGTACTATAAGACCTTGTTGATTTTGAGCTATCAGTTGTTGTTGGGCAGAAGTTTGCTGCTGCAACTGTCCATCTCTGATAACAAATTGTTGAGTACTTTGTGGAGCCGATTGTTGAAGTTGTTGAGATATTTGTTGAATTTTTTGCTGTTGCTGGAGCAATAGTAATTGTTGGCGCTGTTCGGTAGTAAACGGTTGTTGTTGTGGAGCTGTTGGTGGCTGTTGACCCAATTGATGCTGTTGGGGGCCTAGTTGTGGTTGTTGTTGTTGTTGTTGTTGTTGTTGTGGCGGTGGTGGTACCAATTGTTGCTGCTGCTGCTGCTGCTGCTGTTGCTGTTGCTGTAAAGCAAGCTGTTGTTGTTGAGAAGACAACTGAAGTTGTTGCTGTGGTGTTAGCTGTTGTGATACAACTTGAGATTGAGGGTTCAACGGTTGTTGCTGAGGAACCAAGTGTTGTTGTTGAGAAGTTAGTTGATGTTGTGGAGTCAATTGCCTCTGCTGGCCAAGTTGCTGCTGCTGTTGCTGCTGCTGTTGCTGTTGCTGTTGTGAAATCAGTTGGTGTTGAGTGAGTTGTTGTTTTTGCTGTTGCGTCAACAATTGTTGTGCTTGTGGTGGTAGTTGATGAGGAATCATTTGTTGATTCATTTGCTGTTGCTTTTGCGTAGTCAATTGCTGTTGTTCTAACTGTTGAAGGTGCTGTTTCTGGTTCATCTGTTGTTGTTGTTGTTGCGCCACCATATGTTGTTGTTGTTGATTTATTTGTTGTTGTTGTTGACTCAGATGCTGCTGTTGCTGCTGTTGTTGGTTCAACAATTGCTGTTGTTGATGGATCATTTGTTGCTGTTGCATGTTGATTTGTTGATGCGGCTGATCTTGTTGTTGCGGGCCGATAGTTTTCATCTGCACATTGTTAACTTGAGATGTTTGTGGATGCCAGGCTGATGGAGTTGAAGTATTTGGCGAATTAACCGACAACACATTTGTAGCGTGAGGTAAATTTGCCGGTGTAGCTGCTCGTGTAAATTGTTGTTGCGAATTTGAGACAGTGTGAGTGTTTGGCCCTTGTACAGTCGGTTGTTGTACAGAAGTTCTTATGCCACTATGATTTTGCATAACCATTGACGACACAGAGGCATTCGGTTGATTCCAAGGCATGCGCTGCTTGAGCTTTTCCAACATTGCTTTTGTTCTATCCTGTTCTTGTTGAGCGGCATTAAGCTCGCAATCTTCATCCATAAAACCGGTGATAAGAGCAGTGGAACTGTTCGGCGATGGGTAAATCAACAATCTTGGATGGTATTCAATCTCACTAATACGAATTCCTTTTCTACAACAATCTGTTATCCAGTCTGGTGTGACTATTTTAATACGGTGTCTTGTAGCAGCTTCGTATTTTGCACCGTCAGCCTTACCAATTACCAGATGGGTACAATGGCGGTCTAATCTTAACTGGCATTTACCACCTCTTAGAGATATCATTGCCCAAATAGTTTTGCTGTCCGAACGACTAACTTGGGATACGCAGGCTCGTACATTTGAAAATAGTTGATTTTCTTCCGGGGAAAAGTATTGGGTTCTAAATTAAATGAAATTATTATTAGTCTGTTAAGGATTTTACAATTATTTCGATAATTAGAACGAATTAGACGAAGATTAAAATCTTTCTCTTTTCTTTCTGTTAAAAAAATATTGCATGGACTACAAGTAAAACTGGTAATCTTGGGAGTCGTTATTAGTGAAAAAATAATAACAGAATAAATAGAAAATACAAGTAATTATATTATAGATTAAATGAGATATATTTATTATAAAATAGTAGGATACGGAAGAAGTTTTTTGCACTTGACAGAGTACAAAATCCAGTCCTGTGTAACAGCTGGTATCTCATAGAGATCCTTAGCTTCTGAAATATCGCTTTCAAGCGCCTCATGACCCGCTACTAAATGAGTAACGTAGTCGCTAAAATAGTTTGATCTTTCAGCGCCGCCTTCCTGTAATAGACTCAATATCTGAAATGAAAATTTAATTAAGCGTTTTTGAAAAACGAATTTTTCACATTTTTTTTTTTTTTTTTTTCTTTCTTAATTTGAAATTGCGAAATATTAAGAATGTGACGTTAAAACGGATAATAGAAACCCATATGGATTAAAAATCAAATACATGAGTATTTACTTTGAACAGAGTTGTGTGTGTCAATGTCTATGGTAGATATTATTATTTTTTTTTTTTTGATGACGTGAATATAACTTCAGATTATTGACGAGAATCTAACCTAACTTTTTTTTTTGTAACATTTTATTTCCTGCTGAGTATACTTCGTTCGTTGAATGCAATTCGGTTCTTTTTTTTTTTTTTTTTTTATGAACTTGAAGTAGTTTTGGCGTGCGAAGAAAAAAATTTAAATTATAGTAGTGCAAATTTTTGTTTGAAGATCAATTTTGTAATTTTTGTTTTTTTTCGATATATAGATTAGTATTTTTAAGTTTTATTTCATTTTTTTTTTTTTCATTTTTTACCTTCGGATCTGGTTCACCGCTAACGTAGTATTTGACGTTGGCAAATAGCACTGGATCAAGTTTCAACTCGTCGAGTCCAGCCCTAATGTCACCCATTTTATTAATGAATATTTTTTCACGACTTATTATAAACACTAGGAATCACATATTGCACCTAAATCCCTGACCGTATAATAGATAGCGAAAACGCGGGTTTTTCATCACGAAATATATACGTCGCGTCGCTTTTGTTATTATTATGATTGTGAGGTTATGTACCTTGGCTCGTAAAATACGAGATATCGTTATCCCGCCAACTCGCGAAACTATCGATTATCGAACTTGGACAATTTTCAAATCCCATTACATCCACGACACGATTACCCATTTACGTTTTAAAATTCAGATTTCGATCAAACTTCATCACGTCTTTCATTATTTCACGTTTTTAAAATAATCCAGACAAGTAAAAGTAATTGTCCATTATCGATTTGATTTTAATCTAACTCGTTGAATCCAAGAATTTAATTTTATTTTCATTCATAACACACGGCGTTCTTCTGATTTAACATAAGAAAAAAAAAAACAAAAAAAAAAAAACAATTTTTGAAAAAAATAGATCCATACTATTTGTACGATAAGTATACCCAGTAAACAAAAACGAATTGAGAATGTGGAAAACGAAATTAATACGAATTAGATGGAATGCAAAAGACTTGTGTGCCAACTCTTTGTAATTCAAAAGAATTGGCACACAATTTTTTTGAATTTCATTCAATTCGTGTTAATTTCATTTTTCACTTACTCAATTCGTTTCAATTAGCGTTGGTTTACTGGGTATGTATAGTACTAACTCAATCAATCATCAAATATACGGATTTTCGAATCTGTAGAAAGGACGAAAAAAAAAAAAAGGAAACGAAAAGAAAATAGAATTCTATAAAAATATACACAGCGCTTCGACCGTTATTTGATAGTTTTTGAAATTTTTTGTACGAACTTTTCTCTTACTAAGAATAAAAGTAACAAGATTTTATATGAGTTAGTCTCCATTAAAATGAATTATTTTTCAGCAATTGCAACAAATAGAATAAATAACGATATTATATCGCTTAGAAATTATCGCACTGATTATTATATTTATAAGTAGATAAAAAAAAAAAAAAAAAAAAAAAAAAATAATAATAATAATAATAAATGTATATGAAAGAAATAAAAGATCATGTGAAAACAATGTTTAATTTTTATTGTATATTCTTTTCATTTGTATCGAGGTACATATACGTATAATGAATGAGCATCTAAAATGCACTTCATGTTCATTAAACCCTTTTCTCTTGCTTATATCAATAGATAAATAATATTATAGGCTAGTATTTACAAGTTTTTGATAATTTTTATTTTTATTATTATATTATATTTTGTATTTTTTATTTTTCTATATCTTTTCTTTTTATATTTATATTTATATTTATATATATATATATATATATATTTATATTTATAATATTTTACTTAATAGTTATTTATTTATTTAATAGGTGTGTTTCTTTTTGTAAAGACTCTAGAAATATTGAGCTTGGTCTGGTCAGTATACATAATATAATTATAGTTTTTTTTTTTTTCTTTTTTTCTTTTCATTAAATCTTTTTCTTTGGTTTTTATTATTCATTTTAATTGTATTTAAAATTATTCTATTTTGTTCCTATAGTAGTTATAATGTATGTATAATGTATATATATACTATATGGGGAATTCCACGTGAACTCGGTAAACGTTTGACCCTGACACCTTCCGATTCGGGCCATGATTTTTTATGTTATTGTACCTGATCGAAGAGACGCTCCGAATTTTTTTCAGATTTTTTCGAAATGCCGCCATTTAAAAAAAAAAATGCACACAACGCCAACATAAGAGCCCCAATTTAAAAATCAGCAAAAATCCCCAAAAATCTTGCGTTATGTATAAAAACGTTCAAGCAACAGTTCACAGTGGACTGGCATCTGCTGCTGTTCTTTTTCATAATTTTTTTTCGAAAAAAGCACGAAAAAGAATGGAAGCAAACGTTTGCCCACTTTGGCTCAAGGCTGAAAAATTTTGTCTCTTCTGTCAATTTTGTCTTTGTTGGAAACAAGTAGAAATAAAAAAAAAATTATTTCAGAGTACAGTATTGTGTACTTCGTGGTGGGTATACAGGGTGAATCGTCCCTGATATCGCATGAGGAAGGGACTTATCATCGCAAACGCTCCGCCCCTTTTCTAGTCTGGAACAGGCATGTTTTTATTTGGGATAGTAACAACAGAGTGGGGTTTCTGATGGTTTGGACGGTACGTGAAAATAAAAGTGGGGTTTCATGTACGACAATAACAAGTATGAATGGAAAGGTGCGGAGCGTTTGCGATTATAAGCCCCTCCCTCATCCGATACAAGGGACGATTCACCCTGTATATTACTATATACCTTCCACTCGATTTATACATTCACGCCAAAGATTTTGATGATTATCAAAATATTTGTAGCTTGACACATGATAAGATGTACATTAGACCGGTTCAAAAAAATCGACTATTCTTTTTTTTTTCAATTTTCGCATTGAAATACTTTCGGGGGGGGGGGGGGGGGGTGAAAAAAGATGCCTTTTAAAAGCGGAGCTCTTAATATTAAGATTTAGAGGTCGCTCATCGCGGATTTCTATTTTCCATTTAAATAGCATAGGAATTTTATTTTTTTTTCTTCAGAATTTCGTAGCTCACAAACCAATGAACAAATCCAAATGACTCTTACATATTTTGATAGGGGATTGAACACTCTAAAAAATGTATCTATCATTGTGGAAAAAAAATCACAAAAAAAAAAAAAATAGTTAACTCAACTATACATTGAACTTTGAGCTTGAATAATTTTGGAAGGAGGCAATTTATCAAAAAATGATAAGAGAAGCTTTTTGTAGAGTGTTCAATTTCCTATGAAAATATGTTTGAGTTATTTGGATTTGTTCATTGGTTTGTGAGCTAAAAAATTATTAAAAAACAAAAAAAAATTTCCTATGCTATTCAAATGGAAAATAGAAATCCGCGATGAGGGACCTCTAAATCTTAATATTAAGAGCTCCGTTTTTAGCAGGCATCTTTTTTCAGCCCCCCGAAAGTATTTCAATGCGAAAATTGAAAAAAAAAGAATAGTCGATTTTTTTGAACCGGTCTAATGTACATATAATTATAGGTATATGTACAATATATGTATAGATAATATACTAAAATATTCGAATCACATCTGATTGAAGTTTTGAAGCCGTGTAGATTACCAATTTCCCATATTTCTTTATAGCATAGTCTCACGACTGTTATGTCTGTCTTTGCACCTGCAGGGACATGGATAATTATTATTGCAAAAAGCTGCACTACCCCGTTTCGAAGTACATGGCTGTAATTCTCTTGAGTTTATTGTACTTGTGTAATAATGTAATACTTCTAGAATTTTATTAATGGGCTAGGAACCTGGACTAGATCCTTCGCTACTTCTCCGTCTGGCCTCCAATTCTTGAGCTAACATAGCAACCTCCCAATTATTATGCCCGTCGTCATCTTCGTCGTCGTCATTGTCGTCGTCGTCATCATCATCGTCGTCGTCATCATCATCATCTTCGTCGTCACTTTGATGTTGAAATTTTTTTGCACCATCCGAAATACTCGAAGCTTCGTTATTCGACTCGATGTCTATCACGACGTCATCTTTCCACAGTGATTGCGGGCTTATTGATCTTGGCAAATCCTGTAGCTCTAGGGTCTCCTCTTCCGAATGATCCTCCCAAGATCTTCTGTTGTAAGACGGCGCCAAAGATGTTGAACGTCTTAGATGTGGCTGAGCCGTTAATACAGTATCTACTGATCCATCGCGCATGAATGGATGATCTTCGGCTAAATCTTCTTCCATTGAAGTATCTGGCTCTGTACTATCGTGGGAGTCTTCTATATGCGGAATTTCACGTTGTTCCAATTCCTGAATTCTAGTTTGTAATTGGGATATGATTTCGTCTCGCTTTCTAATCTCCGACTCCAACGATGTAAACTGACGTTCGAATTTACTTTGGATATCTTCCTACAAAATCGGAAAAATAATCATTCGAAAATTAGATCGAAATTATAATATTGCGGTTATATGACTCCAATTTCCGATGCACAACACAGAATTGCTTAGGATAAGAAATTACGGAGAGTCAATACAGTGGAACGAATTTAATAGAATATATAATTGAAATCTGAATTTTCAAGTATTACGCGCTGCTCAATCGCAAAATAAATTCATTTTCATTCTTTTTTTTTCCATTCTATAGTTGTTGGGATTATTATATTTACGACTTGGGTACTAGAGATCCAATTATTCCTAGGGATAATATACCTATATATATATATATATATATATTTTATCTCACTCAGTAATTAAATAAAACCTCCTGACAAACGCGGACCACGAATCCGGAATTAGCGAATTGGAGTAGCAACGTTCCCGGGTGCATATCGATCTCTGTAGTACCATTTCGTATTCCAGATCTGTCAAGTTCCTCCGACCAAATTTCACAGTATGTCAATAAAATATCATTTCAACCGATGAGAGAATTAGCAAATGAGATTTTAGTTCGTTTCATCCAATAATACTTTTTTCTTAATTTATTTACGACGTAATATCGGTTTTCAGCTTATGGATTTAAATCATTTCATAAATAGGCGGAAAAAAAATTGTAAAAAATTTATAGAATCAGTTATGACTCCGACAGCGGTTGTGCGCGCCTAAAACCAGAAAGCCCACTGCTCGCCTCCGTCTACTTGGTTGCCTAAATGCAGGCGCTAGCGCGGCTTTTTAAATTCTAGCGCATTAGGGTACCGCGCTATATGGATGTGGAAATGATAGGTATACTTACTAATCGAGCTTGAATCACTTCTCGAATCCCAGACACAAGTTCGCCAAGGTATTCTTCCTCTCGTGGTCCTGCAACCATTTGTAGAATGTTTCCACTGCTTATTGGACGGAAGCTAATCTTACTAGGAGGCGGTGGCAGTGGATTTGCTTCCTGTTGAACTGGTGCATGTTGATGATCCCCAATAGCCGTGATATTTGGTTGCTCGGACGGTGGGCTCTGCAGAGTGTATTTATTAAAGGTAACGCTTTTTGATAGCTTTGAATGCCTTGCGGCGTAGCCTTCGATCGTCGGAGCTCGCATTAGCTTCCGCAATTCGGCAGTTGCCGTTTTTTTGTCTGGTATACTCGTTGTTGAAGTTTCCGAGCTTCCTGTCCTACTTTCGGCGGATAGTTTTTTAAGTATACTTTTCAAATTCCGTCGTTCTAAAGTTTCATTCTCAGGTGAAAGCTGATTTTGGAAAGTGTTTGCCTGATCCTACAAATAAATTTTTACATTTTCAGCTAATTTAATCATTATATTTATGCAATTGTCAAAACCAGTATTAAAATAGCCCATATCATTTTCGTATCACAATTTTATTTAAACACAAATGCCCCCTTTTTTTTTTACAACAAACCCTAACTTTATTCCAGGGGGGCCCTATACACACAATTTCACCTTAATCGTATATTTTTCTTCCATTCGGAATAGTTACAATTATTATAGTCGAATTGATTTTGAATCATTTTTTCATATCTACGGATACCCTGTGCCTAGATATTTACTTAACGTTTTTACTTTAGTGTCGAAGGAACCCGCCAGTTCTTATACTTGGTTGTAAATATACTGTGTCACGTCCGGACTCATAGTCCAAACGTGCTTCCCATGACCAATGCCTAACACTCTCATAAATTGCAATCTTGCAATATATTATCTGTCCGCTCTGCAATTGACATCCACTTCGAACCCTATAATCGGTTGGAACTCAATTATTACGCTATCTATGTTTCGATTTTTCAATTTGAGTTCCGAATATTCGGTTTTCAAATTTCAGTTGCATAAAGTTTTCAGTTCACGATAGGTCTATCGCTGATCGCACTTTCTTGTACCAATGAACATCAACATGTCCTCGAAACAGAACAAATTTGTCATCTAAACTAGAGCGAGCGAATCTGCAACTTTCACTTTTTGCATGTGAGAGTGGTCTTCGGGGCGCCACGTCGCATAGCTTATACATACAGAGTCGCGGGGTCAGATACCTGTTAAAAGCACTTGAGACTGTACCTCGGTGCCAAATTTAAATTGAATCGAAAAAGGCGTCTGGGGAATGGCTGCACTCAGAAAAAGGTCTTGTTGACACAACCAAAATTTGGTTATTATACGGTCAAAGAAATTTTTTTGTTCAGTCAACCAAAATTTTGTTAGCACAACAAAATTTTGATTGACTGAACAAAAAAATTTCTTTGACCGTATAATAACCAAATTTTGGTTGTTTCAACAAGACCTTTTTCTCAGTGTGGTCTTTCTGGGGATGTTTATTAAATGATGGTTTTTTTTTCAATTCATTGATATCTTGAAAATTAATGAACGGATTTTAACTTTCGATTGATGAATCGATGCAGCAGTTTTTGAGTTATTGAAAAAATGAACTTAGACATTTTTTTCTTTCATCGATGATACTTCGACAACGGACCAACAGATGTTGACAATTTTCTTTCAAATCCATAGGATTGGATCCAACCTGAATTTTGGAATTAATCGATTTAGTAGTTTTTCAGTCGAAAGAACTATTCATCTTTCTCTTGCACTGCGATATTCCTTGAAATTTGGTATATCTAAGTTATAATATTATGCGATCCAATACTTCTTGAGTTGAAACAAAGATAAATAATAAACCTTCCCTATGATGTTAATCACATTTTTTGTTTCCTCAAAGAATATTATTTTTCGAACTGGATAAAACTGGGGCTGGCCCATCGAGACTAGCTGAATTCAACTTCATATTTTGTATATAGGTCCCCCCTTAGAGAACAATCTGCAAATGCACCTCGGTATAACATCATATTTCCGTTACTAGAATGCTATGAAATCCTTACCTGATTTAATTTCGCCAGTTTCCTTGCATACTCAATGGCACATGCCTCCGAGTGACTTCTGGTCAGATTACTATCGAATTCAATTTCCGTTGGCTCGGTGCAATCCAAGCTCGAACTTCGTACCGCTTTTTCAAGTTCTGCCAATTTCTGTCTCTCGTTTAAAATCTTTAACTTTTTAACAAAAGGCAGTCCGCAATATTCGGGAGACAAATCGTCAACCGATGCGTACATTTTGGTTTGCTGTCGTATGTGAAGCAGGCTTTGTTTCAACTGCAATCTTCGAACCGGCGGACTGCTCTGTGGCGTCGCATCTTTGTTCGTCACATCTCGGGTCTTCAAAGAGGCATCCTTGAGCATGGTCCATGGCTTTTTTCCGCCCCCGCTATTGCCACTTTCAGTTGATGCGGTAGGAGATTTTTTCGACGGTTCTGTTATAGTAGTAGTTTCGATTACCAGCTCCTCGCTCTGTTCAACTTCGACGGTCTCTTCAGGAATTGTGTTTTTTGGCAGCAGTGGCTCCTTGGCCGGTGCTTCTTTGTCGGGTGGTGTTTCTTGATCGTTTTTAGCTTTCAACAAAAGTATCCTTTGCAACAATGGCAGGTTCTGATTCGCTGGATTTTGAGCTTCGGGTATCGGTATTGGCTGTGCTAATTCGACGACCGTGTTTTGTGCCTCCATCAAATTTTTCTTCTCATCTCTCTCCTGCTTCTCTTTCAGAAGTCTCAGTCTGGACAATAGCGGCAGACCAGCACCTATCGGAGATACAGGTGGCTCGTTATTCGATGTTGAAATTTCATGAGCGTCGTCGACCTTAGTTTGGCGTCTTAACATCGGTGCTTTTGGAGCCAATGGTTGTAACTCAAGACTTTCTTCTGGTCTGGCGTTTCGCCTACTTTTACGCAATACATTTTTCAGCCCTTTAACGTCACTCTTCAACTTGTCAACGATCCTTTTCCCTGTGCTATTGTCAGATGAGTCGTGTCCAGGCGATGTTGGTTGTCTAACGGCTCTCGCCACTCTCTGAGCTTCCATAAGACGTTTCCTGCCCAAATTTTGCAATATTTCTTGAGCCTCTGGGTAATCCTTCATCGCGCCCAAAACATCTTCTCGAGATAGGCTGAACAGTTCTGAATAACCAACTGATCTGACGTCGGCCGTACGCCTGAACACACGAAATAAATACATTCGAATTTCAATTTGGCATGGGAAAACAATTAAGTTTGCCGAGAAGATCGCCGAAAGGGTAAACGCAGCTATATCCAACTAATATTGAATAAAAAAACGTTGAAAAACCAACCGTGAATGCTGTTGCTGTTCGAATTGGTACAAATTATGGGGATTATCATTTTTTGCCAACTTACTTATTCAGCCCATCCAAGTTGAGAATGCCAATTTCACCGAAGAAGTCCCCGGCCTTCATAGTTGTCAATATTCTCCCAGTTTCACTGATAACTTCTAATATTCCATCAGCAATTATGAACATTTCTCTAGCGACCTCGCCTTTACGGCATATCGAATCTCCGGGTGTAAAAATGTACGCCTTCATCTTGAGAACCAAATCGTGAAGAAATTCCGGCTGGCATTCCTGTAATGAAGAAAAAAAAAAAAAAAAACAGTATCGAGCAATTCTCAACATGTTTTAATTTTGTTTTAAAAATTTAATAAAATCAGTTGATCGTTTCATTGTCTCACCTGAAAAATGGTTACTTTTTTTAGGACGGACAAATTGACGTGCAACGCAAGTTCAGTCTTTAATTTATCTGGCAGCAATCCCAGTGCCGTATTGATATCTCCTCCACCTTGAATTCGTCCTCGAGACCAACTGTAATCGTACCATCTTAACACTCTTCTTTTCATACCTCCTGGGACTTTGTGATGTCTCATATATGTCTTGGCTCCGTCCAGCAGCCTTTCAAATTCCAAACGATTTGCGTTTCTGTTCGTTATCACGTTCCCAACTTGACCAACAATCGTAGCGAATATGAAAACTCCGATGAGGTAGCTGACAATGGTGAAGATGTACCTGCGAACCAGGGGGAGAATCAATCAGTTGATTAGGTAAAGTTGTTGCGATATATGGCGAGCGGCCCCCGCCGGAGCCTTCCTTTATTACCTCTTCTTTAAGATCATCAATTTCCATTATCTTTCTTTGATTTCATTTTTTCATATCATTCTTATTCCCTTATTACTTGCCTGCTGGTTTTATTTCTTTCATCATTCTTTTCATCTACCTTATTCTGGCTCTCCGATATCTATGTAGGTACCAGTATTCATAGTCAACTAAACTATTGGCTCAAAAAAAAAAAAATGTCTTCATATGTACATTTCAATATTGACAACCCTCAATCATTTTTTTTTCTAGGCCCGCACAATCTAGTGCAGAATAATACATAGCAAACGCTGGAATCAATTGGGATTACGATTTACATAATTAATTACTGAGAATAGACTACCACCTCCTATATATGGGTGCTGTTCAATCTCAACATGCACTTCTGTGATGAATTTATATGCGATAATTAGGAAAATTAATTATGCCAAAATGAGGACATTGCCTCACAGTAAGATCCGTGTCATTTAGGTAGATTTATATGCAAGTCTTCAACCGTAAATCAGTTGGTCCTGACTGATGATGGTTCTATTTGATAATATCAAGCTTTGACTATGAATACTGGTGCTCAGATTATTATTATTATTTTTTTTTTTTTTTTGTATTTAGTTCATTTTTTTTTTTTTTCTTCATACTAAACGTGTGTTTTTTTTTCATGAAATTTTTGTAAATTGTTGTCTTATATATTTCGGGAACGATACAGATACCCTCCGTTATGCTTGAACTGCAGAAGCCGGGACAGTCGGCCACGTCGAGCGAGGCTCCGGGGATTGCCGCCCGCACTGACTCTGCCAACACAACAACACGCCACTCACCATTCTAATTCCTAGGTACTAGTTTGCTAAAAATAACACTTAAGAGATAATGGAATCGTTTTTATATACAAAAAAAAAAAAAAAAATAAAAAAATAAATAAATAAATAAATAGATCCGAGTATAATATGTGATGTTTACCGATAATCTCATCGACATTCGTTATATATATTCTCTTGCACTTATCCCGGAGTATATACTTACTCGAATTTTTACAGATATTCCAAAAGATGTGAGGGTTGCATCCATTCGTTGAATGTTGAATATGACAAATTGCGAATCGTATTTATTGGTGACAAAAAAAAAAAAAACAAAAAAAAAAAAAAACGATGCGACGTGATTGATCTGATCGGTTTTCTGTAAATTTCAATTATCGAAGGATTCGGTTTTCAAATCTCTTCAGCCCGATCTTATCGATTTTAGTCCGATATAGTATATATGGGCGGAGTAGTCAGAGCTCGGTATAGTATAATACTACCTATAGGGTCGTGGGAAAACATTGTGTTCGTTCGTCTCATTTTATCAGTGTATTTTGCAATAAAGAAAGAAAAAAAAAAAATCGAAGCCTCCTATAGAGGTAGTTATACAACGTTCTTGTTTGCCAACGCGAATGATGCTCTACTCGTCTTCCACGTTGCGAACACTTAAATTTGTTCTTTTTTTTTTTTTTGGTTTCTATTCTTTATGAAGAATATAATTGAATTTCTTTTCTTTTTTTTTTTATTTTTATTACAAATTCTTCATCACTTTGATATGGTATAGGTATAGTTAAAATTCCATTATCTCTCAATGTATGTAGTAGGTACAATACGTTGAGTAAAATGCGTTTCATTCTATATGAGTGAATAATAATAATAATAATAATAATAATAATAATAATAATAATAATAATAATCTAATGAAATAATATAGACTTAATATTATAAGAGAGGAAATAACTCACTCAGCGTTAGTCTCTGGTGTTGGCAAGTCGCCGATGGTAGTGAGCGTTAGTGTAGACCAGTAAAGTGAACCGAGATATTTTCTCGTTAAAGTAGCATATTCCCCTGGCCTGTAAGGATACACCCAGTCTCCTTGGAAGCCTTCAGCTTCGCTTAATAAATAATAAAAACAACCAAACCAGTGAGCTAGTATTAACAATATGTGAATGAGGTTTAAAACCCGCCAAAAATTTGGATAAACTGTTCGCGATTCAACCATGTAATAATAATCGTAGACACGGTAAACTTTTAAAAATCTAGGAAACCTCAATAACGGGTTAGTGCCAAGATTCACTTGCAATAAGTCCAGAGGAAGTAACGCTAGTAAATCAAGGATGAACGATGTTGACTTGAAGTAATGTCCTGCTAATTTTTTACTGTTATAAACCATCAGTCCTTGCTCGAGGTAACCGGTACGAAACTGTACACCAACGTCGAGGAAAAACACAACGTCTGTAAAACCATCACACGCAAGCCACGCAGCTGGGGCTAAGGCTTGTAGTTCGGGTAAACTTTGTCTCACTATTAGTGTCCATAAATTATAGAGAACACAGGTTGACAAAAGCATCAACCAATAATAATAGAAGTTTTCATCTGGGTTTACAACACTTTTTGGAGCCCGCTGCGGCCTCCGATGACGTCTTCTACGACGTCCTGAGTCCTTGTCGTCCGTAGCGTCGCCTTCACCTTCCGCAGTGTCCAATGTTTCTTGGCTTTCCGGTATCTGGCGTGTAGAAAATCGCTTGAGAAATGAATCCTCACGTTTCAAAGGTGGCTTCTTTTGGATTGTTGATATTGCCGATGAAAGCTGAACTGTTGTACGGAGTTTCATCCAACGTTGGTTACTTTTTGTTCTAAAATTTAAACAGTTACATTTAAACAACAGGAAAATATTTATCACGTTGATAGGTATGAACTGCAGCACACGCATACAATTGCTCGAATTCACTTTCAGATTCATTTCACAGCTCAAATTTCATTTAAATATACAGACTCATGTCATACATTTGTAGTTTATAAACCAAGAGTATCTCACCCAAAGATATACCTGGACACCAATATATCCCATACATCCCAAAAATCTGACCAAAAATTCACATATGTCTATTAGACTGTTAAAAAAAAAAAAAAAACGACATCTTCTTTTTGTTCGGGCCCTTTCGAAAATAGTTAGTGCTTAATATAAAGAAAATTGTCCCCAAAGCTGAGCTATGTAGCTTGAACAGAGAATTAGCGCATTTGAAAATAAGATTTCCCATGTAATTCAAATGGCAAAATTTGTTTATCCTAGTTTTATTTGTATAACTCTTTTTATTCAACTGATAGGAATAAAGTAGATATACGGTTTTGTAGAGAATTTTATGATCTACAAAAATAGTCCTTAGGCCCAAGTTGCTCAATTGAACCGTTAACGAGTTACAGTGGTTTAAAAGTCATATGTATATTTGATTACTACTTACTTTTCGACAATTTAATTAAAAATTTTTTTTCATACATTTTCTCAGAAATTTTTTTCCCTTCAAAACCGTATATTTACTTTATTTTTATCAGTTGAGTAAAGAGAGTTATAAAAATAAAACTAAGATAAACAAATTTTGCCATTTGAAATACATGGGAAATCTTATTTTCAAGTGTGCTAATTCTGTGTTCAAGTTACATAGCTCAGCTTTGGGGACAATTTTCTTTATATTAAGCACTAACTATTTTCAAAAGGACCCGAACAAAAAGAAGATGTCGTTTTTTTTTTTGACACAGTCTAATGTCTATGCATCTCGATAAATTGGAACATTTCAAGCAGATAAACATTTTGATGTTTGAAGGAAGAGGAGGGTCCCTCCAAATCCTCGTTCAAAATACACCAATGCATCGTATATTATCTTGTCTGATAATTCCTACACAGACATGAATTTATTGTACCTACTAGATCGAAAAATGTTGCACAACCCGCACAGAAATATATATATGCGAAAAATATATGCGACATATTTGTTTTTTGCGCTAAAATATAAGTAACATTTATTTTTTATAAGTTTGATATAAATGTCAACATACATGTAGTGACATGTATGTCGACATAGATGTCGACATAGATGTCAACACTAGGTAAAATTCATCTAACATATAGGATACATATATGTAAATGCGTACATATATGTTATAATATATGCGAACATCTTTGGATTTTGCGCACATATATGTTATAAGTGCGACATATATGTTGCATATATTTTTCGCATATATATATTTCCGTGCGGGAACAGCTGTATAGTATATTACGGTTAATGGCAATTGGCTTTCCTGCAGGGATGGGAAGAAGTGCCTGCATGAAGTTGACCATGTGATGATAGCAGTATTATACATTCATAAGCAAATTAACGATCGCAGTGTATATTGAGTAAAATTATTTGATTTTTTTTTTTGTCCCTTCTTTTAATGATGAAAACAAAAAGCTCAAAGCCCTCTTACAACACGGCATTGTTAGCGAGCTGTTTTTCTTTCTTTTTGTTTTTTTTTTTTTACAAATTTAATACCTATGTACAGTGGTAATGCGAGTCAGCGAAAGGAGACTCCAGCGAGGGGTTGATCAGTTGATATGACAACGCGTTGATGAGGGGAGAAAGAACAGTGGCGAATTCGGCGTGATCGACAAATGAACAAACAAGCGCGATGATCATAAGGATGATTGACGGACAAGTTGAAATGAAAAGGGTGTGGTAGAAGGGTACGAATTTACGAAGTGGCGAAATGAAGAGTTGAACAATCGCGACTTTTTTTTTTCAAATACTGGATGCGGACCTGCAGCGAACTGCATTACCGAAAAAAAGGCTTCGGGTAGCTTATTTCATGCATTTTTACTTCTATTGTTTTGATTGTGAAAAAAAAAAAATGTAATCATTAGCATGTGACAGAGCTTCAGATATCTTAATACGTATTGTTATTCCTGAGTCGTGGTACTCATGCAGCTGTTACCATTACGCAGTTACAAAGGGGATTGTTTTTGGTATAATGATATGCAGCCTAAGAGAACTCAGCGTTGTTTCGAGCACACCATGACGAACTGCGAGACAACGAAGTTTCTAATTGACGAAATTGATGGAACAAGAGCCTAAGTCGTTTTAGATCCTTTATCAAGAGATTAACTTGATAGAATATCAAGATACACGTGCCATAAAATGTCTTAATATTGTAATAGTAAACGTTGCCAAGACAGATGAAGCTGAGAAAGTAGGTATTAGTACTTTTTCGATATGTCACACAGTATATTGTCAATTTAAAGATTTCTAAAATCGTCAGGAATCTGACGATTAGTACCAAAACGATTGGCAAAATTTTTTTGCTTTAGTGTCCAGGTCTATGGTTATTATACTCTTGGTTACCTACATGGAGAAAATATGTGATGCTGATCGATTAATGCAAATATTTTCGTTAGAGCTTTAATGGCCGCAGTATAGGAATTGGCAATGAATATTTATATTAAATTATTAGTGTAATGAAAAACGTATTGGTATTTTGTAGAAAAAATATTTTCATTGTGTTAAACATTGTGAACCATTAATAAATTGAATTGTAGGAATTCCAATTATTCGCCATAAAACTCTAATTACTTTAATTCCAATTGTAATGTTTTATAGATGAAATGAAATTTTAATTAAAGAGTTCGAAACGTTAGCATAAGAGCTGAATAAATTGTTTAGCGAAAGATTCAGATGGATGAGAGACAGGCAGATAGACAGAAACAGGAAACACAGACAGATAGAGGCACAAACAATATATAATAGAATTATAGTATAACGAAATTACTGGTCATTACTGCAGTTTCTAACTACATGTTAGTGAATATACCTATAATGTATAGTACAACTCTAGTTTACAAATTATATATAACATATTGCTTGAACACGCTCACATATTTTATAGATAATATGCATTTATTATCTGTCAATCGACAAAACTATATAATGATTAACAAATTCAAATATAGTATATGTATTAGGGTGTGCCAAAAAAAAAAAAAAAATTCAAACGCTTATCAACATTTCGGTAGAGCATCTCAAATAGAATATCTCAGCCAAATATGAGCTCTTAATATTGATATTTAGAACTGCCCAACTCAGTTTTCCCATTTTTGGTTTGAATAACACGTGAAAAAAAAATCGGAAAATTTTCGAATTGTTTTTTCTCGTAACCGGCTTGATTTAGAAACTTTCTGAATACAGATTCTTATAGGAAATTTCACGCTCTACAAAAAAGTACTGAAATAGAATTTTCCTAACTCTCACCGATTAGGAGATATTCGCCTATAAACATTGAGTCATAGCGTCATAGAGTCATACGACTCTGGGAAAAAACAATTTATTTTTCAACCGCTCATCAAAATTTCGGTAGAGCATCTCAAATAGAACATCTCAGCCAAATATGAGCTCTTAATATTGATATTTAGAACTGCCTATTTTAATAACTAAAATTAGTAACGAAATTAGGCGTTCTAAATATCAATATTAAGAGCTCACATTTGGCTGAGATATTCTATTTGAGATGCTCTACCGGAATGTTGATGTGCGTTTGAATTTTTTTTTTTTTTTTTTGGCACACCCTAATATATATATCTGATATTATTTACTACAACGATCACATCATCCCCTACAAATTTCTATACGTATAACTAGCTTTCATACCCGTTCATCTAGTTTGTCCATTAGGGTGTTTCATTTTTAGGCAATATTTTTTTTTTCGATGGCATACCAGAGAATCTTATACTTTATAAAAAATGAAAAATTTTGCCGCCTGGTAAAAGGTTTTAGGTCTAATAGTGGCTTAGCTCATTCAAAAATTCGATTTCCCACCTAAATAACACAGGAAAATTTTTTTTTTTTTGTTTAATTGAATTTTTCGTTGTGGACAATTTTTTTTTTTTGAAAAAACCTTCATATAGCTTTTGAAGGAAATTAAATTCTCTACAAAAATGTCTCTGTGGTCGAAGACCAGTACAACCAGTAGTTTCGGAGTTATAGCGCGTTAAACATGAACAATTTTCGCTATAACTCCGAAACTACTGGTTGTACGGTCTTCGACCACACAGACATTTTTGTAGAGAATTTAATTTCCTTCAAAAGCTATACGAAGGTTTTTTCGAAAAAAAAATTTTTAACAACGAAAAATTCAATTAAACAAAAAAAAAAGAAGTTTTCCTGTGTTATTTAGGTGGGAAATCGAATTTTTGAATGAGCTAAGCCACTATTAGACCTAAAACCTTTTATCAGGCGGCAAAATTTTTTATTTTTTATAAAGTATAAGATTCTCTGGTATGCCATCGAAAAAAAAAAAATATTGCCTAAAAATGAAACACCCTATTGTCCATAGATTACTGTCGCGCATCAAGAGATAGCTAATATTGTACTGCAGTGTCATTTCAAATTTTATGATAAATGTATCAGGGTGAATTCTCTCCGGTGTCCGGAGAGGGTGTGGCTCAAATCGGCTAAGACGCCGCCTCCCTCTGTTCATACTTGTAATTTTCAGAATTCAACGATTCTCACTCATTGTCAGCTACTATTTATCTGGCTCTTGCCATATTATCCACATAATAGACGAACATTCATGTATAGCATTGTCAAATGTTCAATGAGACTTTATACTAATTACCCTCATTTCTGCATGTATTGTTTATTATCTGAAGGCAATAATTACCCTGATAATAACAAGTATGAATCGGAGGAGGCGGAGTCTCAGCCGATTTAAACCACACCCTCTCAGGACCCCGGAGATAATTCACCCTGTATATATTATAATTTTTATACTATTGATATTCTTTTTTCGAATTGACAATTTTCTATTATTCTTCCGATCGTTGAATGATGATATACTTCCTATTCATGTAACTTTAATATTATGAAGCTTGGATGAATTTATTAACAGTGAAAATGAGGCTACGAATTATTCATCCGAATATGTTTGAAAGAAAATAAATATATCACTTATTAGCTAATGTAAATGTTTCTCTTTCTTCATAAGGAATATCAATATAGGGAAATGAATTATTCGAGTTGTTATATTTATTTCTACACCAGTAATAATAGTAAAATACTTCATCTGAAGAAAATTTACAAACTATAATATCTGAGAATAATAATAATAAAAATAAAAAAATAAAAATAAAAAAAAAAAAAACGTAGAGAAATATAACGCAAATCCTATGTTTCTGGATAGAAACTCCTGGGCAGATAATATCGATGATAGAATTATTTATAATCCTTAAAACTTGTGCAGCCGATAATATTATAATGCCTTTAATTGAAGAAGCCTGCGATGATTATAGAATCAATGTATGTATAGGTACCACTTGAATAAATTTCAAAATATCGTTGAGTAGGGATGAAATTGCAATCGAGAAAATAATACCAGAGGGAAATGATAGTGTAATATAATTATTATTGAATATCGGAAAGTTTGTAAATACTGTTTAGTAGTTGGCTATTATATATAGTTGCAACATTTGATATTATTTTCATTTCTGGCATCACTGTGAATATTCACAGGTACGTAGATATGGCACAATTCTTCGGTTGTACATATTTGCTGTAGTATACATAACATGAAATATTGAAAAAGATAAATAAATAAATCTAAGTAAAAATAAAATAAAGTAAAATGAAATGAAATAATAAGGTAACGGTAGAATCAATCAAGATTTATATATGTATATATACAATAAAAGAGATAGGTGAAGTGTAGATTGTAGAAGATAGTCCAGAGTACCCGTGAGCCATTGGGGGCTGCTTCGAATAGTGGAGTTGTCAAATAGTATTTGAAGATCGAGATTGAAGGTCAGAAGGTACCATCCATCGCAACAAGAACCTGGTACCTCTTGATCTTACGGAGTGACGAATAGAGAGTCATCACAGCACGCACGTTGCTCCATTTTTGCGACCCTCTTGAGCTTCGAGGGCGTTTTGCAGCTTCTGCAACAGCAGCTTCACCTGCGCTGTCCAATGAGTTAGAAGTTGATGTTGCTCCTGGGCCGTTGCTCATAGATTTTTGGACCGACGATCGCCGATGATACCTTTTTGAACACCTGAAGTGAATAACATATAAAGCCCGTGCATTATGCATTGGGCTTATTCTGGTTGTTTCTCCATCTGTCCATTTGTTTCGAACGCTTTATGAAGTGTGATTTTCATTTGTACACAATAAATCTCGAATAAATTCTTCATGGAATCGTATAGAAACACAATATCAAGGATACATGTATAGAATGAGTTTTCGCCGGGGTCCTGAGAAGGTGTGGCTTAAATCGGCTGAGACTCCGCCTCCTTCTATTCATACTTGTGATTGTCAGAATAACAATTCTCATTTATTGCCAGCTGCCATTACCTGATAATAACAGGTTTGAATAAAAAGAGGCGGAGTCTCAGCCGATTTAAGCCACACCCTCTCAGAACCTCGAGGGAAACTCACCCTGTATATATGTATATGGATTTATCCCTGAATAATCATGAATAATTCATACGAATTAGCGAATGATTATGAATTATTATTGGATTGATTTGAAATTTCTCTGGAATGGATTGCTTAACATGAAATTTATAGGGTACAAGTAACTACTCGCGAAGTTTCTTTGAATTTCATCAAAGAGGCACAGAGGAGTTGACGTTCAATTTCAAAGGGTGTTTTCCTTTTCCAAAGAGTTATGCCTCCGATATTAATCGAGCGATGTCTTTATGGAACGAAAGCGAAAAGGTGCTTCTCACAGAGGTAATTTAGCGAATAAAATGCGACATAAAATGGAGTAACGTTAGTCGTGCGCGTCAACCCCTGCGAAATTTTCACTCCTCCGATTTAAACATGACTCTAGTTCACAGGATTTTGAATCAGCGAAAATTTCGCTTTCACATCATCCATAGATATTTCCATATCGTATAAAATGAATTACTAGTTGGAAAAAAGGAACTTTCACAAAATAAGGAATTCCTTTCAAGTTCATAACTTGTACCTATATTTGGGCGCCTTTAAAGTTTTTCAAAAATTTATCTGTTTACATTTCTAAGTGATCAGATTCTTCCAATTCTATATCACTTCTTTGTTTTGAAATTCTTTGCGATCATGGTATGTTCTTTTATTATATAATGGATATAAGATAGGTAAATGGGTATATCTATGTGCACTGTTGATAAGTGCAGGGATGCATTCACCAGGATGATCAACAAATGTAATGAAATCTGTATGCCGTAGATATATCTTTCATCAATTCACACACATTACTATATTGGCGAACGCAGCGGCTCTATACTATCGAAACCCTAGAAACTCTGGATTAATATACCATATATAGGTTCCTGCCCAAACTGTTGATACTATTAGAACTAATTGATAGCACAAGAACCGTCATTAATCCGATTCTCATCCACGTGTTTCTCATCCATAGTTTGCAATTCAATTTCAATCGAATGATTCAAATTTCGGGTCACAATTTTTTATATATATATACGAATCGATCTGTGGACCACATGTTGAAATGACTTCAATACTCATGGAGAATGCAAGAGACTTTAACGCGATAATGAAGTTTCATTAATCGATTAATAATAATCGCTTCGAATTCCCATCAACAACTCACCTTGACCCACCGTGCTGTCTACCAGTGCTGTCTTCCTCGTCTTCGTCTTCGTCGTCACGGGATGTAGCCAACGAGTGAGGGACCGACGAAGGTGCACTACTTCCAGAGTCCGGCCCCGGGACCATTCTTGAACCAGATCCTGACCCAGAGCCGGACCCGCCAGGATTATGACCGTTGACAGATGGTGGGGCCAGCCCACCCGTCCGGCCCGGTTCGTTCTCCGCCCGATCCACCTGATCAAAAATCAATCCGAATTCATTTTAGGTCTCTTTTTTTTTCGTTCTTTGGGAATGGATACAATTTTGGCTAAATCTTTACATGGATTGCGCGATTCGGGTTTAGGGAATCGTTTGACTCGATAGAACAAGGCACCGTATGTCGCTGGGTTAAGTGGTATACGAAGGGAACCGTAGGGGTCATCAACAATACCATTCCATTGATAGAGCGTACATCTGACTTTAAAACTGCAAAGCTTTGCAAGACTTTGTGACTTAATATAACCACAAGTGATCATCGCAGTGATCTGAATTGACCTGGAGTGACTCAATGTGATTTCAATTGACTTTACATATGACGTTACACCTGAGTTTAATTTACTTCCTATGACATTTCACGTAACTACAACTGACCTCACATAAATTGAAGTAAACTACGTGATTTTTAGTGACTTTCAATGACTTCAACTGATTTTAAGTGACTCTAGTTGAATTCGCATGATTTTACGTGTCCCAGATAACAATATGCGTGCAGTATGCGATACATTATGCATGCACGCGTGTGGATCAACCTGCACGACGGCATGCAGTTAAGCAGACAGATGCACGCGCCATTGATGGACATTATGCCCGCACGCGTGCGATCAGCACAACGTTCAGGCATAGTGCGAGCATGTAATGCACGTCGCACGGTCTTGACATTGCGTGTTTGCACGTGTGACGGCAGGATGCGACACATTGCGCTTGCACTGAGTGCCTGTCACATCATGCCGGCGAAAGTGATGCATTTTCGCATGCACGACGTGTACCTTCACTTAACGTGAATTTATGCGGTACTTATAATGACTTTCTGTGTCGACGTTTAACGTGACTTCGAGTGACTCTACGGGACTTTGAGTGACTTCAATTGACTTCACGTGACTATACGCATTACTTGTATTCACTTTCTGTGACATTTAACGTGACTTCGAGTGAATTCACTTGAGTTCAAGTGACTACATGATTTCAAGTAACTTCAGTCGACTTCACGTGAATTCAAGGAAGTTGACGTGATTTTTCACATGTTTCATCAGGGCTGACTTCAAATGACTTTCCTTTCAAATGACAAATCCTGGATTGTGCTTAATATTAATTCGGCCCTGAAGCTAATTAGGAGGAACAATCTGCCGCTAAAACTCAGTGTATGATCCTGTCAGTCAAATATATTGTGTGAGGCTGTCGGTCATCGAACAAAAACATGCTGAATGGTGTAGTCAGGGGATAATCATTCCCAAACAAAAATTTGAACCTCATATTATATACTCGACTGCGGATGAAATACAACAATGTACCTACATTGGCTAGTCATAGCTTACTGCAATTAGTCTGATCGTAAAACTCAGGGTTTAACATAGATGGATTAAGAGGAACTATCCCACTGTTCACGGGGCAGAATATAACCTTGGGTTTGATTGGCAACTAAAATGATTCGTCGACTGTATCATCAATCAGATTAACCACGCAGCTAGTTGGTACCACAATATATCGACAGTGCAAGAGTTTCGTGTGTATTGTGTTAGAGTGAAGCAAGCAGTACAATGCCTGTTTGTTGGTTTGCATTACCTACTACTGCGGATCGGATTGGCTATTGTAGTTCAATTAGGTTTAATTAACAGATATATATATATATGTATATATGTATATATATAATCTAATAATATTTATTCAGGGGTAGATTTGAGAAGTTTCAAAGCTGATTCGATAAATGTTCAATAAGAATAATTAAAGACATTCTTTTAACTTTTTAAACATTAATTATTCCCGAGTGATAAATCTTTTAACCTATTAGGCAATTAGTTTGTTTCAAAAGCACTTTGTATTTCGCCTCAACTTAACAGTATAATTGCTTAGAAATTGCCAACGGTAAACTGAGCTGGGTGTACCTATATATATATATATATTTATATATATAATTATATATATGTATATTAAACGTATTACACCGAGAAGGAGTTTTATCAAACTTTGAATCAAAACGCGGTAATATAAACGTTTATTAATATTTTTTACAGCGCTCTGTATTATAGGCTTTTGCTGTACTATATATATGTATATTAGAAGAAAAAAGATTTCCGGGCCGCTCCCCAAATCGACTCCAAATAAATCAAAACTCATCGTGTAATTTTTTCAGATTTTTATTTTAACGCTTGACTCTTGACCACAGAGGATGAACTTCTCCATTTGAAATACACGGAGTTTTGCGGTCAAGGGTCAAGCGTTAAAATAAAAATCTGAAAATAATTACAGGATGATTTTTTATTTATTTTGAGTCGATTTGGGGGGCGGCCCCGGAAATTCATGTTTTTGCCCGTTTTAACGGCCACCCTAATGTATATATTTGAGCATTTTTGAATTTCGATGCTCGCATGGGCTAGGAACTCTCCAAATATATATAAAAAGAAAGGTAGCCAAAAGCCCAGTTTCTATCACAATTCTGAGTACTGCCCCAGAGCCTTCGAATTTTTTTCAGTTGAATAAAACACAGTTTGTGACATTTCGAGAGCATCGTAATTCGAATATGACCGAATTATGGACCACCCTAATATAGGCATATACTGTATACGTGTTCACTTCAAGTTATTATTATACACACGAAATTTTCACGTTCGTTAATATCTCGCCTAATTATCTTCAATTAGCAAGAACCACTTATTGGCCTCGCGGGTTGAATTCAATAAAGTTTAATTATTGTTCACATTACTCTGATATCACGAAGGGTGGATCTCGTCCGTCGAAAATATCAAGAACCGAGATTTTCCCCCTGCAAGCTCATCGATATATACTATCGAGAATCTATTTGGAGTTAGTTAGACTTGGGATTACATACAACGTCGTTGTTCTAATCGATTTTTATCATTTTAATTCTCACGTAATTAAGCACAGTTCTTTGATTTATATTTCTATACTTTGCGGGTTACAACGTTATACCATATATTCTGAATTTTTGAAACCCTGTTTTCACTCCGTCTATAAGTATTCATGATATTGATTTCATCGATCGTATAGGTATATATATATATATGAAGGCAATTGAATTTGAGGGCCGTGAAATTTTGTGTCAATTTTTATTAAAAGTAATGAAATTTTCGTACGCGTAACTCGATAAAACTACAGTACCGCGTTGTATAGTACTGCGCAGTTTAAGTATTTTGTGAGCGATTCTCCGATGTGACCGATATATAGGTACCTATATACCTAATCCTTTTGGGAGCAAAATTATTTTATCGAGTACGAGCATACGCTATACGCCGAGGAGATCTCGGTATATTGAAAATTTTATTTCATCTAAAACATAAATCTGTATCCAGTTATATATTTTTCGAAAATTAGGCTGTACAGCCGGAGGCTCACGCGTGTCGTTCGAGTGAATTGATTCGGAAGGAGCTACTTCTTTGCGTTATACGCGTAACTCCAGTAAAAATCCCCCTCCGATGTACGTGACTTCCATGGTGCCAAATTCCATATATATATTTTTTATCTAACATCGTGATCGAATGACTCGACTAAAGCGCGGGTTAGGGATGAAGGGCCAAATTGTCCATCACTTGAGGACACGTACAGCGTGTCGAGTGTACGGTCGCTGAACGGTAAGTAGGTACCTATAACGAAACCATCGTTCGCCAATCTTTACGAAGTTAGAAGAAAAAAAAAAAAAAAAAAAAAAAAAAAAAAAAACGAGAAAGAAAATAGAAAAGAAAA
This sequence comes from Tenthredo mesomela, assembly GCA_943736025.1. NCBI lineage: Eukaryota > Metazoa > Arthropoda > Insecta > Hymenoptera > Tenthredinidae > Tenthredo > Tenthredo mesomela. Next base: position 3,715,262 of record OX031020.1, on the reverse strand, counting down.
AAAAAAGAAAGGAAGAAATGAAAAAGGAGATGAGAAGAGAGAGAGAGAGAGAGAGAAACAAAAAGAAAAAATCTCGGGAATTCCCGACGAACCAACCTAACAATGCACAGTCAGGTTTTAGATTGAATTTTTACACGAGATAGAAGTCTTTCCGGAAAAAAAGGATGAATTTTGTAGGCGAACCCTAGTCCTCGCCCTCGCCCTCGTAGTCCTTGTTATCGCCATTCGTCGTCCTTTTGCTTCTATCCTGACTCGCCCTTTTCCTCCCTGACCTATTCCCCCTACTCACTGATCTTGCACTTCACCCCGCATAAAATTTTGTCCGAATGTACCATTCATCCGAGAGACCCATGTCAACGTTCATCCAATTCTCGTATATATATACATATATGCATATACGTATCACTATATAAGCTCCGACATATACCTATGTGCACCACTAGGGTGATGCTAATTTTTTTTTTTTGTTTAATCATGCAATTTATTAACTGGTCAAAAAACGAGTTTGGTGTCAAATCGCCAGTGCAAGGAAAAAAACTACTGCATCGATTGATCCAAAAATTGAAACAGATTTAAAGTTGGATCAAATCCTATCGATCGAGCCAAAAGTCAAGAAAATCTGTTTATCCATTCTCGAGATATCACATATGGATTGAAGAAGAAGAAAAAACTATACTCATGCACCGATAAAAATTCAAAATCTGATCAGTCCTGAGATATACCACATAAAACTGCAACGTTCGTTCGTTCGTTCGTTCTCAGGATATTGTCGGATAAAAGATCGACTGCATTCGAACACACACACACACACACACAGACGTCCTTGTGAAAGAGGAGATTCTCTGGAATTCAAAACGTAGAAATATATTGAAAAGTCAATATTCCATTTTTTGGATGATTGTGACGACTTCCGATTTTTTATTCACATTAGCGAGTGAGTGACATTCTGATATCTTAATTCAACCAAGAAATTGATGAAGTTTAAAGATATTTGAGATATTTTAATATACACGGTATGCAAGCTACAAACCCTATATATTTACGAGGTTACATATCTGAGGGGACCAGTGGTCGCATTCTACATTTTCTTATATGAATATCATCATGTATATTTGGATGTACTGGTGATTTTAGGGTATTGTACCTTCTTCGAAACATTCCACAAATTTCGGAATATCTACCACGAAGTTGTGTCCAGTTTATTGTATCCACTGAGGCATGCCAGATGTATATATATATACATATATATATATATATATATATATACCTACTTATATACATTAGGATGCTTTTTTTTTAACAAATACATTTTTTTTTTCAACTCCTACTCGAAAATCTTGGTGCACACGTTGAAGAAGAAATTCTGTTAAATTTTCAGCTCTTAATTCCAATTTTAAGTACTCGTGCTCTATTTTTAAAGTTTTTCCACGCTGAAAACATGAAAGCATAATATGTTAATTTCACGACTCTTCCTTCAACCGCGCACAACTCAGCTACATTTCAATGTACCTACACTTTTCTGGCCAAAAACAAATTTTGAAGAGAATTAAGCGTTCTTTGAAAGTGCCCATGGTATAGTTTTACTGGCTTAAAAGTATTAAACTTGACATTTTATTGGAATTTAATACTCGAGAAAATTTGAGCTCTTGATATCTTTTTAAATACTGGTTTTAGATACTTCGTTCATTCGACGTTCTCTGTACAGAATTAAATTTCCTACAAAATTGTTCTCAACTTTTCTTCTCCAAATTCAACCGTTTATTAGCTAACAGCGAGAAAATAAGAATTATGCATAAAAATTTACTTTCAAGGCTCACAGGTGCAGCGGTTGAAACTACAGTCAAACTACCACGGGCACTTTTAAAGAACACTTAATTTTCTTCGAAATCTATTTTTCCCCACAACAATACATTGAAATGCAGCTGAGTTATGTGCACGGCTGAAGAAACACTCGTGATACATATGTATTTACATGCATTTAGCGAGAGAAAATTTGGAAAAAAAAGAGCGCGCGAGTACTTAAAGTTGGAATTAAGAGCTGAAAAATTAACAGAATTTCTTTTTCAACGTGTGTAACAAGATTTTCGAGTAGTAGTTGAAAAAAAAAAAAAAAAAAAATTTTCGTTTCAAAGAAAGCACTCTAATATACATACATACAGGGTGAGTTTCCTCTGGTATCGCATGAGGAAGGGGCTTATCATCGCAAGCGCTCCGCCTTTTTCCATATGCATACTTGTTAAAATCATCAGTTTTGACGGGGCGCGTAAAAATAAAAGTGGGGTTTCTCGATATTATGATAATAAGTATGAATAGAAAGGGGCGGAGCGTTTGCGATGATAAGTCCCTCCCTCGTGAGATACCAGAGAAAACTCACCCTGTATATGGGGTATTCCACGTAAACCGGATCGGTTTTTGGCAAAAAAAAAAAGTCAAAAACGGGAAGCTGGAAATTTTATCACTTCTATGTGACACCTTAAAGTATTTCTGGTGAAAATTTCAAGGCAATCCGTGTGACCCTTCAAGTAGAAAAAAAATAGAAATACATATTTTCCAAGTTTTACATGCTTCGCCGGTTTTCGGGGGAAAAAAAAAAAAGAAAAACGGGAGGCTAAAATTTTGATCACTTCTTAGTGCCATCTTGAAGTAATTTCGGTGAAAATTTCAGGGCAATTGGTGTGACTCTTCGGTAGAAGAACAAAGAAATCGCATATTTTCTAAGTTTTACATGTTTAAGAATTCCAAAAATAATTGAAGTGCTACAGATTTCGAAGGAGCTCATTTATGCGAGTAGAATACACTATGGAAAGTTATGATTTTGTTCATGCATGGCTGAGATAAGTGGAGTTGAAAACGTGGTAACTAAATTTTTGGTATAATTACTATGACAGCGATATAAATTGAACCAATTATTTTCATGCTCTGTAACTGTTGGGGGCATCTCATGTAGTAACAAGGAATCTGAATCTGAAATGGCGTCAAATTCGATGACCTCAGGCCAAAAACTGATCCGGTTCACGTGGAATACCACATATACAGTAAAATGCTATCAGATTCTATTATCCCAGAGAGTCAGATATGAACATGTATAATAAGGTAGGACGTGTATTTGTGCGCATATCCTTTGACCAACGATCATTTTCACTCGGTTAAGAAGTTTACCGAACCGCAGAAGATCATCTGGATATGACTATATCTTAATTTGCGAAAATCTATCGATCGGATGCGATCTAATTTGCTGATAACTCCGTAAATACACTCGAGTACGAAGTCGTAACCATGCCGTAACAGTATTGTCGAACTTTGATAAAAATTATTGTAAAAAAATTCAGATCCTAGGCTGAATAAGGCATAACATGCGTGTATTTATCCTCCACATCATTCACGAGAGGCTATTTGGCTCAGTGCCACGATTCGGCTGATCATATGCTACTGCAGATCTTAAATGAATGCCAAATTTGACCTTTTCCGTATTAAATTTGGCTTAGGGAAATGAAGAAGCGGTACCCATGTACCCATTTTTCGTGATGTGTGCGAGCGCGTTTCAATATATGTACGTATAATTATTCGGTTTCCTTATATTCGTTTGGCGTATACGTTTATTCGGTCACTGATTTTCTTAAATTTCCTGTGTTTTTGATGATCTATTCATCTTCCTCTCGTTCGTTGAAATAAGATAGACCCTTGGGCTCCCCACAGTTCTGTTTTGGAGACTCGATCCTTGCCCTGCAGCAGCTCGATGGAAAGCATCGTACCTATAGTCAAGGGGCGAAAGGCGATGCTCACCACGTCGAAACTCGAAATCGACCTTATAATAGGTGTATAGTACCAAGGGGAAAATCCCGTCGACGATGAAAGAATTGACGAGTGGAAACGCGGAGAGACCCCCGAGTACCATCTCACCATCGAATGAATTCAATTTTTCACCTCGTATTACAGAGGTTCCTCGAGTGCCAAAGTTTAAAGCCTCAGCAGTGCTGGAGCGAATCTCGTTAATAGTTCTTCAATTTATTGAAAGGGTATATAAATGCGATTCACAGGAAATTATTTCGCAAAAAATCATTCCGCAATTTCAAATTTTCAAATTCTGTTCTTGAATTTTGATTCGGCGACCTCCAAAACCCATGGATACCCATTTTCATGAAAATTTCTCGTTTTAAAGTTTACAATCGTGACGTCAATATTCTATAGAGATAATTCATTCGACCCAGTAATATTATCGCAACAAAAAATCAGGTCAACCTTTTTTACGTGAAAAAAATAGTTTTCACCCTGTTTTCAAAGATTATCTTCAAACTGTCCATATAGCTTTATTTAATAATCAGCTATGTGTAGGTATATAAAGCCGCATACCAATATTGACGAGAAAGAAGATGATCTTATTTTTTTTACTATCATAACTCAAAACTATATATCTTCGTAATTTTTCCACTTTAATTATTACGACTGTCTAGAAGTTGGAAAAGATCTGTCTTGATTCAGGTGATGGATGGATGCGATATGAGAGGGTTGCAACTAGAAGATTGCACTTCTGCAAGTGAAGTGAGAATAACGCCTGCGGGAAAGTATTTTGAAATAATCAAAATGTTTTCTCTATATAATTTTATGAAACTAGAATTTTTATTGATCTAAAAGTGATTTCTTTATCTTTTTGGGATTTATTTTAGCTCCAAAACGATCTTTAGAAAATTCATAACTCTGACTTGAAAAATTTCAGATTTAGGGAAAAGTGTTATTCGACACATATGACATGTAGGTATTATACATATGTGAAGCATAAAATTCTTTTGAAGTTTCGGCGACTTTTTTCTTTCTGTCAAAGACACAGACCCAGCAATTTTACGTTAGCACCGCGAGGTCGTAGTAAACGAAAATGAAGGTCCTTCACTCGAATGAGGTTGAAGCTTTGAAGGAAACGTTCTTCTTTTCCTCAAGTACGTAATTATTGTTTTGTCATGCCGTAGCGGCACGTGAGAGAGTCCTAATTAGGCCGGTACCTGTTCACTCAATTAGCCGAGAATCCAGTGCGACAAATGCTGAGCTAGACGGTCTGGAAGTATTTTATTCTCTAGTACTTCCGTTCTCATTTTTTCGTATTTTCAATCACTCGATTAACACGCCTCAGCAGTTATATTGAATAAATTCAATAAACGATTAATCGAATAAGTAATTCGAGTAATTAAACAGCCCTGATACTTTCTATCTAATTTCTTCAATTACATTATGTGCTCAATATTTTATAAATGCAGATTTGATCGTAAACTAAAAGAGTTTCAGGCCCATACGGTATCGATTCAGCTATTTCGTAATAGCGTTAGTAACTATCACTAATATATTTAGCGAAACTAATCTCCAAAGCAATATGAGTAATATCAGAAGCATGTAGAATTCGATTAAAAAATAAGAAAACAAAAATAAGATTCCTTATTGCCATTCACTCAGATTTTTTTTTTTTTCACGAATTGCAACTGACTGGGGTAGTTGCCCTAATTGGGGCAGAGCCCTGATACAACAGTGAGACCGTACCGCGCGGGAACCAAAAAAAGAAGACGTGGTGTTTTAGTACGTCGTGCTTCAAGTTGAATTATTCAATCTTGAAAATGTTTCTTTCATTCATTGTAATTCTCTCATTTTTATTTTCCTCTCTTTTTATTTTCTTTTATTTTATTTTCTTCGAAGCTTGAATCTCTCGAGTGAATCTTTTCGCAAATTTATATAACGAAAAGGCGAATTAACAAACTCCAACCTGTGTTCTGTTCAATTTCTTCGGGGTATAAATATACCTACTTGAGATTTGTGCAGATCCTCACGATTAAAACTCACTACAGGAGAGTGTCGCACCTCCGGGTCATGGATCTCGACTAAACTTATAGGGGTGTTTCCTTCAGCCAAGATATGAAGTACCTGCTGAATAACTCCCCGGAATGGGCCTTTACTCTACCAATTTACCTAAATGTACAATAGAAATCAGAGTAACTTGGGTTTTGCAAATTGCCATGAAATAACTAGTTTTTGTGCTGCGTTTTGCAAAATCCAGGTTACGCTCATTTCTATTTATACATTTAGGTAAATTGATAGAGTAAACGCCCATTCCGGATACACTCAGAAAAAGGTCTTGTTGACACAACCAAAATTTCGTTATTATATGGACAATAAAATTTTTTGTTCAGTCAACCAAAAATTTAGCTGGGATGACCAAAATTTTGTTGGGATACCCATAAATTTTGGTTTTACCAACAAAATTTTTGGTTGACTGAACAAAAAAATTTGATTGTCCGCATATAATAACCAAATTTTGGTTGTGTCAACAAGACCTTTTTCTCAGTGAAGACCCCTATAAATTTGGTCAAGATCCATGACCAGGAGGTGCGATACTCTCTTAGTCAGTCATACGCCTGACTGCTCACAGTTGAAATCTGAGCTTTCCGAACAAAAATGAAACGATTTAAAAATTTTTTTCATTTTATTTTCATGAACCCTTGTCAGGACAGCTGATAGCCGTCCATAAATAGGAAAGTTTGTGAACACCCCCAACTTAATAGCCACACTTATAGAACAAGGGGATAGAAACTCCGCAGAAATATATACCACCGAGTTAGTGACTAAAAACAGCCAATATAAAAAGACGGAGAGAAATACCGATATTAAACGATGTGCGATGGGGAGAATAAGGGTGGTGATATTAAAAGGATATAGGGTACTACCTCGGCTCTGCAGTCTATAGATCTCGTTCTATTCTTCGAATGCCAGGCAGGACTGTCTGACATTTTTGGTCGATCTGTTTGCGGCTATCATTTGGCATCGTGATATTTGCCGCAGGGTTAAGCTTAACCAGTCGAGGAAATATAGGTATACCTTACAATATTGATATTAAATGGTATGTATGTGTATAATATATATAGATAGACCGATATCATGATCAGAAGATAATATTTGAAGAGGATAATATCAGTGTTTTTTTTTTTGTTTTTTTTTTTTCAATATTTAGTTCTACAAACGGGGGAAAGAAAAGAAAAGAAAAGAAAAGAAAGGAAAAAAAAAAAAAAAAAAAGAAATTCTCATCATCATTTTATAATATATCCACCTAATATATTATATAAACGAGATCGAATGCTTACGTATAGGAATCGGGGTCATGCAAATGGAAATAAATATACGTTAAGTGTGCAGGCGAAGTTTTATGCTGAATTAACCAGTCTTCGATATCGATAATTTTTTGAGAAAAAATGAAAAAAACAAGACAAAAAAAAAAAAAAGAAAAAAAAAGAGGAATATAGGAAAAATGTATTTCGATATTCAAAAGAATTTCGATGCACCAAACCGTTCAATAGTTTTTAATTATGCAATTCTTATTATAGCCCTGGATTTACATATATTTAAGTGGCCAACTTATTTATAAAATGTATAAATAAAAAGAAATAATAAAAATAAAATAACGACGGTACCTAGTTGTCGTGGCGAAACACGGTTTATTTTCGTTCGTTCATATATGGCTAATTTAGGAAACCGTATATCGATTCTACGTACATACTCGGGAGATTTTTACATCCTTCAGGCGAAATTCGCTGAGCTTTTCATTTTAATAAAAATATATTCTCTCAGAGTTCATTTCGATTGAGATATCATCTTTAAATATTCAAATATACCCGCATATTCAAAGTCTCCGCAAGACTTATTGGTACATATTTTCAAATTCATTTTGAATTATTGAATTGTTGGTTTTTTTTTTTTTTTTTTTTTATTATTTTATCGCGTTACCTCTATAATCAAAATTAGAAAGACGAACGAGCTTAAATGATAGATTATATTGATAGGGTAAAATTCTAATTTGACGTTTCTATTTTTTTTTTTTTTTTGTAAAATTTGGGTAAAAAAACTTTGATTTTCACCGAAAAGCACATACATTTTTCTCCCACGTATTAAAAACTCAGATGTTTTCAGAAAAATCAACAGATTCAAGAAATTTGGTTCGCTGATTTTTTTTTTTTTTTTTTTTTTTAATTTCCGAGTAAAATTGAAATAGCTTCGATTTTCGAACATTATAGTAAAAGTTTATCAGGAAATATATATCAGGGTATCAAGTACCCGATTTTTCGATTATCAATTGTAAAAATAAAATTTCCGAAAAGCTTGTCATCTCTTCACTCAGAAAAAGGTCTTGTTGACACAACTAAAATTTGGTTATTATATGCACAATCACATTTTTTTTGTTCAGTCAATCAAATTTTTTGTTCAGTCGACCAAAAATTTCGCTGGAATAACCAAAATTTTGGTGGGAAAACCAAATTTTGTTGGGACAACAAAAATTTTGGCTATTCCAACAAAATTTTTGGTTGACCGAACAAAGAATGTGATTGTGCATATAATAAACCAAATTTTGGTTGTGTCAACAAGATCTTTTTCTGAGTGTTCGGTTGAATTTAAATTCGATTGTAAAATAATCGGCAACTGCAGTAGATTGAACAGTAAATAATTATTCTAGGCGAAACCAAACGATATAATACACTGCAGTCTTATAATAAAATCGATACATAAGGTTTCAACTGATGCGAATCAGCGTTCTGAGATTGCGAGTTGGACGTCTTCGGAATTGAGGAATAAATGTATATAGTACTACATCTTGGAAGGGAGCTTTGCGATAAAAAGCACCGAGCTTGAAGTGCCTCGGCAGATGCGTTGTGCAAACCGAAGTTGAGCTCGAAGCAAAGAGAAAAGAAGCCTTTCGAACACACGCGAATGGAAGACGTGAACTGCAGCAGCAGTGCGATAAAATCGATACGTCAATCGGCGAAGACCAGGAGGCGATAGGTGGCTATAGCCAAGATATACCTTATAGGTACGAAGGGTGAGTTTTGCCCGGGCAGTTTATGCGAGAGCTTTGTCACCCCAATGCATATTAAGCATCGCTCACTTACTCCAGGGGTTATTTTATTCCACCAGACCACCACGCCGCGGCTGGTATAGGTATATGTAATATAGATGCGGTTTACAACGTCTTGAGTCGCGACATCGTGGGGCTTTTTTAAGTGAGGCAATGTTTCTTCAGGCGAAACTGAGTGAGCCCGAAGAAAAATCAGCCCGGTTTTAGCTTTTGGGGCGTAGCAAATTTCACCCAAGTTTTACAACCTTTCGAGTTTTTCTGCAGAGCGAAGATTATGCCGCGGAAATTTTATATATATATATATACTTTAAACTATAATATAATGATACGATTTTTTATACTCAAAAAATGGGGAGAAACGAAATCCCACACTCTTTGCACAGTATTGTCTTATAAGGGGACCAGTACAGCGACTTTTCGAGAAATTATCATAGTCCGAAATCAATTTATTTCATAACCAAAGTTCATTTCACATCAAAATATTTTTCTTTTTCAAAATCATGTGTTGTAAGGATTTCAGAGCACCGTTCGACCGATTCAGGTCATCTTGGATTCATTTTCTTCAGAAAACAAATCCTCATCATGTGAATGTAGGAATTTTAAAATAAAAAATTATGTCATAAGTTATTATCAATTTACCAAATTTGCAAAACTTATTATCACTCATTTCTTAAATAACTTGGTCAAAACGAAAATTTTTCAAAATTCCTATATTCACATGATGAGGATTTGTTTTCTGAAGAAAATGAATCCAAGATGACCTGACTCGGTCCAACGCTGCTCTGAAATCCTTACGACACATGATTTTGAAAAAGAAAAATATTTTGATGTGAAATGAACGTTGGTTATGAAATAAATTGCTCACTTCCTCATTAGAAATGTTGTTCTCGTGAACCGCAAAATCTTCAGCTTCAGTTTTCATCGTTTTGGTAGAAAAAATTAAAGTCCATTTCATTAAGGCACAAGGTCGATATTTATGATGAACGATTGATCGCGTGGATAGAATAATTCTGCTCTACTTTGTGATATTCCGATTTTCATAATACGAAATTGAACAGCACAACCAATATCCCTTTCTCAGTTTGAAAATAGGAACTGAAACCAGTGCAAGTATAGAGATCGGACGCAACTGCAAATACAGGAAAAGTTTCCGCTTGGTATAGATACTGGAAATCCTTTGATCACTGGTAGATCCGCAGTGGAAGGTATAATACTAGTACCAAACACTTGGTCCTCGAAGTGGCAAGTAATTGTATCACAATAGGATATGCCGACATACTTGCCCCTCAGGTCTGACTCCTTGTTGAGCTGATATAGATCAATGGACTTAATTAACTTTACGTCTGACGATTATACCGGGAAATATCGACTCATCTATTGTCTCTCCGCAGTTGCAGTCGACCTGGACCCATTTATACATTATATAGCACGAATTTCAGACCCATAAACGACTTTGACTGCAGTCGAGGCATTCTGGCTTCTAACTTCTAGCTTCTGGCTTCTAGCTTCTAGCTTCTAGCTTCTAGCTTCTAGCTTCTAGCTTCTAGCTTAGCAGATAAATTCGCAAAACGTGCTCGGCGTCTTTACATGGGTATGTAATACAGGTGAAATTCACCCAACCATACAAACCTTTTCCTTTAGATCCCGATATATAAATATACTCCCGCAGTTTAAGCGCGACCGGTATACTTTGTTACTCTGACACGGTTAAGCGATAAATTTTCCACCACGTCCTCGCTAAGTCGACACAACATTCTTGTACATTTTATCACCGACATAAGAACCCTCGTATGGTTTTTGTGCCCATTTTTAAAACCGTGATATCAAAAACTGAATTTTAAAGTCTCTACAGTCGCTTATATCGACTCTGAGCTCTGGTCAGATTTCATCGCCTTATTCATGATTCATTTCCAAAGTATATATACAGCTGCTGTGAGAGGAGCAATATGTTCGGGATATATTAAAAAACGGTTGTAAGGAGCTGTCTGAAAGAATTTGAAAAATGTCACACAGTGGGACATGTCGCATCGCTTCTACCAATGCAATACAGAAAACGAAATGAAGTCCAGACCCAGATAAAGTCGAGTTGGAATTTTCCATGTATACATTCCGATCCCTTCCAAAGCCTCCAGTAGCTCGAGGATCTACCTAGGTATATATCGCGTAATTTGAAAACCGTGGATTATATTATCTGCGATTTCTATATAAGGAAAGGTTCTAAATCCCATTACCATGCCTTGTACAGCGCGGAGTTAGGTGGTGATCGCAGATTTGGTGGAAATCAACCAATGTTTACCTCCGAAGCTCCGGTATATTCAATCAGTTTAAAAACTAAGTTGAGAGATTTAGGGGATTACATATGGTGTTTACTAAAAATAACTCATTTACACGCAGCTTAATAATGTAAATATATATATATATACAGAATAAACGTGTTATATATACAAAAATTGATTTTGTGTACAACGTATACAAGGTAGGCGCTACAGTATGAGGTAGATTCTCTCGAAAGTTTGAGGAAATGGAAAAACAATGTTTTGATAAAAGTTTCACGATTCCAAAGGGGGAACCCGATGATGAATAATACGATTCCTAACGTCCAATAAGCTGGCACAGAGAAATATCCTAAAAATCGATTTACCTAAAGGTAAGATTTACCGATACCTGCGTGCATGAAGGTGCGTAAAAATAATTTATTGGTCACGAAAAGCTTGAGGGAATATCGAGACGGATCAGACCGTACCTATACGAAATTTGAAAACGTCACATCTCGAAAAATAAAACTGAATTTACTATCCACAATTTACGATTTATGACTTAGGGATTATAGGGATTATCTATATGCAAAGGCTAGGTGTTATCCCAAAGACGCGGGAATGGAAGTGCTTATAGATATCTACACTTCTGTCTTGAGCAGTAGCCCGCACAGTTAATGAGATAGGAACCACTTAACCGTGCTCACACACGTGCTTAAGAGCTTGCTTGCTGGGTTAACTTGAATTTAGAATTTAGTTTACTGAACCTTTCGCATGGCACTCGACTCTGTTAACAGTATTTGTATTGACGACTATCGCTCTCTGATGAAGATTGAAGAAAAAAATAAAATAATAAAATAACATAAAATGGACGAGGCTATTCCAGTCATTCGGAGGAATATACCAATATACGTTGAATGATTGCAGCGTATATTATACCAGCCTAGTTGACATATTTATGACCATCTATACTGAAGGGAAGAAGAGATTCGAGATTGTCTTGATAAATGTTTGGAAACTCGAGTTGCTGCGCATTACTGGGAAAGCTATAATCAGATACTAGGTATGGGTAATAAACTATCGAGGAAACAAAAACGGAGGAAAAATCAAAAGAAATCACATTTGGGTTTACCTATATATTACAGTTGAGGGTGCACGGGTTTAGGATTTAACGCGTAAAGTATTGAGGATCCCCGCACGTGTAACTACCGTTCATCCGAAAGGGTATAGGTACCCACTTGGATTTTAATGGCTATCTTCGCATGCTGTTACTTAGGTACTCATGCTGCTGATGTGCCGATGGAACACAGACGTCTTAAACACGTTCTTCTCGGTTTTCGCAAGACGATTCTACGAATGAGATAACTACCCAACACTAAAACCGTATGGGATGGTCATTCCCGTCTTGGCCTCATTGTCTCTTTATCGACACGTTATACTGCACCATGTGGGAAAACCGACTTAACAGCTCTACTTTTTTTTTCAGACATACAGAAAGCTTGATAAAAAATTGTTGCATTTTGATTTACTGCACAGCCTTGTTCCCCTCCATGATGGACACATCGACAACCGCAGTGAAAGCCTTTCGCTGCAGACGCGTGGCGTCAATAAGAGATGAACTTTTTGGAACGGTAATTTCAGTTGCAAAAATATATTGTTATCGAGTTCGTTATCGAATTCAAGTTTGCACTCAAAGATCTGGACATGGTGTGCAAGGCTGCTCTTAGACTTCCATTTCACACTATGTCAAAAATTGATTGTGGCAATCTATAGTGACTCCGCGTGGTCTGACCTACTTTCTACCCATATCGAGTAACAAGACTGGATAATTGACGAGGAAGAACCCCACGGGGGTCTGGACACCACGTCCGATCAGACATAAACGATATTCCAGACGAAAGAAGTGGAAAGTTCCATTCGAAAGACGAAAAGGAATTGGACGATTTTAATGAAAGCACAGATTAGACCCAACAATTTTTTTGACAGCAATTTATATATTGATGATCCTCTCGTGTCTGATCGCGGATATTCGATTCCTAATTGGGTGCAATAAAGCTGCTTATTTATTTTTGGTCTAATTAAGACTGCAGGGTTTTATTATCGAACGTTACGTGCTCCAATAATTGTCCAATTAGCATTCCGTATCTAAGAAATTGTTAAACGAGACTTGAGATCTTGATTCGTTGTTTGCTCGCGATAAACTGTATAGTCAAATAGTATACAACATTTCTGAAGTGGAATCTATCGACATACCGTATCGTATCACCATGGCATAAAACGAGGAAGATGGTTTCGGTGTAGAGAAGGGTGTGTCTGTCAGTTATACCTTCGTTACGGTTCATTTGAACCGGTGTTTATGATGTCAAGAAGACGTTTTTTCCGCGGAAATTCACATTGAGAGTATATTTTGACTCTCTCTCTCTCTGGTACCTGATGTCAAGATTGAGAGTCCTGATGCCGCGCGAATATAGTTTTGCGATAAGATACAGAAGAGAAAAGAAGAAGAAAAAAAAAAAAAAAAAAATCCTCTTGTTGTGCAGTTGTTGGAAAAAGCCAATGATCTGTGACGTTCTATCGCGGAAAATGGTATACCTTACGTAGTCTTCGTTTTGCTATATCATTAAATGACCGGAGGTCAGTTTGCGAGGGGTTTTCCATAACTGATTTACAGATTGGCTCAGGGATTCATGCGGAACTGTCAATAAGGAAGTTTGAACGTATAATTATTAAAGCGGATTACGAGGAACATGAATTAAGGCCACGTGTTGTTAATGGTAATACGTAATACTTTCTGATAATATATCGATAACGCGTTCATACTCAATTTGGCTTATTAACTTAACGTTTAATTAACTGGTTGTATTGCGGATTCCCGTGAACTATGTCTGCCACACTTTTACCTCATTCACTACAGTTCACGGCTACGTAACTACAGGAGTAGAACCTCGTGCACGGTCCAGATATTTTAATTAACAGTTTCTTTTTTTTTTCTTTTTTTTTTTATCCAACTACATTCAACGCGGGTGCAGTCAATTATGGACAACTAATTTCCACACTTCTACGTAGGTGGAGAAAACTCGTTGAATTCAATCCGGAACGGAGTATAGTAATAGAATTTAATAATAATATGATGCTTGAATATAAAAATATTTGAATAACGCCACTAGGAATGGTAATATTAATACTAGACACTCGTATATATCTCCTTATTTAGCAATTATAGAAATACAAATTGAAGGGGATCAGAATAAGCCCGTTTTAGAGCCACTTACTAACTGCTACGTGATGTAATATCCTGACGAGCCAGTCTCAGAATCCTTATTGAATTTTCTGTATGACTGACTGGCAGTGGAAACTCCGAGAACGAAGACGAAGTGAATTTATAATTATTCTAAAAGATGCGTTTTGACACATCTGATGCATCACAAAATCATTTTATACCTGCATTCTTAAAGGGAGGTGCAGTGCATGAAACTTAGAAATAATGTAGGATCTTAAAAAGAAAAGAAGAGAAATTATCAGATTTCGTACAAATTTCATCTACCCAGCACTAACATGAGGATTTTTGGCAATCGCAACTTAATTGCTCTTGGTTACCGTAGCGGAAAATTTTGTCCACGAAATTGTGTCGCTTTACCGTGTCATGTGCAATTTGACCGAGTTTTGTGTAAGCGAAGGGAGGGTCATTGGAATTAACCCGTTCGAATATATCTGGACCCCTGAATCCTGCGGGAGTTCAGAAATAAACAATTCGAACAAAAGGTTGGCGTGGTTTGAGTGTAAACCATACCATGGACCGTGACGAAGATTTTTTCCGACCCTTTAAAGGTGGAGAGTATTTTCAACGTCCGGTTTGTTCTTTCACCTGAAAATCGATCACTATAATATGTAGGCATGTGATACAATTGTCGAAAGCTCTATACGAAATTGGGAACGAATCCAATGGTGTATGGTAAATCTACCTTTGAATAAAGAAATCGTGAGACATTGCTGCAGTGAACCCAAAATTCCAGAATGGAATAGTAGCACAAACCTCGGACTGCGTCCCTTGGATAAGAACTTGAACTCTCAGACGAAAAAGTAGGTTTACTAGATATTACGATTGGATCTGTCTCGATCTCTCCTCCGCATAGGAATGGGCATCTCGATTTCTTTCTTGAATGAAAAAATCGAGTTTCGAATTACCATCTCATTGACCGTTGGCCTTTCCATGATAAAGTATTGAACTTTTAAAGTATGCATGTCACACTGCCTGCAGCTAATCGCAACTGTTCTGCATTCATGTTCTGCATGCTCTTATTCCGATTGAATTTTGAACAGTATATTGTATATGTGGCCACATTTGTGTCTAACTTTGACTTAAAATCTTCAGAGATATGTATGGCCTTATCTTATTACGTGGGTTGTACGTCAAAAGAAATTTGATTCGTGTGTCATTATCCTATATTTTGAACCCCTGAACTTTAGTCTGTTGAATTTTTTAGCACCCAGAGCAGAGATATTTGTATTGAACAATTCCATTGAGACACCTTGTAAGTACCAGGAATTTCAGATTTCCTTTTACTCCCCCCCCCCCCCCCCCCCCCCCCCCCGGCACTAACGCGGCGGTTAGGCCACCGAATTTAGCCGTGGATCAATCGGGTTGTATTTATTGAATAAACTCCCTTTCTGTGTAGGTACTACGTCTCTGCCCATGATACATAGGGTAGGTATCCCGTTCAATTATGTCAGCCATTACCTATATTGATAAACAACTAAAACAAGTCGAGTGTGATAAGCAGTTGAACGAGATCCAGAAGTGTAACGATATTACATATATACTAGGTAGGGTGAGGGCGTCACGATTCCTCGTTTCCAATTAAACCATGGGAAGTTAACGTGACTGCCGAACAATCGGAGAATAATCTCTATTCCTTCTTGAATCTGAAGACCTTTGAAAATTTTTCTTCTCTTTCAACCGCAGTACAGTACTCATACCTCCTATATCTCGTTTGGCGGATATAAATAGAAATATCGAAATATCGAGGAAAAGCGTGCGGATCAAACGTATCAATGTTGTGCTATGGCACGATAACTGTCTCGATATAAAGTGAGGAGAAACATCAAGACTATTGAAATTTTTATATACATCTGAGGGTAGCACCCCCTTAGACTTCCAATTGCCTAACCACACATCTGCCGTATCGAAGCGAGGGAGCGATTGAAGTTAGACGTACGCGACGATACGTGGGTAGATATTATGATTAAGTGAATACGCAGCCTTGATTTGATCATTTTCGAATTTCAATGCTCTCACGGTCCAGGACGTCTACAAATATTTGCAAAAAAAAAAAAAAAAATTGAGATCGGTACCTGGGGTTTTGACTAAATTTATTTGTATATAAGGTGACCTAGAACTCTCGCACTACCTGAAAAAAAAAAGTACCGAGAGCTCAGTACTTAGTACACAACCCGTTAGTACTTAATTCACAAATCTTAGTACTTAGTACACGAATTTTTAGTACTTAGTACTAACACTACAGTACTAAGTACAAGGAACTAGTAGTACTTAGTACAGGAGTACTAGTACTAAGTACAGGGAACTAGTAGTACTTAGTACAGGGGTACTAGTACTAAGTACAGGGTACTAGTAGTACTTAGTACATGAGTACTAGTACTTAGTACAGGGAACTAGTAGTACTTAGTACATGAGTACTAGTATCAAGTACATGAGTACTAGTACTGATTCAAAAAATACTAGTACTAAGTTGAAGAGTACTATTACTAAGTACAAGTGCATTACAGTACTCAGTACTGTGACACTTCAACCTATCAGTGCAAGATAGATAGATAGATAGATAGATTTATTGTTATGTCTATAGAAATGTTAGACAATGTACATGAACATTTTACAAGACAAGAGTACCAGTACTATAGGTAGATAGATAGATAGATAGATAGAAGGTGGATAGATACAGAAGTACTCACTGTGATTAATACTGCAGTACTAGTACTCGGACCAATACTGCAGTACTAATACTCGTACCAATACTGCAGTACTAGTACTCGAACTAATACTGCGATACTCGAACTAGTACTGCAGTACTCGAACTAGTACTGCGGCATTAGTCCAAGTACTATTATACTGCAGTACGTGGACTTTATATACTGCACTGAACGGTTTTAGCTAGTACTTATTGGACCATTACCGAAGGATTAGTACTGAAAGTACTACTTCAGTCATACTACACTAGTACTTGGCACCTACATATCCTTTCTTAGTAATTTTTGTACTTAAAGTACTATGAGTACTGTGTGTACTCGCGAAATAAGTACAGCAGTACTTTGGAAGTACTTAAAGTACTGCCAGTATTTTTTTTCCGTAAGGGCAGCTCATAGGAGCATTGAAAATGGAAAATGACCTAATTAAGGACACCCCCCCCCCCCCCCCCCCCCCCAGTGTACACATCGAGCCTAAAGGTATAGATATACGGATTTTATGTGACGAGCAACCCGCTGGTCAACCCTTTGTTTAATTATGAATTCAATTACTCTAGGGATCAAAGGTAAACTGCGTCAAGTTACAATTTGAATCCGGTGTTTCCGAACGAGACAGTCGATAGTTGAATTACACGAAATCTCCGGCCGATTACTGTTACTTGAATTACCATATATGGTCATGAGGTATGAAAGCTCGTGATAAGGAGGGACGTGGTGTACGCTACACAAAGCTTCACCTATCATATAGCTATAAGGGTAAATCCGTAGAAAGGTTTCGGTTATATAGACGCTATACCCCCATATGTATCTTTTCTCTACATATATACATACATACATACATATATAACGATATAGTATCCACGGTAGCGGATAGAGCCGAGATTTGCAAACAAGATACGCCACAGTGGCTTACGCCTAGTGAAGAGCCATTCCAGCTGTATTAGTGTAACTTACTTACTGTTAGAATCACAAGAGTATTAGCCGCTTTCGTCAAATACCGAAGATACCGTCCATCCCACCGCTGTCACCACTTTGTTACACACTCTTATCTACCTATAAAGCCGATAATGTCTTGTGTATTGTATTTTGCGATTAGTGACCATGGATTAGAACCTTTTTTTGTTTTTTTATCTCCAAAGGTCACGGCCAACATCCCTTATTTTGTTACTTTTCTGGCCCAGACATTACTATTCTGCATATTAGCTACTCGTTACATTTCGAGTTTACAACACGCTTAAGATCTTGCGGTAATTCTCACCCGTCTTGCGGATTAAGTCACACCACAGGCCTCGCACTACGACACTACGGATTACCGCTAACTTCTGACCTGTCTACTAGGGTGGTTCTCTACATCCGGTACCACCGATGATGCGACTTTAAGAGGATATGTACACCTTAGTAGGGGCTGTTTCAGAAGGGGCGGTTCTGCCCCAAAAGGTTTCTTCGATAACCTAATTTCATCATTATAGTTCAACAGTGTTTTTGAGTATGATCGCATACGGAAGTCAAGACTTCTACTTATTGTTAGCTTAGAGGTAGCATATTAAGAATGAGAGGGATTCTAACGATGAACAAACATATATATCTGATAAAAATAATACAAGAAAGATGTTAACAAGGGTGGTAGTATTTGTGTCAAAGTACGCGAGTATAGATGGAGGTCTCAAGATTTGAAGATCGATCAATCGTGAGATTTATTTTTCACGAAGATGGCTATGGTACTACGACAGAAGTTGACGCGTCTAACAAGGGAAGGTTCCTAATCTCTCAATCCGGATTTAAGACGACTTGACAAATTGAGATTTACGAAAGTCAGACATTTTTTAAGATCGACAATTCACATCTTTCGAATGCTACGTGCTTTTGGAAGGATTGAATCGATTGTGGCCATCCAAATTTAAAAATTACATACTTAAATATATACAATTCCACGAAGACTGCGTCGCAGATTATTAAAAGGCATCTAATGCGCTGAACTTCCTGAATATAAGGCAGTAATGAACTTCGCCAATCTCGAAATCCTGTCTTTTAACAAGCTATATACCCAAAGCTCGATGAAAGTTATTTGTTACTCTTGGGAAATCATGAAGTTTAGACCTATATTTATATTCACATGTTTTTCATTCTACTATGCTTGAAATTGGATATATTTTAGTTTCATTGAGTTGTATTTTATATCTTTCACGAATTCATCCTGAGCCCTGTGCGTCCTCATTACTTTCTCATTTTTACAGAAATGAAAATTCGAACTGAAATCAACACTTCGAAATGAATATCAGAACCGATATCAGTCCCAAGAGTTTGACTGTATCGAAACCACATATACCGCATTCATTCCCGAAGTTTGCTAGTTAATTTTGGTCGTACTTTAATCACAAATCGTTCAGACGACACATTGAGTTTCAAAGTAGGATATAGTTATTATTATTTTTTTTTTTTTTTTCTCTACGACTCAAATTGAACCACACAGTTTCTTGATTAAGTTTAAAATATTATTACCGCAGCTTGATATTCGTCTGCGACCAATAAATTCAGAGATACGAAAGTTCGAAGGTGAAAAAAATGATTACCTCGATAAATTTGTAACTTTTTGAAAACGTACGTTCGGAGGGCAGACAGCTTTGGAAAATTATATTTGAAAAATATTTCAACTTAGTCTGGTACCGAAGGATGCAGGTCGAAGCCTTTCGTCATATAACTGGAATACCTACATATATACTCGGTTAGATTCGAGAGACGACCTTTATCAGAGGTGACTCACATCACAGAAGAGAAACCGCGGTTATGCGATGAGTTCAGCTGTAACATCAATTTATCATGAGAGATAGAAATTGAGATTTTATAAAATGTTATAGTTTCGAGTATAGAAACGGAAGATTCTTATTGATATAATTTCATATAACGTGCGAAAAAAAAAAAAAAAAAAAAAAAATTTGAAAACTCAATTCTTTGCCGTATTTCTTATAAAGAATTTCTGTAAAGAAAATAATGAAATTTTATCGACCAGGTAAAAGTAAAGTGGTAGGGTCTCAGCTGTCTCAGCGATTTAATTAGGACTTGAAGAGCACGCGGCCATTGAAATATCGTAGATAATCATTCTCGACGCTCCCTGATTGTATCAGCTGTCATGTCGTGCCAATTGATATTTGACAAAGGTGACACGACAGAAGGTAGTATAGAACCTTACTATACCGTGAGGACCTTACTCTTGTCGTAACTCGTACCCTGTATAGCTATTCTTGTTCATTTCGTATACGGATTAATAAACGTAAGTAACAGCAACAGTAACAGTAACAGTAACAGTAACAGTAGGTTGCACAAGCTTTAGTAAGAGGAGAAACCAGCGTCCTATTGTTCGGATGAAATACTGTCGTGCGGAATCAAGTCTGACGCTGTTCATTCCGCCTGGCGCAGTCCTAATTATATACCTCATTTCGTGTAATGATCATTCTGGAGAAATGACGCCTTAGCTGTATTGTTGGATTCCGTAGCAAACGCCGAGGCTTACCTACTACATTGAATATTGAAATGAAAAATTTATTCCTGCGGTAATTTTAAAATGAATATTAGATTTTTGTCATATACATACTGAAAGGGAAGACCTTCCTTCCTCATTCATTAGACCTTCTTTCCTCTTCTATTCAGCTCAATAGTCAAATTATAATAGTGCGGTTGGTTCGTTTTCCGGATTGCGATTCTACGATGTCGACGAAAACGCGATTGGCATATTATCCGAATGCGCGCAAAATTCTCTCGAAATTCGAAACCCAATAAGGAAAATCATTACCCCCCCCCCCCCGGTGCGGTAAAACGGAAATTGAAAAGTCACACAAAAACTTAGTACTCTCTAAATTCGAATCAGTGGAAAGTCACTGATGGCAGTGATAAGTATACTAGAATCACTGACAATCAGTGAAAATGTTACTGATCAGTGAAAATGTTACTGATTGTCAGTGATTCTGGTATACTTATCACTGTCATCAGTGACTTTCCACTGATTCGAATTTAGAGAGTACACTCAGAAAAAGGTCTTGTTGACACAACCAAAATTTGGTTATTATATGCACAATCACATTTTTTGTTCAGTCAACCAAAAATTTCGTTCGGATAGCCAAAATTTTGTTGGGAAAACCAAATTTTGTTGGGACAACCAAAATTTTTGTTATACCAACAAAATTTTTGGTTGACTGAACAAAAAATGTGATTGTGCATATGATAATCCAAATTTTGGTTGTGTCAACAAGACTTTTTTCTAAGTGTAGATATAATTCACAAAGACGTTCGTTCATTCTTGTTTCACATGAAAATAGTATTTTGTCGAAGGTTCTTTGAAAATGTTTAAAGAAAATATAAAACGTGTTCTGCATATAGAAAAAAATGTGCACTGAAAATTTTGCTCAAAAATACGCCGCGTTTTTCGGGTAGGGGAAAAAGAAAAATATAATAATAATATAAAGTACGAGACTTGTGGGACCTAAAAAGTTTAAGTACCAGCACATTTGTGTATATACCTATACTTATACAGTATTGCAGCGATAATTATCCTAGAATTAGGTGATGTGGCATTATATTCCCTAGGGTGCGGCCGAAATTTCGTGACGAGGTTTCGAGAGCCCCAGTATAGCTAGATTTGCTTAACTCTAAATTCTCGAAAATTGCTAGCAGTTTGTTATAATTACTGTGATTAGTATACATATTGCGCTTGAATATTTTGCCGCGTTCTAACAGCGATAAGCTTAAATGTTTGTAGGTACCTATATATGCCTACGGTTCAATCAACGCTATGGGTATTTTCCCCCCCTGCAAGAGAGCTGTTAAATTTAAATGAAGACATTTTTGCGAGGGGTAAAAAAAAAAAAAAAAGCTTTGTTAAAAAACTGGCCGAAAAATGAATTCAAATAATGTGTTTCACTCGGTCTCTATACCTATATTTATGTTTACACAAATTGAATGAGAAGAAAAAAGAAAGACAATTTGCTTTTCGCAATGAAAATTTGAATCCGCGTTGCGAAAGCTTTTCCTACGGGAAAGTGAATTTTTTTTCTTTTCTCGCTTCTCTCGTCTTCTTTTTTTTTTCTTTTTTCTTTTTTTTTTTATCATTATTATACACCACGACCTGTACAATAGTATATAAGTTTGCATGAAATTCAAGCGTGAATGAATTATGGCATTCGAGAATACAATACGGATACCGTTTTTTTTTTTTTTTTTGCTTTTTTGCTTTTTTACGATATAAAACATACTGCGTGAAGTCAAAGACTCAATTTTCTGTATTAAAGCTGTACATACTATATATATATGTATAAAAATAAGGAAGATATTTCACCTGAGTGAAAATCGGTGCCACATGCACCCATAGCTAATCTCTCCTTTATCCCCGCAAATTATATCTTTTTTTTTTTTTTTTGAACGCGGTATTATAGAAAAGTATCAGTTGACTGATTTCGTGTTGATAAAATTAACCTGCTTCCCTTTAATCCAACTTTACCGAAAAGATAAAGAGGCAACGAGCTGTAAATGAAAATAAACCAAAGGGGTAAAAATATTCTTCTTCATAACTTTCACATATATTTTACCTGTATATATATATATTAACAAACCACATATATATATCCTACTCTTTGTCCTGCCACGAGCACGAGTACCTTCATATACACCAACCGATATGCCGCTATTATCTGACATCGTATAGGTATACATGTATACAAAGAACTGAAACCACTATATACCGGCCATATCTACAAGCAGCTTCGCACTTAAGAAGTTGGGAAGCATGTCTCACAATTAAGTTATCTTTTCTTCTTTATAGGTACTCTTCTTCTCCTTTGTACCTATATCATGGAAAAATATATTTACAACACTTGAACTGCAGTCGACTAGGATTCTGCAAAGTTTATGTAGAGCTTTGAGCTTGTACGTTATACATCTGCGAGTACCTTCTATGAATGTACATAGTAGTACATACAGAGCGATTCTCTGGCGCAAATAACGCGCCTGAAGGGTAGACAAGCGCGAAATGCCTGCATTGAGCAGTTCAAACATCGACGATTGGTCTTCATTCAAAATGTAATAAATAAAACCAAATCGTCGATGTTTGAGCTGTGCAATGCAGGCGTCTCGCGTTTGCCCATACATTTTAGGCGCGTTATACTTGGCAGAGAATCGCTCTGTATATGTAATAACAAATAGTTGATAGCAGATTACTCGACGTGACAATTTTTCTCGGAAACTATATAAACTTCCACCGTCCTAGGTATCAATTCAGCTACGTTATCCGAAGAAGAAGAAGAAGATACGTGCAGGATGTCTTTTCCCGTGACATCGTATTAAATTAGCTTGCTTATATCGATATCCTGTTTTAACCTGAAACGTGAAACTGATAGTGTCCCTGGCTGCTGCTGCACCCATCGCGGTAATAAATAAAAATAATATATGAGAAATAAATTTCAAATTTCAAAACCGGAATTTATAAAACGTGTGACATTTTTTTTTTTTCACCGGCCACGTATTAGGTACGTATGGCTCGGAAATTTTCAAGATAGAAATTTGGGAGACCCCATCAGGGAATTGTAATGTCTGTCTCTTCCAAAACACGGCCCCTATGTGTATACCTACACATCGCTTTCAGCTGCGGTCGAAACTGGCATACTTACTTGGCTGACAAATTCATACCAATATTTGCCAAGCTGGGGCCCGGGTTCCACAAATAATTACACAAAGTAGAATATCGCTTGCCCTATAGGTATATAACATCGTGTTGAAGGTTTGTGGACAGAGTATAGCCGCAAATGCTATTGTTACGATGTGGAATGAGGGAATTATCATCGCTTGACCATCACTGACCTTTTGACGAACTGTCTATTCGCATCGGATAGAAAAATCGGCGATGTATACATTAGGGTGTTCATTAATTTGGTCATACTTGAATTTCGATGCTTCCGCATGGGCCAGAATGTATCCGAAAACATACAAAAATTATAACCCAAGACCCCAGGTGCCCAACTCAATTTTAAGTACTGCTCAAAACCCTTAAAATTTTCAAATTTGAATGCCATACGATTTTTCGACACATCGTCGTTGACTTTTTGTTTTTCTATCCTATTTTAGCATAACTTTAGAAAATAATTCTGAAATTTGGCACATTTGTTGAATCATAGGCATCTGAAATCCAAAGAGATTTTAACGCGACTATATGGCGCTTTCAAAGTCACAATATTTTATACTTTTCTTTACTGAGCGTTAATCACGAAAAGTTTAATAAGGATTTCCGGCAACTTTTGACTTTCGCTATAGAAAGCCTACTGAAATATTAATGTACTCGCTCTTCGTAGTATACAAAGTCATTAAGGCCCATCCCTAGTCGCCCACCTCCTTTTGGTCGAAATGTGTCACATTTCGATTATTATCTTAGCCCAGGTGTCAAAAACGCAAAAAGGCCAACTTAGCGCAAATTCTATTTCAATTCCGAACACATACGTCAAAAAAAATGTTCGTTTCGTGCGAAAATAGAGTCTACAAATGGTTTTTACATTGTTCGCCGAGAAAATCGAATTCGAATAATTTTTTAACAATGTAAAAACCATCTGTAGACTCTATTTTCGTACGAAACGAACATTTCTTTCGACGTATGTGTTCGGAATTGAAATAGAATTTGCGCTAAGTTGGCCCTTTCTGCGTTTTTGACGCCTGGGCTAAGATAATAATCGAAATGTTACACATTTCGACCAAAAGGAGGTGGGCGACTAGGGATGGGCCTTAACAATTTATCACACATGATAAAATAATCTCAACTGCGTATAGCCTTTACTCAAAGTATATTTCGACACAGATGTTATTATAATATATATAATAAGGAGACGAATATTGCAGAAAATTCAATTTTTTTTTTTTTTTTTTTTTTTTTTTTTTCAAGCGTCAAGCGGAGAGTAGCTGCGATAAAGTTTTTCATTTTATTTTTAACAAATTTTTCACATTTTTCTTCCTCGTGAAGGAAAAGCTATAAGACTTGAATATCGGTATGTTTATAAATAAATGAAGTAACTTTGGGTAAGTATAAGTCAATTTAAAAGAAACTAAAAACTAACTAAAATTACTCCTGTCGAAAATCGCTGGTTTGCGAAAAGTATAATAGTAAAAAAAAAATTGAAAATACTCGCTCATGACGCTTTATCAAAAATAGAAAAATAAAGTTTTCATACGCAAGTTTATATGTCAGTTTCCATTTCGATGCTGCTGTACTAATAATGACTGAAGCGATTAAAACATGTTAACTGAATTGATTCCTATATTTACTTTAGTTACAAATGTGTAAACACATTCAATCAGCTTGGGATTTGCTGGATTTTCTGATTGAAAGAAGAAAAAAAAAAAAAAAGGAAAAAATATGTATATCGTAGGTAATCTTTTAGAATCCGCGTGAAGCTTTTATGATTATTTAAAAACTTCAGACTTTCATCCAATTAGCACTCGTTCTTTAATCAGTAAACCGAAGAGCTTCGATGAACTGTAGGTATTTCGCGATACTTGTATAAACAGAAATACACCTGCTATATACCTACGTATATATAAATCGTCGCGAATGTGAAAATATTTCCTCTTTATAATTGGACAGCTAATTATCGTCAAAAGATACCTCGAAGTCTGCACTGTCAACGAGTTTTTAAAATATGAAGTAACAAGAACCCTTCGCTCTTTTCGGAATGAATTCGTGAGGTAAATATACTTCGGTAGGTTCACATATATATATATATTAGGGTGTGCCAAAAAAAAAAAAAAAAAAAAAAAAAAATTCAAACGCACATCAACATTCCGGTAGAGCATCTCAAATAGAATATCTCAGCCAAATATGAGTTCTTAATATTGATATTTAGAACTGCCTAACTCAGTTTTCCCATTTTTGATTTGAATAACACGTGAAAAAAAAAAATCGGAAAATTTTCGAATTGTTTTTTCTCATAACCGGCTTGATTTGGAAACTTTCTGAATATAGATTCTTATAGGAAATTTCACGCTCTACAAAAAAGTACTGATATAGAATTTCCCTAACTCTTACCGATTAAGAGATATTCGCCTATAAACATTAAGTCATCGCGTCATAGAGTCATACGACTCTGGGAAAAACAATTTATTTTTCAACCGCACATCAAAATTTCGGTAGAGCATCTCAAATAGAACATCTCAACCAAATATGACCTCTTAATATTGATATTTAGAACTGCCTATTTTAATAACTAAAATTATTAACTGAAATTAGTAACAAAATAGTTCTAAATATCAATATTAAGAGCTCATATTTGGCTGAGATATTCTATTTGAGATGCTCTACCGGAATGTTGATGTGCGTTTGAATTTTTTTTTTTTTTTTTTTGGTACACCCTATAATATATATACGATATTTCTCTTTGTCCTCCGTTTACCGAGATTTGGTTTTTCAGAATTACGTCAAAAGTCCAAAAATTTGATTTAATTTAATTTTTCAAAATTAAAAATAATCAAAAATCCTTACCTCCTTTCAGATTATACTTATTATAAGACCAGTGTGATGTTATAGGGGGTTGGATAATTATTTCGGTACTCACTGCAGCAGCCCTCGAAGAATACCCTCTTTAAGACGTCGTATAAATATACCCCCCAGCCGGTGTCTACATTTCGGTATTACGTTTGCGTATTACGTAAGGAGGATCCCTATCACGCTCACCCGGACTGATGGAAGGTGGTTTATTTATACTTCGCCTATATTATGGCATTTAGGTAAGAGCTGGTTTGTGCGTCTGTGGCGCTTCAAATTTTCCTATAGTCGCATAGTCTCTGGGCACTTGTCTGATGTGCACACACATACCTAGACACACGTAAGTGGATGAATTATCGGAGAGGATATTCTGTGCCATATAAGAAATAACTTCCAACTTACCTAATTGAAACAGTCTAGTGGCCATACACAAAAAGAAAGGTTGACTTGATTCAAGATAATTTTGCGGTCCAAAAATGAAGACCGAAATTTTCTCGGATCAAATCAAAATTTTTCTCGAACCAAGAAAATTTGGAAATTTGGACCAAAATTTTCTCGGATCAAATCAAAATTTTTCTCGAACCAAGAAAGTTTGGGAATTTGGAAATTTGGACCAAAATTTTCTCGGATCAAATCAAAATTTTCCTCGAACCAAGAAAATTTGGACCAAAATTTTCTCGGATAAAATCAAAATTTTTCTCGAACCAAGAAAATTTGGAAATTTGGACCAAAATTTTCTCGGATAAAATCAAAATTTTTCTCGAACCAAGAAAATTTGGAAAATTTTCTTGGCTCGAGAAAATTTTTGATTTGATCCGAGAAAATTTCGGTCTTCATTTTTGGACCGCAAAATTATCTTAAATCAAGAATAATTTTCTTGGCTCAAATTAACCTTTATTTCTGTGTACAATATATGACTCGAGAACTTTCCTGTGGATCTGTAATAATTACGGTCTGATAGATTCTCACCTATTTCTGCGACAACTCGTGATAACGCGGGATGACCGCAATAACCGCATTAGTTAGATGGTTTCTGACAGAAGATGGGGTTCTGGTATATAACGGATATAATATAATTTTCCTATACCTATATCAATATAAATTTCACCATTTAAACGGTTAATTTTCGTTATAGTATTTATATGCTGTAGTCCTGTGCGTCGCGCATTTCACACGGTGTTGAATAGTGCTTGGGGAATGTAATATTGTGCGGAATTCTATCGCCTGTGAAAAATTTCATGGCCGTATATATATATATTCCCCTCGGTTCTTATATATGTGCTCCTAAACGTACGGGGCGTGCAACGCGCGTTATACTGCAGAGCAGAGTACATATTAACCATGCAAGAGTTAAGGGATGGTGCGCGCGGTGGCCTACGAAGTGACACTTTCGAACGGCAGTATACAGTGTCGTGAATATATATCCACATCCGGAGGGAAAATAAGAGATACCCTAGTGTATAACACTTGTAACTCATGCGAAAACGATACTATATACTAACGCATAATAAGATATATTGTACGCGAATAATATGTGTGGTAGACGTAGTGCGAACACGAATGTCTTTCTACGCACGTAGTCATATATATATATATATATACCTATATATATGTAACATACATACGTTCGTTTCGAATAAATTTGAAATATAAGCTGCGCGAGGTAACGAAACCCGACTGCGTGGTATATCGTTCACGTTATATACCCTCGTGCAGTAGCGAGCATGAGGGCGACCATGAGGCGTCGAGCCGACGAGGCGTCGAGGACTCTGCAGGAGGATAAGGGTGGCTTGTAAAAGAAAGAGAGAGATGGAAAAGGGATGACGAAGGACGAACGACGGGATAGCACCGTAACACACACATATATATATATATACCACACCACTACGTAGCATCGGAGAGACAGTAGTAGAGTCGAGAGAGGAATACGTCGGGTGGGGATATTGATCTTCTCTGGGAGTTGCCATGTGGCGAAATGCTGCAAGCGGGGATTCTACTATTCTTTTCTTAGCCCGACTGCCCGACCAGACTTTGTCTTTCCGTATACATATCTTCGATGTGCAGATTCGCGTTTATCATCATACGTCAGTGATGTAGTTATACACCTCGAACGATGTGCCAGCGTTTTTGGTCATCAACGCCCCTATTTCCAATTTCGTTTCATCAAACCTGCTGAAATTTCTGCAATTTAAGTTCGTTCATTGCGAATTTGTGATTGTCGGGAAAATCCTGGATCGACGTACACTCAGAAAAAGGTATTGTTGACACAACCAAAATTTGGTTATTATATGCACAATCAAATTTTTTGTTCAGTCAACCAAAAATTTCGTTCGGATGACCAAAATTTTGCTGGGAAAACCAAATTTTGTTGGTTCAACCAAAATTTTGGCTATTCCAAAACAAAATTTTTGGTTGACTGAACAAAAAATGTGATTGTGCATATAATAACACAAATTTTGGTTGTCTCAACAAGACCTTTTTCTGAGTGTACCAGTCCTGATGGGCATTTACATCAAGTACTACCAGCTTTTCGACCTAGGACATGCACTATATTAACTGTAACCGAACCAAAACATTTATATTCGGTATAATCACCAGCAAAGAGAGCAGAGCAGATCAGAGGGTGGAGAAACTTCCACGTTTTAGTCCAGGGGCGAGTAAATGCTCCGAACAGGAGTCACGCGGTCGTTAAATTGCTCCGCAGATTCGATATAGAGTAGAATTTTATCGAGTGGGTTTCGATATAATTATTATATCCTTCGGTATAATTTCGCATATATTTGTAAGCATGCGTGATATTCCGAATTTTAGTTTAGCTGATAAACGGATACGTGCATGAATTGCTAAGTTCATTGGTGAAACTGGAGCATAAACTGCTGATATATAATTACCTTTACCAACCTAAATGCGAAGCGAACCGAGAATTATTACGCCTTGACTGCCCGATCGTTAAACTACATCATGGTATACGTCGTACAGAGTGGCGGGTTGAAATCACTGGGGGGTAAAGAATCGTTCGATTGTTCAACCGATATGGAGCAGCATAAAAAGAATTGATATCTATGACTGGAAGAGGCTGCATATAGGATATTCGATCTGAAAATTTGCGGAAAATGCGATTCTTCACATATTACCATTTGTTGGATTTTATTCATATTTTGTTACACCTCAAGTAGACCTGCATAGTTGAAATAGAATCAATCACAATGATTTACGAAATTGTTCCACTTCCAGTTTAATCGCTATAAAATATCGGTGCTGAAATTTGATCACGGGCTGTGCTGTAGTTTGGAAGTTACATACGATATATAAATTCTATCACAAAGTCACGATTCCATCGATAACAATATAAGTCCCTGCATGGGATTGGATTACGATCAACTCTTTCCGAATCGCAATGTTGCGGTAAATCTTTTGTTGGACGCAAGTATAATCTCGACAATCTGGAATAGTATCGGATGTGTCATCGCATGTTCTTATACTAAAATGCATTGAAAAATTTCGAAACAATAGAATAACTTGGTATTCTAAATTATATTGTAATATATTGTGGAACGGGGTTGACAAAGCAATTCTGAAGAAATTCTCACCCGGCCATTTCGACCGGTAGTTTGGTTGTAATAAAAAAAAAAAAAAAAAAAGGAACCCAACAGAATAGGAAGTGGTAAGAAAAATCGGCCGTTTGAATGGACACGGAATAGCCCGTAGATATATATACCACAACTATAGAGGTATACACCTATTGCAGAGCCGTTATAGACGTCAAAGACGGATACCGAATGACCAGATCGATTCCCGAGTCCTTCACACATGCCTGAGAGAGCAGAAATAGTCATTTCTTCAGGGATGAAACGATACGGCAAGGACAGGGTGGTGGTTCCTTGGGCTTACGATTCGATACTTGTATCATATAGAAGAAGAAGAAGTAGTATATGGGGACGAAGATTCTTGTCGATCTTCATCCTATCGTTCGCGAGACCGCAGGGAGATATTTTTTTCGAATGGAAACCGGAAAGATTTATCTCGCCTTTCTGATCTTGAGGGATAAGGTAAAAGTCGTGAACGGTAGCGGTGACGCGTGATATACCAACTCGGAATCGTTCCCAAAGGGAGGAAAACTCTATAGCTTACCATGATACATATAGTAGTACAACGATTACATCTCGAGACTTTAATCACGACCCATCTTTTCTCTTCACTGGACCCTAACCGGGGGGTCTGCGCTTGCGCTATTATATTGCCTACCCGAAATACGTAATCGCGTTATGTAGCGTATTACAAAGATATTCATCGCCGTATCCCGGAATTCAATCCGCAAAACTAATCCGGCATAGTAGAGCAAGGCATGTGCGCATACCAACCTGATGAGATAACCGCGAGCAAGAAGTATCGCTATCATCCATATGACAAATCGTAGACTGTTACCAACCCTTCGTGATATAGGTAGCTAGGTATTAATCAGAGAATTGAACCTAAGGGTCTGCAAACGCGGTGTGCAGGAAATCCAGAAGTGGTAATTGACAGCATCGAGAGTACCGTCAGCTATCACGTGTCTCTTTGCAGAACTTTAAGGGAAAAAGGTCAACTGGTCTTGAAACGAGAGGTAAGATTCGACTCTTTACCAACGCGTAAACCGTTGATCGAAGAAATTTAGCGCGTTAAAGCTCTTCCCTCCACTCGAAACGGTTTCTGCTCGAATAAGGGTACAAAGAGACGCAGCCTTGATGGTGCTCCGTATAAAAGTGGAGGAATTATGGACGGCTTTTAAGCCCCTCATCGAGATGGTATCGAGTTTTGGTGCTGTTAATCGTAAGACTATAGCGGGGATTACCTGGATTAGAGAAAAAAAATAAAAAATTCTGGAATTCTCATGCGAAACGGATATAGACGTGAAATAATTGTTCCATGTCATATGTACCTTGAACTGCGGTAGGCCCGCTGCGGGGTCGGACGGAGCGCGGTGGCCCCCGGTTGCCTGGCTGGTTGCACCGTAGCTCAGCTGGTGCTGATAGCTGCACAATATTTTCTTGTGAGCGCTAGCCTGAGCTCGATACGCTGACACTGATAGTTTCATGTCTCCTCCCGTCTTTGTGTTATGGGCTGGGAGTGCCCGTTGTGCGTTTCGCGTGACATCTTCTCCTTGAGTTCCCAGTTCCTCGGCGATCTCGAGACCTTGGTGAAAGCTCACGGAATAAGAAGAAACGGTTGGGGTATATGATATCGAGCTGCCGGTGGTTATACCGCACGCTCAACCTCGAAGCCGAGAGCGCGGTCTTGGAGCGATAAGTAATTCTTGCGCGGATAGAAATTTTTTTTCTTACCAAACCCTCAAGGGTGGAGGCAATTTTCAATGTATTCTTTGCCCTTAATAGGAACCTTTCACAATATGGAGAAGAAAAAAAAGGATGAAAGAAATTCAAACTCCTTTTCTGCACCAGCGATATTTATCCTTGTTGCTTTCCACGATCGAGTACTACCTTGCTTCTTTATACGCTTCTCCGTCGATCAGTATCTCTGGATTGATTAAGTTAATTATTGCGACGATCCCCGAGATATTTGAAAGCCATTTTGCCTACCAGGCAGTCAGAGCTGTTACACCATTGAATCAAAAAAGTTTTCCACCAACTTGGGAATTCCTGGTCTTCAGGTCGCTCGACTCTTTAAAAAGCTCTTGGGTTTGCTGAGGAGTGGATATTCCCTCGTGGCCAAAAAAAACGACAAGGGTATTTTTCTTCCTCCTATAACACTATAGCTGAGCATGTGAGAAGGTCCGGCTGCAAGTTCTTTGTGGATATAGGTAGTACGAGAATTGAAAGGCAAACAAAAGGGTCGTTAGAGTCGTATAGCCCGCAGCTATTATAGAGTCTTTATAATTCGGTTGCAGGGGGGCGAGAAATCCGTATCCTGCGCAGGAGTTCTGGTGTTTTGTTGTTATTTCGTAAAATGATAAACGAGGCCGTGCCCTCTATATATTATTGCGTGTTTATCTTTTACGCGAATTATATAACGAACGAAAAATAACGGGTTAAAATATTATTCCAAGTAATCACATATCGCACCCGCAATGATTATTATATATAATGAACTAATTCGAAACGGTGATGAATCGATGATCTATTTCGTGGACAGATAGTTTCTTCCTTGTCATGATGACTGGGTGAATGAATCCAGAAAAGGAAGTTGGTCGAATGGTTAGTACACCGCTAAGCGTTCATGGCATAAGTGGATTATGGCCTCCCACGGCATAGTTTAGGTTCTAACATTCAGTAAGCCTTAGGTCTGTCGCCTATACTGGTCTAACGTTCTATACTCGTCGTATAGGTCGTATAACTGGATTAGAGATATTATCATAAATTCTATATAAGAAACCAGATATTTGCATCCAACGGCCAAATGATTTATAAGACGATTTAGCTCGCGGGGTTTCCACCCAATTCAACCATATTAGATCTTTGGACCCTCGACGCTTCGTCAGTTTATTGTTCAAACTCACAACCTTTACCGAGCACTTATATAAGAAGAAAAATCGAATTTCCGGCCAACGCGTCCGGTCAGCGAATCCCCACTAGCTGGGCTGATGGCAGAGCCTCCGCCTTAGTTCGCCTGTAAACTCCGCGACTGCTTTCACTGCTTTAGAGGTTCATTCACTGGATTTTTAACGCTACCCCTGAGATGCGGCCCGCGGTTCTTGATGGCCGAGCGCTGCACGAACTCACGCGTTAATAAAATTCACTCTGTGTTCATGCAAAGCGTTATAGTATGTGCCTTTAAATCTTCAGGCTTCTATTAAATTGCTTTACTAAAAACAAACCCGCGAGAAATTACGAAGGGTGTAGGAAAGTGTACAACCGGCGCTCGTTAGTCCTCAGAATTAATAAAAAAAAAAAAAAATTAAACCAACACACAGGAATTCACCACTCGACGCGTTGCAGTACCCTGGATTATATCATCATCATCATCATCGACGATGATGATGAATTTATCAGAGACTAAATTTTTCGTCTCCATAAGATAAGGACTTCTCCCTTTATCCCCGCAATTTGTCTGCACTCACTCCTATA
This sequence comes from Tenthredo mesomela, assembly GCA_943736025.1. NCBI lineage: Eukaryota > Metazoa > Arthropoda > Insecta > Hymenoptera > Tenthredinidae > Tenthredo > Tenthredo mesomela. The sequence continues at coordinate 3,681,581 of OX031020.1, read as the reverse complement.
TCAGCACCAAACCTCGTGACACAATAATCAATCAATTTGTTACTTCTGCGAGTTTCGTACGACTCGCGGTTCTTCGGTCGGAAATTTTTTTTTTTTTTTTTTTTTTTTTTTTTTCACCGAACTTTGATCTTTTCCAGACTTTTCGCAAGCTCCACTGTATAGGAAACAATACTAACGGATTTACGGACGCGGAAACAAGGATCACCGATGCGGACGTAAGAGTTCAGGGGAATTTCTTTTTTTTTTTTTTTTTTATTTTTGTCTAATTTCCACCATAAACGATTAAACAATGTAAGTATAATCACGTATTTTATTATATTAATAAGAAAAGAAGAATAAAAGAATTTTTTTGTTAAATTTTATTTTATCCGCGCACGTGTTACAATGCCACCAAAGTCACTGGCCCCTCAGTTTCGAGGCGAGGGTTGGAGAGGTTCACGCCGCGGTCTTCGTAGTCTGCCAGCGAGACCCCCACTACCACACCCTGCATTAAAAACCGAAATCCTCTGGTCGAAACGCGCAGACTCCTTCTTTGGTGCCACTGGGGAAACACCCCCGCCGACTCGACCTCTCCCATACACACCGTGTTCCTATTCTACTCTCTCCTCTATATATATATATGAAACACTCCCTGTAGATGTGATTAGATTCTAGATGTACCTATATATTGGATCTTAGAGGGCACATATTTCCGGTTCACATCAGAACCCCGCGCACTGGTCGTTCTTACATAGAAAAAAAGATTATAACTTGAGCCAAGAGAAATTATTCTTGATTCAAGATAATTTTGCGGTCCAAAAATGAAGACCGAAATTTTCTCGGATCAAATAAAAATTTTTCTCGAACCAAGAAAATTTGGAAATTTGGACCAAAATTTTTGATTTGATCCGAGAAAATTTTGGTCCAAATTTCCAAATTCCCAAATTTTCTTGGTTCGAGAAAAATTTTGATTTGATCCGAGAAAATTTTAGTCCAAATTTCCAAATTTCGAAATTTTCGGTCTTCATTTTTGGACCGCAAAATTATCTGTGTAGTTTTTTCGTTAACAATTCAAGAAGAAGTACCTACCTGAGATATTTGTTATCATTTGAAAATTTCTGAACCTCTGCACGCAGTTTGATGCGTATATAAGTGCGGTACACGGAAAAAAAAAGTTATTTGATTCAAGTAAACCAATTTACTCAAGTCATATTTACTCATCACAAGAAAAGTTTATTTGTTTTCGTACTATATTTATCATTGCGCCTATTAATTAATTTTCTTGACTGCATGTCTTTGATACAAATATTCTATTTCGTTGCCACAAACATATTTTTTTTAAAACAAAAAAGCGGTCAATCCTGAAGTAAGACAACAAGATTATTTGATACGAGTAATGACATTTTTCGATTTCAATACTCTATTTGGTTGTTGCAACGAGATATTGCTATGTTCAACGCAGTGGTTGCTTTGGATGGAAGAACCAAGACACATACGTCATCTGTTTTTTGTTGGTAACAAATTAATTTCTTGAGTTGAATATCTCCTACTTGCTTGTATTATGAAGGAATATTTCGATCGATAAGATATTTATTTGATCTTAATACACATTTACTTGCTAATAGACAAGTAATTATTTACTTGGCGCAAAGCAAATTTATTGGCTAACGACTAATTATTTTTTTCCGTGTAATCATCACTATAGCTATATATCTTATATTCTAATGATGATGATATTTCACTCTCCGCACTGTTAACGGAAGATAATGAAGGGTAGTTTCATAAGTGAACAGTGAATACTATAGTATTGAATAGAAATGAAAGCTTGGATGGTATTATCAGCCTGTATAAGGATGAAAGCCGTAAGTATAAGCCATAAGGTGAACTGGAACTAGTAAGAGGATTATATACGGTCGATTCTTGGTCTTAGAGCTATTATTTTTACCGATCAAAAAATAAAAGAATTGAAAAAAATTGTAAAAAAGATTAAAAAAAAAATTAAAAAAAAACAGAATTTTTACATTTTTATTTTGACCTCGTGAATGAGGAAGAGCTATACGAATGTATGGACGTACGTACGTACGTCTATCTCATTGTGTCACCGCGATCGTTGACTTTGTCATTCGGCTTGACCCACTGACATCAATGGAACGGTACTATATACGCGTATGTATAAATATTATGCGAGACCATAAAATATGTCGCGTCACTAATGCTATAAGGTCGTAAGCGCCAAAAAAAAAATTTTCGTGTTTTTGGTGGCAAAATCTTTTTCGTGCTATATAACATCGTTTGGGCATATCCGCAAAAAAAAAAAATTTTTTTGGCGCTTACGACCTTATGGCATTAGTGACGCGAATGTATAAGATAAAAATTTTCAAGCTTTATATTCGTGATTATGAAACCCTGCGTATAAGTCCGTTCAAGATATGCTACTTAATATTATATATGTATCAAATATTTTAAACTAACTTAAGTTTAAGTTTTTTTTTGCTGAATATGGATTTGCGGTTGAGACAAAAAAAAAAAAAAAAAAAAAAAAAAAAAAAATAACTCACTTATCTTACGTTTATAACATTTTTTCATAATATGAATGGAAACATACGGAAAATGAAAATTAAATTACCTGTACTACTACGTACCTACCTATACCTGTACATTTAGTATAATTGAAAAATGTATAAAATTCATTAAATCGTGTGCCCACTTTGTTATTACGTCAATTATATCCCATATTATGTTCACCTTGGGATTAATATATAACCTTTTCCCCAAATCCCTATACGGTGTTTGTCACTCGGTTTAATTCAAAGTAATGGGTATGGTGCAAATGTGTACATATCTACATACTTTACACATACCCAAAATATGAAATGAGGATATTCAACGTGTGAAGATGAAATCCCTTCCGGCAGTGGTATTAAGGCAGCTGCTCTATAACACTCGTGTATTGTTAATTAAAATTGAGCTTCGTACAGAAATTTCTAATCAAATTTCTATAGATATTTCAAGATTCTGTGATCTTTTATCATCAATCGACTTTTACATACGCTATACGTAGACTGTCAAGTTGAATTATACGTCACTTGACACTCGCCTGCATCAGTAACTATTTAATTTATAAAAAGTGCTATTTGCATGCAAATCTGGGAATAGAAACAGTAAATTTGAAATTACAGTCCGAATGCGGTTACTTATACCAACTAAAAGCTTTTGGCGAATTAGAATGAAATACATCAAATAAAATTAAACAGAATATATAAGAACCAGCTTTCGTTATTATATCCTGTTGAGGTACTATATCAAAAATCCAGAAAATTCACAAACTTGTACAAAGTTTGGAGAAAATTTCTAGTTTTTTTTTTTTTTTTTTTTTTTCATTATCTTTCCGACAATTAGTTGCACCAACTTTTTTGAATCGCAAATATAATTATAATCCTGACGCTAATTGGTGTGCTAAATAGAATTTCATCAATTTTGATATCCAATAACTTAATTCTTACATAAGCACATAGATATATAGGTATACTACGTGAGTAATTGTAAGTTTTGTGTTGATTTTCATCAGAAAACACTAGGACGAAGAATATCTGCGAAGTAGGTATTATAGTATCCCAGTCTGTTTGCTTAGGAATGAGTTGATATTCGCGTATTGCAGTTTACCACGTACCTACTACCTTATACCCGAATCTGTGTCAACTTTCACGACGCCGCAGTTTCCAACAGTTTTACAAACTTTTCTTTCGCGATTTGAAAGACCGACTGTGCTGTATACCTCGCATTGCAGTCGTTCTCCCGCGAATTTAAGGATGTTGTGGAGGTACAATCGGCATCAAAAACAATAAGACAGACAAAAACCGAATTTGCTAATTTTTGATGATATTAATGGGAGAAATTATTGAATAATATCGAGGAGCGGATATTCCCACAACCTCAGAAAATGAAAAAACTCTCAATTTAGTGACAAAATTTCGAAAATACCAACAATCATGAAAAGTTGTAAAAACATTTTACAAGTATGTGCTGAAAATGGTGAAAATTGTTCATTTTTGATCCGATTTCAAAATTTCAGGGTTTGTTATACTCAGTGATAAAATCTCTACGAACTCACTGAGAAAAGTTTTGCATAAAACACTCATATTCAAGTACAAAATGTAACAGTATATGTATCATGTGAATCTCAGAATGTATCGGATTGTGAACAACTGAATTCTTACTCAAATATGAGTGTTTTATGCTAAACTTTTTTCAGTGAGTTCGTAGAGATTTTATCACTGAGTATAACAAACCCTGAAATTTTGAAATCTGATCAAAAATGAACAATTTTCACCATTTTCAGCACATACTTGTAAAATGTTTTTACAACTTTTCATGATTGTTGGTATTTTCGAAATTCTGTCACTAAATTGAGAGTTTTTTCATTTTCTGAGGTTGTGGGAATATCCGCTCCTCGATATTATTCAATCATTTTTCGCATCAATATCATCCAAAATTAGCAAATCCGGTTTTTGTCTGTCTTATTGTTTTGATACCGATTGTACCTCCAGAACATCCTTAAGCGTTAAAAAGTTTTTTTTTTTTTTGTTTTTTTTTTCCAAAATTCCTATACAAACTGCGGATCGCGCAGGGTGTGACATTATTTATTGCATTACTGTCATTATTATTACGACGAAACATCCGAACTATAGGAATTTTATTACTACAAAAATTTTTCAAACAAAATATATAATAAAAATATTACCTCATTTTACGTCAAACGAAAAACCGAGGCGAAACGACGGAAAACCTTGAGTGTGTATCGAGTCTCATATCGTTCGGTGAAATCACAAACTTGACATTAATTGAAAACGCAGGAACCAACGGTAGTAGGTACACGTCTATATCGATCGGTTTTTCTCAATTATCTACAACAAGATGATAAAATTTCTCAAACCAAGTATAAGTCTTGGCTTATGTGTATCAATATGTACCTTGAGTATCTATATAATACTATATAAGGTATATGTGACGGAAGTGACGCCCTAGCTTCGATACTTCGATATTCATCACTTGAGTATATGTACTGCATATAGTAGGTACCTATATAACCCACTTCAATATCGAGTATCTCGGTGTCGGAGTGCTTCAATCTTTTATGCATAAAATCAGTCCACCGAGGCAATTACAAACGCGGTAAGATATAGGTAGAGAAAGAGAGAGAGAGAAGAGAGAGCGTCCTAGTAGGGGTAAATATTATTGATAAAATCGAGTATATAAAAGAGGTAATATTCATGTGACGAAAACTACCCCTGAGGGTGTTTCGCCTTAAGGATCATCTCTCGACGTGGTAGTGGACGGTGTGCTTCGCTATACCTTATATTATGCGTCGACCCACGACGGATGAGGGCAAGGTCGGCGACTTACAAAATTTCAGAGTGTGGAGTAACTCAGGTGTCGGGGTGGAGGGGGGGGGGGGGGGGGGGGGGGGGGGGGGGGGACTCACCACATTTTTTCTTAAAGTTCAATTAAGTAGTTTTTCCGAAGTGCAATAGTCCGAATATTGTTTTACAGGATAAACGTATTCATCAATATGATCGAGATTTGAATCTGCTAGGGGGCTCGCAAGCGTTGATTATAGGGAAATATAATATGGTTATTTTCGAAAAATTTTGTATACTTGTTTTTATCAAGAGATTTTCAAAATCCATTAAAAAATTTTAATTTTGAAACAAGGCCTTTAGGGTGTGGAATATCCACACGGTGGGCATTCAGGGTGTGGAGTGCTCCACACCATCCACACAAAAGTCGCCAGCGCTGGATGAGGGATTCGCGAAATCCGTTGTGACCCGTATAGTCGACGTCGTCGGGGGGTTCTTTATACACGTTTCACACCCTAAACTTATACCCTTTCAACGCTCCTTTCATTAACGTGCCGGAGATTACACGCGGAATTAATGCATCGTCGTATACGCCACACGTATACATATCTATATCTTAACTGTATATATATATATATATACTATACTATACTATACAGGTATATGTAGCGATAGTGTAGATCTTCAGAATAAGTTGAAGAAGAATAAGAAGAGGAAGAAGAAGAAGGAGAAGAAGAAGAAGAAAAGTTTCCGCATTTATCCCTTCCTCTTAGAAGATATCGCGGGCCCATCGGCTGCGATATACAGAATCCCGTACAAAGAAATCCTGTGAGAAATCGATTTGCGAGCTGCAGAGCGGAAGATAGAATCTGGCCAGCTAACTCGTAAGATACTACTTGGTAAAGATTATATATAGGTACGTCGTATATATATATATATATATATGTACCATATAGACACAAATATGCTGGCAAACGATACGGGCAGTGCACAGTGGACCAGAAATATCTAAGTGAAAATATTAGGGGGGGAAATATATATATATAAGAATCGATTTTATGTCGTGACGTTATATATATATATTTCCATGGATTCAAATTGTTTTATTATCAGTTAATTTTATTTTATTTTTAAGCAGCCTTTGGAAATCCTGATCTTTACCTGGATTTCGCACTTGAATAAGCGAGTTGGGTGTGATCAAGCTGCGGTTTATTGAAAGATTATATATTTTGTGCAGCTTGTAGAGCCCTTCAAAAAATATACACATATTGAGGTGGTTACCAGCTGCTTCAACGTGATTTCTATTCAAATGCTGCGAGTCGGAATAATAGCAGTATAGCGTTTTATTGTCGCAGGCGAAGTTTAGTATTATTCGCGAATCGATTTTTTTTTTGTTTTCATCATGCACTTTATCCGGATTACAATAATCTCTGCTATAGTCTTTGAGAGACCGTAATGAAAAATCTAGTAGAGTGAAGATTACTTTTCGAAATTGTTTTTTCGGTTTTATATACTATCGCGATTCTTTCGTTATATATATACCGAGAATATTCGGTGAGAGTAGACAGTCCCCTTGTCCCCTTCCTACGGCAAAACCAACACGAGCGCGCACCGCGTGCGTGAGGCTCGTGCGGGAGGTGATGCAATGCTACTGGCACCTCATTTCGTCCCGACCGAGGCTCACGCACACGGTGCGCGCCTGTGTAGGTTTTACCGTAGCAAGGGGACTGTCTACTCTCACCAAATATTCGCGGTATAGTAGACCGGTTCAAAAAAATCGACTATTCTTTTTCTTTCAATTTTTGCATTGAAATACTTTCGGGGGGCTGAAAAAAGATGCCTGTTAAAAGCGAAGCTCTTAATATTAAGATTTAGAGGTCGCTCATCGTGGATTTCTATTTTCCATTTGAATAGCATAGGACATTTTTTTTTTTTTTTTTATATATATAATTTTGTAGCTCACAAACCAATGAACAAATCCGAATGACTCAAATATATTTTCATAGGAAATTGAACACTCTACAAAAAGCTTCTCTTATCATTTTTTGATAAATTGACTCCTTCCAAAGTTATTGAAGCTCAAATTTCAATTTATAGTTGAGTGAACTATTTTTTTTTTTGTGATTTTTTTTCCACAATGATAGATACATTTTTTAGAGTGTTCAATCCTCTATCAAAATATGTAAGAGTCATTTGGATTAGTTCATTGGTTTGTGAGCTACGAAATTCTGAAGAAAAAAAAATAAAATTCCTATGCTACTTAAATGCAAAATAGAAATCCGCGATGAGCGACCTCTAAATCTTAATATTAAGAGCTCCGCTTTTAACAGGCATCTTTTTTCACCCCGCCCCGAAAGTATTTCAATGCGAAAATTGCAAAAAAAAAGAATAGTCGATTTTTTTTAACCGGTCTAATATATAGGTAGCTGTATTGTGAAATTGAAAAAATACAAGAATAATAACTCAAAAAATGGAAACAATCGTTACGAAGTATTATATATAAAGTTTAGTTTAAATATCATCTGCTATATTAGAAACGCACCTCTATTTAATATCGATCATTCCAGTAGGTGGAAATTGTATTTTATTCTCAAGCCGGGCTGCAGCATGAGACAAAATTGTGTTAATTAAAAGCGAGTGTTTAAACGGCTGTTTAAATGGGGCCAATTTTGTCTTAAAAAAATAAATCTAATTTTGGTTTAAAATACCAAAATTTAATGGACTATCATGAAATACATTGAGCTTAACAGTAATTTATTATAGCCCTGACGATCCATATATCCTTGTATTTTATCTCAATTTTACATCCTCCGCGTGCGCGCTTTGCTCTAGAGGGTGCGTCATCCCCCTTATATTTTATTCCGTTTTTTTAAAACCACGGTATGTGTATCGTTTGTTAAATTTATTATATTATACAGTACTATAGTATAGAGTGTAGACATATTCCGTCGCGTCTACCCCTTGTGTATATATATGTATATTATATTATAATAAAGGCGTATAATCCCTTAATTAATTAGCGTTACTGGTCGTTTGCAGGAGTGTGTCTTGGCGAAGATATAGATCATTTCGTATAGACCGCTGAGATTCTGTATCAACATAAGATTAATTTGTCTGTTAGTTTAGGATATGGAAATATACATTTTTAGTGTCACTGCCCGCAGTGTGCATGATGTTTTCGTCAAATTATCACACGATCCTTATAATAAAATTCGCGTCACTAATATGCCATAAGGTCATAAGCGCCAAAAAATTATTTTTTTTTGCGGATATGTCCAAACGATGTTATATCGCATGAAAAAGATTTTGCCACCAAAAAGACAAAATCTTTTTTTTTTTTTCGGTTACGACCTTATGGCATTAGTGACGCGATATTATATATAATTGAAATTTAACGCTATTTACGCTATATAATTTCAATATATTATACAATTTAACGCAAGTTTCGCCCAACAATATCAACTATAGAATATGAATGCTTTCGGAAGAGAATCGAGAAAGTTTGAATGCAGGTCACCAATAATATTATGTTCTCTGGCTGGTTTTCAATTACAACGTCGCACAGTATTTCACGCACCTCGACTGCAGGAATATCGTGGTATGGAATAAAAAGAGAAGAGAAAAAAAAAAAGAAACTAAAACTCGAAGTTTAGATATGTAAAAAAGTATATAGCCGAAATGTATAATACGATTGCGCAAATTTTGTTTTTGTGATTTAAAAAAATTTGAAATACTTCGAAAATATAGGGAAATTGACATTAAGGAGAGTGAAAAATACAAAGCCATTGATCATATTATTCATACATTCCGTAGTTTATTGTTAAAACATTGATACATGGTTTAATTTCTAATTGTTATGTAATAACAAAAATTCTCGTCTTTTAAAAAGTCGTAGATTACGTTTTTACCGACTCGAGTCAACATCAATTCGTAGATTTCGATCTTACCGACTCAAGTCAGTTTCAAAACCTAGATTCCGCCCTTACCAACTACCATTACCTCTAACTTGAAATAGATTACCGACAGAGTAATCAATTGACAATGTGTTACAAAAACAGGTCGGTAAGTGCATGAGTCCATCTATCATCAAGTCTATAAACCATAAGTAATAATCAAGTAAAATAAATAGAACGAAGATTGTGGTGCGGCGGAAGTGCGGAGGCTGCCTGAGCCTCTCTGAGCAAGAGAAGAGAGGTTATCACGCGAGTGGGGTCCCCTCACATAGTGATTGATCTTCGTAAACAGGTGCATTTCGATTGAACGTTGATTAGTTGGCATTATTAGTGATTCTGCTCTCTATACGCGGGGTCGAATGTTAATGATATAATAAATGCTTCGCGTTATATATTATAATGGCGATTATTTCAATAATCATAATATAATATAGTACAAAGTTGTTAAATATAGGAATAAATAAATAAAAAGCAATAATAAATACACACACACACACACACACACACACACACATACACCGTAGTGAATAATAACATTTAATCATAATATAATATTGGGCTTTAGATATAATGAGTGTTTACAACAACGCCGAGGGTGCGGACGATTGGGTTGAATTTTGTGACAGGCACGCCCGGGCTGCAGCATCTGATTTTGCAAAGGCATTTTGCACCTACGTTAATTTAAATTTGCCTGAAAGCGCTAGAGCAACGCTATCGCATCGTGATTTTTTGCGAAAATTTGTCGACACATTTTGTGAACATTTTGAGTCGGAATTTTTAAGGCGTAGTACCAGGTCACCATCATTTCACGACACGCGACAACAACAACAACAACAACAACAACAACAACAGCCGATCGCTAATGATGCAGATGCTAATAACTCGACGAATAATCAAAACAACAGACCGTCAATTCGCGCATCTTCGAACGAAGAATTTAGCGATTATTCGGAACAGGATGGAGAAGCTGTGTCACCAAAACCCGTTCACAAACCGTTCTTTCGTCGTTTATCATTCAAGGGTTTAAAAAAAGGAAAAGGATTCTTTCACAAACAGCAAAGCGACGAGGTTGAATTATCCCAGAGCGAACACAGGCGGGACAAACACTCTAAGGCAAAATTGTCAAAAATTGTTGTCGAGTGTAGAAAGGAGGGTATCGTCAATTGTCTTATGGGTGAAAACATTGACGGTACACAAAAGTGGGAAAAGTGTAGACTTGCGCTTGTTAAAGCTATAGGTGGCTACATGTTGGAATTTTATTCACCACCTAAAGCAGTCAAGCCAAGAAGCGGAGTATTCTGTTTCAGGATAACAGAAGCTAGAGAAACAACTGCTCTGGAAATGCCAGATCATGAAAACACGTTTGTTCTAAAGGCTGAACAGAATCTGGAATTTGTCATAGAAGCTCACGATTCAAACGACATGCGTTCTTGGCTTGCTACCATTAAATATTGCATGCGCTCCGCGCCCAGTATATCAAACGTCACTGGATCTGGTACTGGCGATTCTGCCACAGACTCAATAGCTCATGGTTCTAATTCTGACGGGGATAGAGCCAGGGCTAATTCGGCTAGTAAAAACACAAGGACTAATTCTTCTCAGGATCAAAGCAACTCGGACGAACAAGGAAACCCGCCTGAATTACCGCCAAGACTTAGACTCAGTAGCAATAGCAATCTCGACCTCTTTCCTTCGCAACAAGAGATGGAGGAACGTAAGCAAGCGATTAGAATAAAAAAAAAAACAGATTCCAAGATTACGGAAACATTGATAATATTAGTGTTTTTTCAAACATTTTTCTAGTTTCAGGTAACGACGGAGATTTAGATCTGTCCAGCAGCTTAAGAGAGTACAGATGGTTTCATGGGACATTACCAAGGTCGGACGCCGCCCAACTTGTTCTACATAGCGCGGCTAACGGTCACGGTGTATTTTTGGTTCGACAAAGCGAAACTAGGAAAGGAGAATTCGTTTTGACCTTCAATTTTCAAGGAAGAGCAAAGGTTCGGTGATTAATAATGAAACTATTGTTTTCTATCAATTTCGGTTTCAAACACGTTTTTCATTCGGTATTTCTATACAATATGCCGTTTGGACAAATTCAAATCATTCATAGTAGTCAGCTTTCTGAGATAAATCCCATAATTCATTCATTCGTACTTCATTACTCGAACAATAATCATTCGGAAGAAACCAAGTTTCACATGAATATTTTAGACAGTTGTGTCTACGGTGTGAACTACGGAAAACGCACTAGATTCATGGAGAGTATTCTGTTTTCAAAGATTTACTCAATTTTTCATAATCGCTAGGTCACTAATCCCATTTTTGTATCCATCATCGAAGCTTCTCTACCAATTTCAACATCTGTGGTTCACACCATGTGCAAATTTTCACTAAATAAGTGTGCCGAAGCCAAACCCTGTAGGTGTAATAGGTTCCATGTAATCCTGTACAAACTAGTCAGCTTTCGTAGATAAATCGCATACTTCATTCATTCGTACTTTATTACTCGAACAATAATCATTCGGAAGAAACCAAGTTTCACATGAATATTCTAGACAGTTGTGTCTACAGTGTGAACTACGGAAATCGCACTAGATTCATGGAGAGTACTCTGTTTTCAAAGATTTACTCAATTTTTTCATAATTATTGCGTTCACTAATCCCATTTCTGTATCTATCATTAAAGCTTCTATATCAATTTCAACATCTGTAGTTCACACCGTGCGCAAATTTGCACTGAATATGTATGTTGAAGCCAAACTCTGTAGGTGTAATAGTTTTCATGTAATCCTGTACAAATGACCAAAACAAAAATTGATTGTATGAAAAATGTGGATTCAAGGTGTATACAAACTTTTAAACAAAAAGGATAGATAGATATAATTGACTAATATGGAACTTTACATTCACAACGACAGCATCTTCGAATGACATTGAACGATCAAGGTCAATGCAGAGTCCAGCACCTCTGGTTTCCAGCGATCCACGACATGCTAGAACACTTTCGTCAGAATCCAATACCTCTTGAATCCGGAGGTACGGCGGATGTGACGTTGACAGAATATGTGGTTGCTAATCCTACCGGTCGTCCTGCGCATCACGCGATAACTGGAGCTGGAAGTCAACAGTCTCAGGAAAGAAGACCGGCAACAGCCCCAGAGCCAAGAGAAGTAAGACTCAGCAGCGGCAGTCTAACCCCTCTTGAGTGATCGCGAGTGGCCGACTCCCACAGTCTGAAGTCTGAAACTACAGACAGTGAGTAGATACACGATAAAGTGAGGACGGTGGTGGCCCTTTTTCAGATTTCAAATCCTGGGGGTAGGTCGATTCCAAACTCAATGTCTAATACGTACCTGGCCATTATATTGAGTCAATTTCATTTTGTTATCTATTTCGCGCTGATACGCGATTTATTTATGTAATTGACCATTTTTTTTCCTCTCATTTATGCATCGATAACATTAATTGCGAAATTTCAAGATATCCAGAAGCTTATCTACTAAATAATCATAAAATGTAGCAAACTTTAATCAACTAACTTGTTTTTTTTTTTTTCTAAATAAGTGATAAACGAGTTTTCGTATCCATACTGAAATAAAAAAATGTTGTTGTTGTTGTTGTTGTTTTAATAAAAGTTAAACTTTGATAGTTTCGATAATAATTCATGGGACGGAAATCTGACCTACACCTGTTGGGAACTTAGATCGTACTAAGCGACGCTTAATGTTAGAATTTTGTAAATATTACTTATAGTTCGATCTCAAAAAACTTTACTATAACACGAAAGAGATGTGTAAACTGTAAAAATATGACAGTGGGGGGAGGGGCTCGCTTTTAAATAAGGTAATACAAAAATGTTTCTGAATGGTGATTTCAATCTAAATAATCGAATTCTAACTATTCAGTTATTATTCTTTTTTTTTTTTTTCAGCTAACTAAGATTTCGCACTTTTAAATGTTTCTAGTTGTAGCATTCATCAAACCTGTAATACTCATGCATTCCCAATCCTAATAATTGCATATTTAATACCATATTGATTACTTACTCAGCTTACAACATTTGTAATCACCTATCAGATAATAAGTTCTGAAATACATTCAAAACGCAAGTACAGGTTTAACTAATTGAAAAAAAAAAAAAAAAATAAAGATTGAGTAACTTATGAACTGAAGCAGAAGAAATGATCATTTATTAAGCATTGTTTAAATATACAGTCGGTCTTTTGTGTCCTGGGCATTTATTTCTTTTCTATACTTGCTTACAAGCCAATATTCTGGATTTTGATGCATTAATCAGAAATGATAATAGTATGAATACGTTAAGAGAGAGAGAGAGTTGCTTGCGCTTTGTGTATACTCTACAAAGGAGTAAGATTCTGAAACGGTTTACGAGGTTTTATGATCGTATTAAATAGGTGCAGACTCATGGCGGACCAATAAGAGCTCGTGCCGAGTCCCTGGAACGTTTAGAACAGCAGAATATTGCAGAACAACAACTACAAGTGGCAGGTTCAGGCTCATCGGGTAGCAGGGCAGTGCAAAATACTTATAGTTTTCTTTGACGCTGGCTCCGGAGCAACATACTATCTGGCTATCATCCGGTCAGCCCATCCGACTGATAATATTCTATACTCTCTCATTTAATGTAAATAAAAAACCGGCATCTACACAAGTAACGCAGTTTATAAAATATTATATATATATTATATATATATATATATATATATATATATATATATATATCAAATGCTTGAATCATTATTATTTTACTTTACATTTATATTAATGTATTTTTTTTTTATTTTTTATTTTTTAATTTTTTTCTTATTATTTTTTCACATAGATTTTCATCGTGTTTTCCCATTGCTCAATACCGACTATAATATATTTAAAGACTATTGATTACAAATATAGAAACACTTGAGTACTTTCTTATAAGTTTAATGCAGTTTATATTACATTCTTATTATATGTATTACGTTGTTTGACTTCGACAGTATATCAATTTACAGTATACAGATAAATAAGGTACTCCGGTATAAGTATATACCTATATTTATTACCTTAGTGTAAAAACAATAATTCGTCAGCTTCAGATACAATAATAATGCTTTACAAATATTGGGGAATTGAATCAAACAATTAAGAAAAACAGGAAGTTATTTCAACAGATTTTTTTCTACGTATTGTTTTTTTTTTTTTTTGTTTGTTTCTTCTTCTGTTTATATTTAAACGATAATAATGAAGCGCCTGTGCTCGATTAAATTGTAGAAATTGTGCATAAAAATAAATACAATTTTACACAATTTATTAACACCATTTATACATGTGATATCCACCTGTATCCATGTAACTATCATTATACATAATCATATGCTCAAACGTTAGATCTACTAACATCTAACTTAAATATAAATTAACGGTCTGCATTTTCTCATAAAGTCGTCTCTTTTAGAGCGCCATTTCTCCAATATGTCTTTTGTGAATATCCCTCTATTAAATATTCCTTATTGTTATGAAAATTTACTGGTACGCAAATGTTTGCGTTTTTCATTCTCTTCCGTAATATTTTTTGCGGCGACTATTTTCGTCGTGATTTATGCTCATAAACGTGATTTTTCCATTCAAATATGAAAATATCGAGCATTAGAAATGAGATATACACAGTAAGTTTGGCAATTAGTCATATGCTTTGCATTGGAATAATTTTAAACATCAACCGATAGTATCAATAAGATAGTACCAACGATTTGAAGTTTTAATCGAGAATGATAAGGGGTGATGCTGACATATGAGTAGTTATTTTTATCTTAAATATCGAGCATTGGAATATTCAATATTAAAATCTGACAGAGAGGGACCAGATACTCGGATGGTAATACGCCTATATTACTAATAAATCATTTTCAGATTTAGAAATGCTATATAATTTATTAACTAAACTGCCGTTATCATATTTTCTGAAATTTTTCAAAATACAATGTGACTAGTTATCAAACAAGTTGACATTCATTCCTGATTCCAATTAATGTAGACAACCGTCAGTATGTATTACAAGATCGCATCATAACTAGGAAAAGAATTACCATGAGAGTATAAATTCAATCAACGATGAACCACTCGCGCTTTGTCGTCGGACGATAAGAGTAGCTTTCTTATCTACCTATGCCAGGAAACAACTGTTATCGACCGCCGACAAAGACGCGTGTGCTTCTAATGCAGGAGTAGCTTAAATCTTTTATAAAAATTAACCATTTTTTGTTACCATAATCCCCTGATTTAACGGTCGATCTTAGAAGTAGTCGGTTTTCGTGCGCGTTTTAGAGTCAAAGAAAGAAGCCTATTCACCAGTTCCGGACGATCAAGACCGCTGGCTTCCCACAACTGCGGATAGACACTGCTCGGTGTGAAACCGGGCAGGCTATTTATTTCGTTAATTATTATCTTGCCCTCGTCCGTATAGAAGAAATCGATTCGTGAGAGAACTGCGCATCCCAAAATGCGGAAAGCCTTGCTGGCAATTCGTTGCATTTCTTCGCTAACTCCTTCTGGTAAATTTGCCGGTACAATTAGTGGCGCGGTACTTCCATTGATGTTGTATTTACTGTTGTAAGTGTAAAAATCACCGCTGACAATGACTTGGCCACAGAAACTTACGTCAGGATTATCAGTCCCCAATATTGCTACCTCGATTTCACGAGCTTTGATCGCGGTCTCGACCAGCACCTTATCGTCATAACTGAAAGCAAACGCTAGTGCCTTCTGGAAGCTCGCCAAATCCTCCACTTTGCTCACACCAAGCGATGAACCGAGACTTGCGGGCTTGACGAACAGTGGTAATCCCAGCTCGTCAACAATGGCATTAAAATCTGGTTGGGAGGATGAAGTGCGGAAAAGAGTTACCCAAGGGGTAACCGACAAGCCGGCATCACGGAGCACCCGTTTCGTCATATCCTTGTCCATGCACACTGCTGAACCCAGCACACCGGAACCAACAAAGGGGATGTTCAGGACACTCAGCAAACCTTGGAATGAACCGTCCTCTCCTGACGCACCGTGCAGCACCGAAAATGCGACATCAATTAACGGCAGGGTCTGGCCATTGGTCATGTCTATCAACTGGGCGTCTTCATGACCGGGTAAAACGGCAAGGTAACGTTTTGCCGGGGCTAAAGATATCCGCGCCGGATCTTGGGAGTTGATCAGGTAATCAGCCTCATCGCAGAGAAGCCATCGCCCCTGTTTGTCGATGCCGATCAATGTCAGGTCATAGTGATTTCTGTTGATACACTTGACAATGGTCATCGACGAACGTAGGGAGACCTCATGCTCGGGAGATTGGCCACCGAAAATTATCGCTAAACGTATTTTCCCATTTCGTCGATGCTCCATTATATCTGCTTTGCTAACTGAAATAAAGTATTTGGTCAGATGGATGTGTCA
Source organism: Tenthredo mesomela (assembly GCA_943736025.1). NCBI lineage: Eukaryota > Metazoa > Arthropoda > Insecta > Hymenoptera > Tenthredinidae > Tenthredo > Tenthredo mesomela. The sequence continues at coordinate 3,664,843 of OX031020.1, read as the reverse complement.
AGTACTTAGGTATACGAGCGAAACTTTCTTATATGCACACTACGCTAGTAAAGTACTTTTGCGCCATCTCGTGTCTCTTTTTTTAAACTTTGAGTAGGTCGAAGCCTCAGTCTCATACTATGTTATGAATGGATTTCAATAAGGATTCGTTACTAAATAAAATGAAAAAGAAACAATCTAGACATAAGTGTTGTGTTGTGAATTGTGGAAATATAGAGGGTGAAAGTCCAGAATCACAATTTTACCGTTTTCCTGGACATTCTTACGAATTAAAGTGGAAAAGAAAATGGATTGTAGCAGTGCGTCGTCAAAGGTAATTAATTTTCTTTTTTTGATATTGAATCATTATTAAGTGCATAAAACATATAATAATCAGTGGCGTAACGGAGATGCTTCGGGCCCCCCTACCAGATTTTTCAAAGGCCCCCCCCCCCCCTCGTATTTAATGAGACTCCTGCTTAGCAATATTTTATATTTTCTACATTTAAACAGAAGTTAACCTCACAGGCGGGGGGCCCCCAGGAGCGGTGGGCCCCCCCGCATTGCGGGGGCTGCGGGGTCCTCCGCTACGCCACTGATAATAATTACCGTTTTGTTAAAAAAAGAATATTTAAAAAATAGTGAGGTGAAAAACGTTAAACTTTTATATGTAGTTTTTTCATAAAAAATGTAGTGTCATAAATACAAAGTAAAATATTTAGTTTATTAAAATTACGAAATACTAATTTGTTCATATGATCCTACAGTCATTTTATTTTATATTCTGAGTTAACCATGAAATTGAAGGAATATATTTGTTATAGAAAAACTACATAAAAGCTGAATTTTTTTTTAGTTTACCATTTTTTAAATATTTTTTTTCTAACAAAATGGCAATTATTATATGTTCTATGTATTCAATAATAATTTGATATCTAAAAAAACAAAATCAATTACCTTCGACGACGCACTGCTACAATCCATTTTCTTTTCCTGTTTAATTCGTAAGAATGTCCAGGAAAACGGTAAAATTGTGATTCTGGACTTTCACCCTCTATATTTCCACAATTCACAACACAACACTTATATCTCGATTGTTTCTTTTTCATTTTATTTAGTAACGAATCCTTATTGAAATCCATTCATAACATAGTATCAGACTGAGGCTTCGACCTACTCAAAGTTTAAAAAAAGAGACATGAGATGGCGCAAAAGGCTGCGTGCCAAAGATACTATTTACTAACGTATAATAAATTGTCGACAAAAAGTGTTGGCAACATAATCTTTATGGAAGGGACTGGCTTATGCCAAAGGTGTCATACGTATTGGAAATATTATGGACGGAAGGGTCAGAACCCGATGAAAGACGCAACAGACCTATATCAGCAAGCAGGGTATCAACTCTCTCCCAAGTGCTATATGCGATTTTATGCCGACGCGTGTTAATATATACCCAGATAACAAAATGCCCGCACAGTGCGCGCACTGTGCGCGCACGCGTGCGAGTTTATCCGCACGGCGTGCGCTCACTGGATGAGACAGATGCGTCCTCAATTGAGGGGCATATCGCTCGCACGTCGTGATGCCGCACGTCGTGCGGGCATTATGCGAGTCACGTCATGCGGTAATATTGAGGGTCGTAAAAATGCTCCCACTAATAAATTATTATTTAGTGTTATAAGTCAATGAAAATAATATTGTATTCAATCACGGATGCACAATTTTTATTTAAATGAAATAGTCATAAATACATAATAATATGTCAAGTTCTAAAAGTATGCAATACAATTTGTCATTTCAAATCTAATTTCTCATAATGAATCAATTTCCCGTATATATTAAAACGCTACCGAAAATGTAAATGTTATAATCAGAAGATGGAGCATTTCAGGCTCAGAATTTCTTTATTTAGACGTTGTTTTATAACAGCTTGTTTGCGCAATTCACACGGAAGAAACTATTTTCAAATCGAAAATATTTAGCACGTCACTCAAAAATACGTTTATTCTTGATTCGAGAATACGTATATAATGTATAAAGATTACCTTGTTAATATATGTACATATATATAAATATTACCTTGTTAATATATGTACATATATATAAATATTACCGTGTTAATATAATATATTATATATATATATATATATATATATATATATATATATATATATATATATATATATATATATATATACATATTGGGGTGTGCCAGAAAGAACTTTTTTTCTTTCTTTAATCTCCCGCATCAAGAATCAAAGTGGTTTTATAAAATAAAAAGCCTCGCTAAAGGAGGGCACTGAGAAAAAATGCGAAGTAGTGTCTTACTCGACCAGAAGTCATACTGATGAGGCACCTGTTAAACTTGATTATCAGCATTCCCCTTTCGGCAATTGAAATATTACATGACATTCAGCTGTTTCAGCATGTGGTATAATAAGTAGAAAATGAACACGAATTGTTAAAAATTAAGCTATGAACATGTACTTTTTTTCTACTTTTCTTCTCGAAACAGCATTTTTTATTAGTCTATTCCCCGTACCACCTTGTGATTTTATTCAACTTGCTGTGAAATTTCACCTCGCGAAAGGGGGTTTCGATCAATTGAGTCTAGGAGGTGCCTCGATCACTATGATTTCAGGTCGATTGAGACACGTTTGAACATTTTTTGTCAGAGCCCCCCTTCGACGACGTTTCTCATAATACATGAATGCACTCATTTTTTACATGGGAAACGAGAAATTAAAAGAACAATTTTTTTGGCAGACCCTAATATATACCTTAAAATCAACTTCAAATAAACTTTTGAACTTATCACGAAAAGTTCACATTCAAAGTAACTTATCATAAAACGTTCGAACTCAAATGAACTGACAGATAAATTTCACAACTCATGAAAAGATAACATTTGAATTAACGTGTTGATAAACTTTGGAACTTATTACTAAATGTTAAAACTTGAATGAGCTTATAAATAACATCATTCTCCGTTCTTCTCTCGGAATTGTCCGCATATACAAACGGATCAGGAATTTTCTCTTCAGGTTCCACACATTCATTGGAGCTTGAACTTGAATCTGCCGGATCGACAGTGCCTTCGAAGTTTTCAGTCCTATTACGAATCGTGGACAAGCGTCGTCTTTTATGTCTCGAGCTGAGAGTTGTAAAACGTTTGAATTTGTTATCATCCATGTTCTTCTTTGAGTCATCTCTTTTAATGGTACAGCAAGCGGGGCAGCAAAACCATCAAACGCAGAAACTTCCAATTTCTCATATTTGTCGATGAGTTTGTATACATATATATATATATATATATACACTCAATAAAGGTGAGAGAGGAATCAGACCACGGTACCTAGATGTTTATGGGAAATAAAATTTGAAAAATTCATTGAATGACATATTTTAAATATGAGATGTGGTGTATTTTTCATAGCTGTATTTTAGACTTGACATTCGAAAAATCCGAAATTCTTGAATTGCAGGAAAATTCACGAAATTATTATTGTATCAATTTTTCTCATCAGAATTTTGTTCTGAAATTTATAATTTTCCCGAAATTCACTCATTTTTATCTATTTTTTTGATTGAATGAATATTTTCCGGAGCGAATCGAAGGTGATTAGCTGAAAAACTTTTTTATAGTTGCTCAGCAACAAATTTAGGTCAACAATTTGATTTGCATAATTCTTTTGACACAGAACATACAGCACATTCATTTACCGTTGAAGAATATGAAAATTTACGAAAAAGTGAGGTTATGATATGATATAATAAGAAAAGGATTGTGTGCTTACTAGCAGATCTTTTTTCGGCACGGACACTTATAGCTATAACTTGCGATGAAAGAGGTGAACTGCAAGCACGCAGATAACCATATAATTCAATTTTATATATTAACTCTCTAGAAGTGAAAGAAAGCCGGTGACTGCAAATGACTGCAAGAAGGAGTCGACTAGTCAAATCAGTGTCTTAACTTATTCAAATACGTAAATCATTCGGTGTATAATACGTATTACGTATTATACGGAAAAATAATTTTTTTTTCGAAGAACATGGCTCAAGATATTTCGCTGCTAATTTTCACAAGAATTGACGCTGCAAAGATATTTATCAGGAACTCTTAAACTGTATTTAATCGCACACTGACATCATGGTGCCCGCACGCCGTGCGTCGCATTAGCGATCATATACGTGATTGTGTGTCCCCGCACGCGTGATGGTCAGGTGCGACTCATAACGCTCGCACTTGTATATGCGTCACTTCGTGCGAGCGAGAATGGTGCATCCTCGCCCGCACGACGTGAGCCGCACGTTGTGATTGTAACGTGCGTCGCACAATTGTTATCTGGGTAGGTGATCTTGTTTGTTCTCGACAACTCTGTTACCTTGAAAGTTTTTGACGTGAACTCCTGAACAATTCTGATGGAATTTTGAATTCTTGATTGACAACTTTGATAGTAACAAGAGGTAAGCAAAGAGAAAGGGCTATGACGTATGTCAGACACACCTACGTCACAAGTCCACGGAGAAAAGGTGGTCAAGTTGTTGAAAATAAAAAAAGCAATAAAGTTGCCAAATAGAAGAAATGACGTTAGATATATAAGAAAAACAGGCCCACGGCAAATATTGTAACCATTCGGAAAATGACATGGTGATCGGATTCGGAGAGTTTTGTGCGCAAAGGCCAAATCGACAGGCTAGTCAGTCCCTTCCCTTCTCATGTTATGTAGCCAGCGTTGGCTGGAACATGTGTTAGAACGTTATAACGATAGCAAAGCGTGCAGTGCTTAAAATATTTTTTATATGTGCATGAAAGAATAAAGAAAGACGAAAAAGCACCCGAAGCCAAACGTTAATGCCAGAGCAAATTTTCAGACCATGATTGAGCTGTAAATTCAGATTGTTTTGGATAAAGTCAGCGGTAAATGGAAAACACGTTATTAGTGTTATTACCAAAAAATGCTACCGTAGATAATTATTTCGGATCGAAACAATAGACTTCATGTAATACACTACATTTATACCGTGGTTCAAAATAGGGTAAATCGAGTAAACGAAGGGTATAATATTATGCACTCATCAATTTTTATGTACACAAGATTTCAAGATTGAAAAAGATTGAAGATGCTTTAAAAGATTTAACGAGGTTTTAAGTAATATTTTATGAAATTTTCATTGATTTCCAGAGATTTCGTAAAATTTCGAATACTGGGGTCTCAATGATTTCACAAAATGTCAAATAAAATGTCAAATGATTTCATAAATTTGAAAACATTTCAAGAAATTCCCGATTATTTCGTCAGATTTCGTCATACTTCAAAGATTCCGAAATATTTCACGAGGTTTACGGAGTCGTGGACACCGCATATTTCATCGGCGATAAGCTTCTCAGGGATTGTTGACCAGTTTTAATCAGTTACGAAATCAATGGGCGTTTATTTATTTTCACTTAGCCATGAGATCTCAATGTTTTTTAGCCACTAACATAGTATATAAGTGTTCTAACTGATACATGGAATTCAATTAGCACACTATATAATTTTCTGTATTAATAATATTTCTTATCGTATCCCAAATCACGCGTCCGCAGTCTACACATGTACCTAAATGACTGGCTCAACCTAAAACTATATTAGCTATTTTTTACTCACGAATTAAAATTTCTTCCAAAATTAATTTTCTCAATCTACATATTATCTATGCGCAGAATAATTATACCCAAATAATTCATTATTATTTTCTAAAGTCACCGATCGAACTTCGAGCGAGTATTCAAATTTCATTACTTCTAATCAGTATAATGATCACAATTTCCATTTAACAGATTTTGTTTATTCAATATAATATGGCTGAACTGTCACACGTTACTCAAAATATTCAACAAAATAAGTATAACTATCATTAAGGTGGTTCTTCACCTACAGTCCCACCAAACGTGGGTTTGAGAGCAGATTTTGAGTGATTCTCGATGGGGAAAAAGAGTTTTTAAGCTATCCGTCTCACATTTTGCCACAGCATTCTTCACGTCATTCCTCAACGTGTTACGGAAACTTTTTCTTTTATCTAGAAATTTTGCATTTTTTTGAACGAAAAACTGTCGGAAAAAACGGCCGAATTTGACATTTTATCTTGAAATGGCCACCATTTTGTTGATTGTCATCGAAAAAAAAAAAATCCTCCGTAAATCTCTACAGTTTTTCATACTGATTGATAGACCTTTTGGTTTTTCCCTGTCAGACAATTTTTCGAGGAGTAGGACCTTCCACCATCAGGCGCTATTTTTTTCAGGCATTATTTTGCAGTGGCCAAAAATATTGTATAAAAAATAAAAATAAAACATTCAAAAATATTTTTATATACAACATAAGTCATCTGAATAAACTAAAAAAAAATTAAACTGATTATCGAATTTTATTTAGAAAACAAAAAATTATGAAAATAAGCAATTTTAATGCCCGTCAAACTAGAATGGTCTCTTAAATTACATATATTATAATTCAAATGCACTGTCAAATCGTAGAAATTAAAAGCAGAATAAAACAAGGAGTTGGATTAATAATTAGAAAAACGATTTCAATTTGCTTGTGCTGACCGATCCGTCATTACAGTTTTGAAAAATTGTTCTATGACTACATTACCCGAATTCTGACATTCCGTTCCAACGATCTTCCCGCCATCAATTAGTGGCAACTGCATTGTATGATTTGGAAAAGTCGATAATAACTCATTGTCAGAGTAGGAAGTTGTGCAAATTTTATTCATTGTTTCGTATTCAAAATCCATTATCATCATTCACACCACTACAGTGTTACACACTAAACTGTTATAGTACAATCTGCTTCTCAATTCTGGCAAGATTTTTTTTTTTTTTTTTTACATAATCCACTTCCACTGCCATAAATAAAATGTGGCCTGAAGTCATTGGCACGCGAACCATCCACGAAAATAGCACGCAATTCCCGCCCGAGAAAAGTTGACGGAAATGAGCTAACGATTTCACAGACAATAATATATGTAGGTACCACCAGCGATATAAATTTTTTTTATTTTTGTTCCAATCAAAGAACGGTGTGAGAGATTGAAAAATTTAGGTTCCTAACGTCTTTCGTATTTGGTATGGATATTGCGAGGAAGATTTTTCATTTTTGAAAGCTTCGACCGAGCGACAAACCGTTTCGGCACTATTCAAAATATTCTTTAAACACTCTGATGATCGACTATGCTAGTTGAAAATTTATTTTTATCCTCATACCACGCCTTTCCAGTTACTTGCTAAAAAATGAGCCATATATCTAAAGTTTTTTCTTATATATTTAGAAAATCTTTGAGAACTAGAGTCGAGTAACGTATAATTATACCCAAGCCAGAATTGTCCTTTTGAAAAGAAATAATTTTTTGAAAGAGCAATGAATGACTATAATTTATGAGAACTAAGAGGTATGATATTTTATAATTTTTGTTGCTGTTTCAGATAAATGATGAAATCGAAAAAAAAAAAAAAAAAAAATTAAAAAAAAAAAAAAAAAATCAAAAATTCAACGTTACTTACGCACTCTCTAATTTTACGCAAATTTCCATTTTATCAATATCTGGAAGAACTTACCATAAATATATTCGTTAAAATTTCTATGAAAATTGTGATTTTCTTTTTTTCTCCGAAAATGCTATCTCGTGGAATAAATCTGTGTTATATATGGATTAGTTTATCCGTCGATGAACACTACTAGGTGTATAATACTCCGGAGTGTGATAGGTCTAGACACATGATGTGCGAGGTACCCCGCTCTAAAGTTATATATAAGTAAGCACGTGTAACTTTCGTGACATCAAACGGTTTCGTAATGTTGTTGAATCAATTAATTCTCGAACTCTGTGTAATATATTCACGCGTGGACACGAGTTAAATTTTCTCAAAGTTTTTAGGACGGTCTATTTTAAAATCGTCAAGCTGCTAATTCGCGTAATAAAATAACGCGATAATAGCGAGAGGGGTGGGTTGGTCAATTATTAACAAATAAAATAATTAATTTCGATCCTGATGAAAAATTAAGTTTCGGTGTCACGGCCCAACTAAGTAACGCGGGCCCTCGAGCCACTTGTTAACTACGTTCCGTACCTACGCATATATAAGAACACGTATTGAATAATCCTGGAATACCTATTGATGGAAAATGAGAAAGTAAAATATCCGCTCCATGGTCAAATATTGTTACATTTACGTCAGAGTTACCTTGCATTATGGAAATAATGAAAATTGTCTATGTAACTGGATATTTATTACAGCTGTTCAATTATGAAATTGTACAGTTCTTCCTGCTGATGTATATGAGGTATTCCACGTGAAAACGAAAGTGATCTGACTTTGCGATTTTCGATTTCGAAATAAGATTTTTTTGCGTTACTTTCCACTAGCGAAAACCGTACCCCGAAAGGGTTTTTTAATTGCAGTCATTGACTTTGATTTGTCAATTAAACTTTTTTTTTTCTCAAAAACGTCGTGCTTTGGGGTGAAAATGACCCAGATATAAAAAATGTTCATTTCGAATCGAACTTTTCGAAAAAACATTTTTCAGAACCCCCACCATCAACGGTCATAGTAGATATTCGAGTTTAAACTCTAAATTTGGAATTGCAAAAAAAACCGGCCATTTTTGATTCTGGATTATATTTGGTTTTTTCTCAATTAGTATACAAAAAAAAAAAAAAAAAAAAACGTAACTATCAAGTCCCTAACAAATTTGGTACGAATTTTCCTCCTTTATTTTTCTAAATAAATGGCTGCAATTGAAGAACCCTTTGAGGTATGGTTTGAGTTTGTAAAACGTGATGCAAAAAAAAAAGAAAAAAAAATATTTGGATCGAAATCGAACATCGCAAGGTTGGATCGTTTTCGTTTCCACGTGGAATGCCTGATATGTATCTACTGTCGGCGCAAAAAGGTTTGGCCCCTCTGTTTGAGTGATCATAACTTCTACAGGAAAATTGGTAGAGCATCGAGTTTGGAAAGATCGGAAAGCGCCAAGTTTTCTGCGTCTAATGGTTGTTCGCAAATTTCCGTGTAAAAATCGTGAAAGCCGTTATGATCTCCGAAAAGTTAAAGAACGTAGTTTTTCGGAGTCCATCGCCGTACGTCAACTTCAACTCGCCAGGTGCAAAAAGGTCCAATGGTGCGATTTGGGGAACGGATCGGTACGGACGAACCTGAGCCAGCTTAAAATTATCCTCAGGATATACACTTTTTGATTCCGTAATCAGTTTTTGGTTCGCAATAGCGGACTTCCAGTAATCGACGTCAACAATTTTTCAAATTTGCGCGGGGCCGCCTGTGTCCCCTAGCTGCTTTCACGATTTTTACACGCCAGATATCTGTTAGTCGTTTAATTCAAGCCGTCGTAATACCGAAAATTTCAAACAAAAATACTCTTGATATCAAATTTTATTGTGGAAACAAGTAATGTTGTTGCGTTCGGCGAAAATTCAATTTCTTTCTCTGTGTAGTCAGTTGCCTACATGCCGGCGCCTAACGCGATATTTTAAGCGGTCGTATCTCGTGACCGGTGCTTCGGAGGCCACATGTTCTATAGGTCAATTTCCTCGCAACTTGACCCCCTCTATTACCCTCTTCATATTTTGCATTTAGTTCTGAGACATCCTGTATATATACCCATTGCGCAATTATTGTCTATGATCTTCCAGACTGCGATGAAATATCGAATCCTAAACTACTCTGTAATCGTGGGAGGGGTGAGAATCTCGAGATTGATCACCTCATCAATATTCTAGGAAATGGATGGATGATTGAATTGATGGAATCTCTGATAATATCAGATATCGCCTAAGAAACGTAATACTGACATGTAATACCTACATCGATTGATAATTACGTAAACGATTATCTAAATATCATTATCATGCAAATTTAATTGTCCGGAATAATTTTTTCAAATGTTTAATTTTTATTGGTATCAGTAGGATTTTTCTAATCTGATATCACAGCCTATATCGAGGGTTTACTAACGCAACCTCGTAACTCGATTTCCAAAGTTAACTCGTATCTCAGAAATTCACTAAAAAACTAAGCTTAAAATATTTTCCATAGTATAATTATTATTTACATCTATAAAAAATCGATAAAACTTTCAAATCGGCAACAAATAATCAAAGGTTTTTGATTTGGTTTGTCCCAATAAAATATTTTTCGTCTCTTCTGTAAACCAGCATTTCTGAGTTACGAGGTTGCGTTAGTAAACCCTCGATATACCACTATGCCATTTACTAACTCAGTCTTATGAAAATTTATCACGATATATAAACTGTTTACACGTGGTTTCAGCGTGACAATTACATATATATATATGAGCCTGAATAAAACGAGTACTAATTACCCATTCGCTTATCGCTATTTATCAGCGTAATTATCTACAGTTGGAAATCGTTACTGTGTCAAAGTTTTATTGTTAGCGATATCAGATAAACCTAACGCTAGGTATATAAAAACACTTGAACGATCTTCAAGGGGGATCGTATGGGTTGTGAAATTTTAAAAATATTGATCTTCAATTCTTGGCATTTTTAGATAGCTTTATATTTTATGCCTATTATAAACTTAGCTTGCGAAGACTACGTTTTTCTAAGTGGTGATATGCATATGATATCTCAAGAACCACACCACCGATTTCAATATTTTTTCTTTCTTTTTCTCAAATACGTAGCAATTTTAATAGCTGAAATGTGAACTGATTAGAAATTAGGTTGAACAGATATCATCAATTATACTGTATAAAGAACAGGAAAAAAGTATGTTATTTTCCAGATTTTTGCGGTTGAAATCAGCAATTTCGTATTCTTAAAAAAAAAAAAAAAAAAAAGTTTTCTTACATTGTAGATAAACTCTTCAAATTCCAGAATCATTCTGTTTTTTTTTTTTTTTTTTTTTTTGTTTCAAACTCTCCGTTTTGCTGAAATCATGTTAACCATCGACGAAAGTAGGAAAAATTTTGCAGCCTTCACTGATTTACCAGTGAAATCTCACTGATTCAACCAGTGAATTCCACTGATTCAACCAGTGAATTCCACTGATTCAACCAGTGAATTCCACTGATTCAACCAGTGAATTCCACTGGTTGAACCAATGAAAAACTTGGAAGTTCACTGATCTACCAGTAAACTTTCTACTCACTGGTTGAATCAGTGAAATTCCACTGATTCATTTTAAGAGAGTACGACTCCAGCAATTTGAAAAAAAAATTTACTATGATATCATACCAACCATTTTTTGATTTTCTTTCCTACTAAGTTTGAGAAAAAAATTTTCGTTTTATAACCCACAATTCCCCACTGACGTAAGTCTTGTTACAGTTTTTTTTTTTTCGACTGTCATCATTATGTACGGAGGTGTAGAAAAATTGTTATCATACATCAGATAGATTTGATTCTAAATATTTGACCATTGGTGATCATTGGTAGTTATTAAAATTGATATGTCAATGACTGTGACTATAATCGATAGGGGTAAATTAAATCAACGAATGAATGAATTACTATTGAAATTAATACACGCAAAAATTAAATCATTTAATACTGCATCGAGGGGCTAGCAGCTCTTGAAGTCACTGCGTCACTGTAGACTGAAATCAATCGGAAATCAGTCAAGAAATCATTGAAATCATTGAAGTCAGTGCAATCATTGAAATCTATTGACTTCTTTTTCTTAAAATCATCCTGTGAAGTCAACTTGAAATCATTTGAAATCAATGAGAAAATTCAATCAAGTCTGACTTCACTTTGCAGTCATGGTCGAGTTGTTAGCCCCTCGAACTGCATAGAATAATATGAAAACGACCGAACAACAGATTTGAAAATAATAACACAATCACAGAAAAATCATACAAGCAATGATTAATCCAAGCTGTTTAACAATATAACAAATTGCAGCTATGAGATGGATTATCGAAAAAAAAGGCTACATGAAGAATGAGAAGGTCCGCAGGCACATATATAATTGAACAATGCGACAAATCAGCTATTCCGAAAAAAATATGATTCATTTCCGTGTTAAAATAAAGCGGATTTTGAATTATGTTACGGAAATAAATTATACTCTCTTAAAAATTGAGTAGTCTAAGTTATTTCGTACCTTCTATTGAAGTGAGTACACCGTTTGTCCCGTTTGTGCGAATCATTTCAAGACTAGTCAACGCTCATAAAATATGTCAGTGTACCTCCCACGAACTCTTATGCGGTATTGAATAAATTTGTAAGAAGGTTTTCACGCTGCATAAGATCGTGATATTAGAAGTAGGAGAACTCGATTTATCGAAACTAGGACATCCATCTTTTCCAATTGCGATAAAGCTTCGCCGATTGCTCAAGATGGATGTGATATTTTTGATAAAACAAACGTTTTATTTTTAACTTGTAATAAATTCGCATCTCGTTATAAATAAAAATCGTAATAAAAAAATGTTATTTACAAAAGTTTGACGTCATGAAAATTGGCATATATATCAAACACGTAATAGGTTCGTGTAATTCTACGGATTTGAAAAATTTATCAAATATATGTTACCCTCGTTTCTTTGAATCCGAACAATTCAATTTCTATTTCTTATAGTACCTACTGCAGCTGAAATCGTAGTTTTTGATAAAAACTATATGGGATATTAATACTACTACTTGAGTAACTCGGTCTTGTAATCCGACACGAAGAACCTCAGTGATTTCTATTACAAGCTAATCAGATATACGACGATACTGATAATTTTTTCTAATTATGATAGATCCGATTTCGACGCTAGAATTATCAATGTCTTTATAACGATCGTCACCCGCGGAGGACAAAATTGTTTAATTAATGTCCCGATATGTAGTGAATCTGATTTCGAAAAAATTTCACCTATTTATTAATAATTACTATGCACAATAAAAAGCTGATGAAAATATAATGATTAAGAAATATACAGAAATGATCGAATTGTTTGCATATCTTTTGTTTTTTATGCCTCTTTGAATTATCGTTTCGGATGTTCCATTTACAAGGTAACCAAGCGTCTATCGAGTACATAATTATTATCCAGATTATTGATATGAGAAATAGACAGTGAAGACGAATAGTCATGAATTGAGACAGAAGATTAAATCGAAGATTAATTACTGTCGTTATTAATTTTAAAACGTCAAATTCTGGCTTTAGTGAATAAATGGATAGCCTAGAATCAGTCACAAGTACGACACCGAAGATTATTGATACGATTGAAGTATAAATCGATTATAATGCCCCCAAGCGTCGGCTAACACGAACATATTAACGATAGGTGACAGCTGTAGACAACAAATTATATAATTAATACAGCCTGATAAGAAGTAGACGGTGAAATTATGATATCATTTATAGGCGGAAGCCCGATTATATCCATTTGAAATTATTCAAAAACTATACTATGTGAAAAAGAGGCTGCAGAAGTATCTGTATGGTAATAAGAATTGGTCAATGTGCAGTATGCATGAAACTGTATTTCTAACAATATGCATTTTGTGGAAATACAATTTTTGACAATGTAGATATTAGGGTGCTTTTTTTGAAACGAGTATTTTTTTTTTTTTTTTTTTTTTGCAACTCCCCATCGAAAATCTCGTTGTAGACGTCGGAAAGGGAATCCTGTCCAATTTTTAGCTCTTTATTCCAATTCCAGCACTCGCGCTTTTCTTTTTAAGTTTTCCCATGTTAAAAGCATGTAAACATTACGACTTTTTCTTTCGCCGCGCAAAACTCAGCCGCATTTCAATGGATTGTTCTCATCCAAGATTCATTTTACAGAGAATTTAGTGTTCTTCAAAAGTGCCATTGGTAGTTTGGATGTGGTTTCAACCGCTGCACTTGTGTGAGCCTCCAAAGTCAATTTTATGCATAATTCTTCTTTCTCGCTGTCGGCGAATAAACAGTTGGACTTGGAGAAAAAAACTTCCGAAAAATTTTGTAGGAAATTTATTTCTGTACAAAAAAAGTCCAGTACATAAAGTCTCTCAAACCAGTATTTCAAAAGATATAAGGACTTTGATTTTTTTAAACATAAAATTCCAACAAAATGTCAAGTTCAATATTTTCAAGTCAGTCAAACTATCTCGGGCACTTTTGAAGAACACTAAATTCTCTGTAAAATGAGTCTTGGATGAGAACAATCCATTGAAATGCGGCTGAGTTTTGCGCGACTAAAGAAAAAGTCGTAATGTTCACATGCTTTTGGCATGGAAAAACTTAAAACGAAAAGCGCGAGTACTAGAATCGGAATTAAGGTGCTTTCCTAGGCAATTCCACCAGTCCTGAAAACATCGTGAAAAAATGTGATATTAAACGGAATATCTCTGCCTGGGCATCGAAATCAATGAAACAAAATACGTCGCGCAATTCTATGTGCGACTCCGAACATGTACAGCCCAAAAAATGTTCGTTTTGCGCGAAAATAGAGAAGATATCCATGAAAAACGTTTCTAAAACCGTTGAATGAAATACAATTTACATTGTTATTATAAAAAAAGTTATTCATTATGAATTGAGCGTGTCTTTTTGGGAAAACGCAAACGACAAGTAATCTTTCAGACAGACATAACTTTATCGCTCGTCTTCGCTCGTTCATTAGATTTTTTTTTTATTGGATTGCTTATCTCCCAACGAAAAAAAAAAACGTGGTCGACGAACTTGCGCATTTTTGCGCGAACGGAGATATGATTTTTTTTCTGAAGCCGTGCAAATTTCGACGTGGTATTTTGGTATAAGGGGGTTTTCGGGGTCGCTGATTTACATATTATTTCTGAACTTCTTTCATTTCTAGTTATTCGTTGAGGATGAATAAGCATATGTCTTCAATAAATTATTGTGTACATTGAATAAAACATAGTATAATATGTCACAATATAGTAGTGTCACCTAGTATAGTGAGATCTTTTGTTTTCGCTCGCTGTTTATTCTATTCACGGGCTAGTTTCGGCTCCGAGGAATGTAATCCCATATTATTCACTGATTTCAGGAACTGCAGACATGAGAGAAACACAGCAATTGACAAGGAAAGAGATATTCCGCATAATTAAGAATACTATTATGCTTCTCAAACTGTGGACGATGCAGCTCTCATTCTTGAAGCGCACGTCTCGTGCCAATTGGGCACGATGACACGGACATTGAAGACGACACTGACGTGTCCACTATACATATACCGATAGTGAATCTAATGACAGTGAATGTGACAGATTAATCCAATGTAGATGTAGTGTACAAATTAAAAAAATTTCATTTTCTTTTCTAATTTTCATGTTTAATTCATTTGTACCTAGTTCCCGCCGGAATCTTTCTGATTCTTATACATTGCCGATGCAACTACGATTAAAATATTTTGTTTATTTGAAAACAAACATCTTATTCGTAATTAGCGCAATGTAAAACCCCCAGATACGAAATTTCTCCGAAAAATAAGAATTTTATAAGATACTCGGTCGCCATATTGGATCCGCCATTTTTTTTGTTGCCAAAATTGATATTGGATTCGTTATCAGCGACCCCGAAAACCCCCGAGTAGAAAATTTCAAAGCCGTTAGACAACGTTTTTGAGGTTTTGGCCAGCTTTTTGGGATTCTGTCCCACTGTGCGTAGGCTGTGATATAAGTCGAAATAAACGGCACGCCCACACTTTTCGATAGAACCAAAAAAAAAAAAACCCGATTTCTTCCGATCAAACATACCAGTTCGAACTCATTACTCGTCAAACATCGGCTGCCAAAAGGGCAAGTCGATTGATAGCCCCGTTTCCGAGATATTCGAGAGAATAGACAGGCTGGTAAAAATCAAGTAGACACCCCCCCCCCCCTTAACTGGGCGCCACACTTAAATCTTGCCCGGGGCGCCAGTGTTGCTAACGCCGGCGCTGCAGATCTGTTTCGTGACCGTTTCCTCCAGCTGCATCGATTTAACCGTTGATAGATTATAAGTAAAGATATAAGTAATTGCGGCTACACGATTTCGCTTAGTGATTCAATATTCATTAGATTATTGTCAGCTAGACGGAACCAAGCGTGTGATTAAATACACGCGATAGAGCTGTTGAATTTATAAGTTCGCAAGTTCCAGTTTGCAGCTAAGTGAGAAACGTACTATTCGCATCCTAGGATCTGGAAACTGCAAATGAAAATTTACTGTATTTAAAAGGGCTTCGAAACACTTGTGTATCTTGTTCGAATTCGAAGATTGTGGACAAATTTTGGCAAGCCTTTAGTTCGCAAACTCAGAGAATATTAAGTAATCAGTGGTTTCCGAGGTGTAATTATGTACTCACTCCCGGTATACGGAGCGCGCAACGATAAATGTTCCTCGGTTGCGCTCGCCTCGTTGAGTCAGTAACGAAGTGGCTCTTTTGATATTTGGCTTATTAGGTGACGCCATTTTTCCTATCAATAGGTTGAAGTCATTTGATCAATTAAATAGATGTATGATCAATACACCAACTAACTTTGATTTATCGCATGAGCTGATTGCCCGCACGTATATAACACATACTTCGATATACGCGAGTAATGAGCGTATATAGAACTTAGTTGATCGGAAGTGTCCCGCAATCAACTTTGATCATCAGATTGCGGCGACGTGTGTTAGATCGGCTTCGTGTCTATAGATCCGTGAGTTTCATCGACTGAACTGATCCAATATTCATTAGATTATTATCAGCTACACGAGTACCTAGGCTGTAGTTAAACTTTTGCGAAAGAGTGAATTTTTATCATCGCATGGCCAGTCTGCAGTCATACAAGAAGCGCATTTCCTGGTACTGAAGTTCTTGGATGTGATTCATAATTCTTATCGAAATCTCATCACGGCCCTCGATTGTGCCCGAAATAATTGCGAGTCAAATTATAATTGCTGCACCGGCGACGACCTATATCATAATAATAACCGATCTTCAAGCAATTGAAATGCGTATCTAGCCGCAGTCTTCAGTAATCATGAAAGTGCAGCCTACGCGACTTGCGATTAAAAAGTTCTCTCCGTTCGTCAGAATAATTGTTTATTGCCTGAAGATTATTGGGCTAGCTCCATTTTCCGTCGAGACTCCAACGTTGATTATGAGCTCTCGCCAGACGCGTATGAAGACTTTTCGATTCTCAAAATTCGGACTAGCTTATAATCTCCTAATTACAAGCCTGTGTCCAGTTTTCACTATGCTATCAAGTCGATCCTGGAGTTCGCGGGTTTTTCTACAGAATAATACTCCTATAATTCAATCCACCATTATAATTCGCAGTATTTACCGTAGTTTTGTAGTTTCTGTTATCACAAGTTGCTGGGCATTTAGACAGAGAAGGGCTGTTCGTATAATGAATGAAATTTCCGAAGTTGATGTTGAAATTGCTCGTTTGAGGAAGCAGCCGTCTAACAGAAGATCACTCATATTTCTAACTGTACACGTGATTATCAATGCTTTCGTTTGGATTAGCTTTTATATCACGAACATTGCATCGCTACTTGTGTTTCACAATTTTGCAGTTCCGATCTCGAATATAGGAGCACTGAATATTATGTACTGGTTCATTGTGGAGTATTTTTTCATTGTTGGACGAATAGCCCGAGATCTCGAAACTGTGAATAAAAATTTATTAAATTTGAAGGGGTCTCGAAAGAGGTACGTATCTCACTCGCCGTTTGTGGATGAATTTTTACAAGCCTTCAGTACGCAAACTCAGAGTAGTCAGTTAGCTGCCTTACGATCACTTATCGGCACCCGGGCGAAACTTTCCGAATTAGCTCAAGACGTCGAAGACTTTTTTTCGTTCCCAATATTGGTTTTCTGTGGTTATAACTTTATAGCTTTGGTTTTCGATCTTTATCGCTTTGTCGTGAAACTTCTGAGGTTAAACAACGATACGTCGCATCATTCTCTTTTCCATTTTATAATTTTGATTTTCATGGAAATTTATCCCCTCATATCGCTTTCTGTCAACGTTACAAGAACCGAGTCACAGGTAACTAAATATGTCAATGAAAGATGTTGATCCTTATCTAAATTATTTGATAACAATCAATCAGTCTGTCCGATGAACAATTTATTCGATGCAGGCTAAACTGACCGCGAAAATAGTTCGACAACTGTTGGCTAAACCGTTGGGACTGGAGATCGAAGCTGAGGTGAGTTAGTATATGCTTCTTTTCTCTAGCATAATGATGGATCTTCATTTAAACTGACTAAAAGATTCTAATCATAGGAATTGTTTCAGCTGCAAAAGTTTTCTCTTCAGCTGATACTTGAAGACTTCAGATTCACAGCCAATGGATTCTTTCCATTGAACTATACGTTCTTACATTCAGTAAATGATATATCTCATATTCTTTGGTTGAAATACATATGATTTTCACTCGTTTGCCAATTTTAATCCAGGCCTCAATTGAGTGGTCGTTTTAAAGGATTGTTTGACCTAAGCATAGACATAGAGCATGTGGTAACGCCAAAAGTGAGAGAAAAGGAAGCACACGCGGCCAAATCTGTCTATTTCTAAGCATTTGACGTTGTTGGTTAGAACTAGACAGATCTGGCCACGTGTACTTCCTTCTCTTTCTACGGACCGAACGATTTTTGGCCTGAATGCGCAGTTCATGCTCTATGTATATTAGGGTTGTCCTTATTTTGGTCTTTTGAGAATTTCAATAGACCCGCCGCTCAAAACCCTTCCAAATAACTCAAAGAAAATCCTCGCCAAGTTTGATTTCTTAATATTAATTTTCATAACATCTGCTCCGAAACTGCAGGTTTCGTTGCCTGTTCCGAAACTGAAAATCCCAAAATGACTAATGTAAAACAAGGACCACCCTTATAATGTCTATGGGCCTAAGCGTACAAGGAAAAATATTTCTTTAGTCGTTTGATTACATCAGTTCTATAATCGCATTTTATGTATCGTTCAAAGATGCACGTCTTGGTATATCAAAGTTAAAGGATTTATGATCAACGAGTGTTAAATTGCAGATGCTGGCAGCCTCGACAACCTATCTTGTTATTTTACTTCAGTTCCAGACGTCAGATTAAAATACCTGAATGTACTACGGAAGGATACTGATCTTAATGTAAATTTATGTATTGTGCCTCTGTCCGCGGCGCGGCGTAGCGTACACTGAGAAAAAATTATAGTTGTGCTAACTATTTTTTAACTATATAAACAATAGTGGTTTTACGGACTTAAAATAATTTTTCGAAACGCGGTGTGAGAAGTTCGATTTCCCACAGAGAGCGTTTGAGAACACCCGATTCGCGCACTCTTACTGAGCGTGCGTAAAGAACTTGGCTTTACGCACAGCGATTGGAAGAAAATCTTTGCTATTCGCACAGGATTACAGACTTACGACTTATAGACTCAAAGTGGTGAGTTGGTTATGGTTTCGAATATCGACACAAACACACTATCTTTGGGTTGACCTTCTCACGACTCGTTTCAAAAAATAGTTTAGTTCACGCAGTGTGATAATGGACGTTTTACCCACGCTTCGCGTGGGTAAAATCCCCATTTTCAGACCTTACGAAGTAAAATTTTGTACTATACTCGACGGAAAAACTTTTTCTGATCCCGTGTGATTGCAACACTCGCCTTCGGCTCTTGCTGCAACCTCACACTCGTCAGAAAAAGTTTTACCGCACTCGTATCGTAATGTACTATTATGCACGACTGCCCGCACTATTAGAATAGGATCCGCGAAAATTGACTTTTTTCACTCCGGCCTAATATTTATCTTCATCTGCACGTAAAAAAAGTTTGCAGTTACAAAAAGTATATTGTAATAACAATGTATAGTTATTGATAAGATGTGTCGCATGTTTATTATTATAATAATGCTTTATTATTGGACAAACATAAAAGTATGATTATCTGTTGGAATTACCAGACTAGCAATTAGGTTGCTTATCGCGTGACTAAAAGCAAAAGGGCGGATGCGCCAAAAAAATTCGCAATGTGCCCTTTTGGTATTATGACTTTTTAAGGGGGGGGGGGGGTTTACCCAATCAGTTACCGATTTGTCTATTTTATCCTAAACGGGGTAATCAATCGACTTGTCCTTTCGGCAGCCGATGTTTGACGAGTAATGAGTTCGAACTGGTACGTTTGATCGGTTGAAATCGGGATTTTTTTATTTTTTTCGATCGAAAAGTGTTGGTGTGCCATTTATTGCGACTTATATCAAAGCCCAAGCATCAAACATGCAAAATCGAGCTCTGTCGCCCGATTCTGTGAGGAATTCTGAACAGAACCATCCCAAAACATCTTTGTTTTCGACAACGATGAAGGCGACGCTTGTGTTCCACGTTTTTGTGGTAATTTTCGCGATTGTCAGAGGCTGGGGGCGGCCATTGCTGCTACAGCTGCTGATATAATGCGGTGGTTTCCAGAACACCCGTGAGATGTCACCGTAAAAAGATACTATACTATAGTAAAAGGATGAAGTTCAGATGGGCGCGTGGCGACATCTCACGGGCGTTCTGGGAACCACCACGTTATATTAGCAGCTGTAGCGGCAATGGCCGCCCCCAACCTCTGACAATCGCTAAAATTACCACAAAAACGTGGAATACAAGCGTCGCCTTCATCGTTGTCGAAAACAAAATAGTACATTATGTCACTAGGCCGATCAAGTATTTTCCGACGAATTTGAGTTTATAATCCGAGCCGAAGGCGAGGATTATAATGAAATTCGTCAGAAAATACTTTTTCGGCCGTATGGCATACAGAATTTTATGTGTCCAGGCCAAAAACCGCGTTTAAACCGAGCGAAGCGAGGTTAAAATCGCGGTTTTACGGCCTATTACACATAAAGATGTTTAGGGATGGTTCTGTTCAGAATTCCTCACAGTACCGGGCGACAGAGCTCGATTTTGCATGTTTGATGCGTGGGCTTTGATATAAGTCGCAATAAATGGCACACCAACACTTTTCGATCGAAAAAAATAAAAAAATCCCGATTTCATCCGATCAAACGTACCAGTTCGAACTCATTACTCGCATCGATCTCGTACCGAGTTTGTCGAAATTTGTGATAAATAATTGTGTGTTAGTTAAAAGCCAACTATAAGGTAAGGGTTTGATTCTTTTGTGAAGACGCGAAGTCGTTACTCGTTCGTATAAAGTTCTGGTTTATTAATTTGGTTTTTGAGCTAAGGAGCTCGTACATCGCTTTTGGTTAATTTATCAAACAACCTCGAGTCTGGCTGAGTTACGTAAACAAATCTATCGCTCTCTGATGGCTATTTCTTGGATGGTTGCACTGCAACTCTGCGTTACAGTTAAATCTAGTATACCTATATTTAAGCAATACCAGCTCAGAATAGCGTGCTTCGCACGCTTCTGAAATCAACTTTCAGCTTATGCATTTTTTTTTAAGATTTCATTTTGCAATCGAACACAATAATTTATACTGTCGAACATTGGTTCATAATCGCCACTCTATATATTTATCTTTCCATCCGTTTCCCCATATAGTCAATAACAGTGTTGTAATTAGCATGACCTCATAATAGTATATTATGTGGCATGCCCGTAAACCAAGTGTTTTTCGGCGAGAATAATGATTTCAGGACGAGCTAAAGGCGAGCCGAAGGCGAGCCGTAAGCGAGTTCTGAAATCATTATTCGAGTCAAAAACGGTTTACGGGTGCGCCCCATACTGTATTTTTTTCGAAATAGGCATGAAAAGTCACTTTGACGCCTGTTGAGATTCACTAGACGAAGAGTCAGGTTATGGTGCGATCTGTCGCGCACTTCGAACCGCGCATCGAAACTGCCGTATAAAGACTTTATATGGCAGCTTTGGAATGCGCACTTCGAACTGCGCATCCAGACTGCCGTATAAAGACTTTATAGGGCAGTTCTGAAACCAACCGTATAAAGTGACACTTTGTGGATCGAAAACAGGCGTCAAAAAGTGACTTTTCAATGCCTATGCCGAAAAAACGAATAAAAAATTTGAAGTCTATTTTTTTTTTATGTATTCTGATACACATTCAAGTTTGTATTATTATTTTTTATATCTCATAGGTATATAATTCTTTTAAAATGAATTATTTATAATAATAATAATTATTATTATTTTGAAGACAATCTTTCTTAACTTTTTTACAATTGAATCAAACTATAATTAGCATGACCTCATAAACGAATAAAAAAATGGCCTAATTGCAAGTAAGTAGCTGAAAACGTTTGTTGAAGTTCTCCATTTAACATTCTAAGATCATCGAAACTTGCAGCTCCTCTGATTGTTAATAATAACAACCGCAAATGAAATAGTTCTACCTGCGTCGGACTGACACCATACATACCGCCATAGATACCCGAGTTGAAATTTTTCTCCTCCTTTCGACCTGTAACTCCTACCGATTAGGAGGTTGTACAGGGTCACTGGAGGTTCACTTTCAATGTGAAATGAACTCCTACTTTGCGCCTAAAACAGTCAGATATCGGACAATTCGCCACTTTTAGGCTCAAAATAGGAGTTCCCGAAAACCTCGTAGAACCCTCCAGACCCTAGACATTCGTGATCATGGATTTATGTGGTAAATATCAAAATTCAAAACGTCTAAGATATTATTACATACATATAAACATGTTTAACAGCCCTTATCATTGGACAAGTGCTACGATATAATTAAAAAAATATAAAATCAGAGAAAACTTTTTCAAATTACACATTATCGAATATCGATGTAATGGATGATTGAAAAAAGTTTAATTACGCATTACAAATGTAATGTGTAATTGGAAAAAGTTCAATTGCACATTATTAAAATTATCCGTAATTAAATGGGTAATTCAATTGGAAAAGTATTTATTGACTTCCAACCCTGATTAGAACATAGCGGTTCAAAGTAGGGGTTCCAGGTTGAACAGTACTAAATGAGGTTGAGTAGGCTCTAGAGAATCGAAATAGGAGTACAATTTCTACTGCGAGTATAACTCCGCGGGTCAAAATAGGCGCTATAGGTTGGGCAGTATCAAAATAGGTTGATTTGAGTGCTTAGAGCAGGTAAATAGGAGAAAAATTTCGACTCGGGTCGTTCATGAATAAAGGCGAGTTTTAGTTTTGGCAGTCGTTCGTTCATGAATAGAGGCGCGTTTCAGTTTTGGCAGTCGTTCGTTAATTAAAAACGGTAGAGTTTCAGTTTTGGCAGTCGTTCGTTCATGAATAAAGGCGAGTTTCAGTTTTGCCAGTCGTTCGTTAATTAAAAATGGCAAAGTTTCAGGTTTGTTAGTCGTTCGGTCACGAATAAAGGCGCGGCTCTCGTTTTGGCAGTCGTTCGTTAATTAAAATCTGCAGGGTTTCAGTTTTGGCAGTCGTTCGTTGATTAAAAACGGCAGGGTTTTAGTCTTGGCAGTCGTTCGTTCATGAATAAAGGCGAGTTTTAGTTTTGGCAGTCGTTCGTTCACGAATGAAGGCGCGGCTCTCCTTTTGGCAGTCGTTCGTTGATTAAAAACGGTAGGGTTTTAGTTTTGGCAGTCGTTCGTTCATGAATAAAGGCGCGGCTCTCGTTTTGGCAGTCGTTCGTTCATGAATAAAGGCGTGGCTCTCGTTTTGGCAGTCGTTCGTTCATGAATAGAGGCGCGTTTCAGTTTTGGCAGTCGTTCGTTAATTGAAAACGGCAGGGTTTTAGTTTTGGCAGTCGTTCGTTAATTAAAAACGGCAAAGTTTCAGTTTTGGCAGTCGTTCGGTCACGAATAAAGGCGCGGCTTTCGGTATGCCTTGGTACCTTGACGCGCGTATCGCAGCGTTACTGTTTGGGAGCTGAGCCTTCCCAAGGAGAGCGCGTGGCGTTGCCTGCAGTACATAAGCCACCGCTATCGAGATTGGCGCTGTCGTCTACCCAATTCCCTCTCCGTGTATGGGTCAAGTTGGCGTGGGATTCCCCATGTACCTTCCCCATGTACCATCAGATACCCACGCCCTCAAAGAGGATCCCCCCGGATTGGACCAATTGAAAAAAATAGTAGGTACATTACGATACGACTGCGATAAAACTTTTTCTGACGAGTGTGAGGTTGCAGCACGAGCCGAAGGCGAAATGATCATATTTTTTATTGTTTCAACCAAAACGGCGTTTCCCCCCACCCGTGACCACCGAGCTCAGTTCAGACAATCAGTTTTTGTTCAAATCAACCACAATTTTTTCTCAGTGTAGTGATCAAATGGGTGAAAAATATAAGTTCAAAGTCAACTTTGGGGGGGGGGGGGGGGGGGGGGGGGGAGACTTTGAAAAAGAAAGAACAGTCGATTTTTTTGAAATACCTAAGTCTAATAATACACACCTAATATTTCCAGGTTTTTCCGGTGGGTTCACTGGCTCCCCAATGCGACCGTATGAATTTGATATCATATTATATTCAGTGGCTTCGGAGGTGTAATGTACTCGCTATTTCGGTATAACGAGCTCGCAAAAGTAAATGTCTCTTGCGTTACGTTCTCCTTGCTTCGTGAGGAACAAAGTCGCCCATTTGATACTTGGCTCATTGGTTCACGCACTCTTTCCGAACAATCTGATAAAATTTCCCGACCAACAGATATGATCCATGAATTAACTAATTACAAGCGAATTCATATTTGATTAATCGCGATTGATTGGAAGCGTGGGCTAATTGCCCACCACAGTTATTCAAATACGCGGGTAGCCAGCGTTATACAACTTTGTTAATAGGTAGTAGTACCCCGTAATCAACTTTGATCATCAGATTCCGGCAACATGTGCGAGGTCGGCTTCGTGACTGAATCCGCAAGATTCCTCGCTTGAACCTTTAATGTAATTTATTGTGCATCTGATAGTCATTGGATTATTATCAGCTGCACAGTACCTAGGCTCCAGGTAAACTCATGCAAAAAAGTGAATTTCTAGCATCGCATGCTCAGTCTGTAGTCATACAAGAGACCCGCCTGCCGGTACTAAGGCGCTCGGATGTGATTAATAAATATCAGAATCTCCACACGGCAGACGATTGTGCCCAAAATTATTCTAAGACGAATTAAAATTGGTGTACGGCGTTGCGCCATCATAATAATTACCGATCTTCTTGCAATTAATATACGCATCCGGCCAGTCTTCAGAAGTCATGAAAGTACAACCTGCAGGACTCATAAAGTTCTTTCCGACCGTCAGAATAATTGTATGTTGCCTGAAGGTCATTGGGCTAGCTCCATTTTCCGTCGAGACTCCAACGTCGATTATAAACTCTCGCCAGGCGCGTATCAAGATTTTTCGATCCTCAAAACTCGGACTGGTTTATAATCTCCTCATTGGAAGCCTGTGTCTAGTTCTCGCTATGCTATCACATCAATACTGGAGTTCTGAGAATTTTCTACAGACATCTTCTGTATCCCAAGCCGTCATTGTAATTTGCTTTTTTTCTCGTACTTTCTTAGCTATTGTCATCACAAGTTGCTGGGCCTTCAGACAGAGAAATGCTGTTCGCATAATGAATAAAATTTTCCAAGTTGGTGTTAAAATTGCTGGTCTGAGGAAGCAGACGTCGAACAGAAGATCGCTCATATTTCTAACTGTACACGTGATCATTATGGCTTTCGTATGGATTGCCTTCTTCATCACGAACATTATACTATTTCGAAGTATATTTTACGATTTCTCAAATTTGATTTTGCGTATGGGATCAGAGCTCGTTATCTACTGGTTCACGGTGGAGTATTTCTTCGTTGTTGGACATATATCCCGAGATCTGAAAACTGTAAATGAAAATTTATTGAATTTGGAGGGGCTTCGAAACAGTTATGTATCTCATTCGCCATTCGTGAACGAATTTTTACAAGCCTTCAGTTCGCAAACTCAGAGCAGTCAATTGGCTGCCGTACGATCACTTATCAGCACTCGGGCGAAACTTTCAGAGTTAGCCCAAGACGTTGAAGACTTTTTTTCATTCCCAATATTAGTCTGCTGTGCTTTAAACTTTTCGGTTTTTGTTTCCGAGATTTATTTCTTTATCCTGACTGTCGTGAGCTTGGACAGCGATTTATTACTGCTTCCTGTTTGTAATACCATAGCACACATTTTCATCGAAATTTATCCCTCTATATTACTTTCTGCCAACGTTACTAGAACTAAGAAACAGGTAACTAAATTTGCCGTTGACAGATTCCGATCCTCATCCACACTGTTTGATCGTAACTGATCCGCCTTTATGATGATCAATTGATTTGATGCAGGCTAAACTGACCGCGCAAATAGTTCGCAAGCTGTTGGCTAAACCGTCAGGACTAGAGATCAAAATTGAGGTGAGTTACGCTCATTTTCTCTAGCACGATGAAT
Organism: Tenthredo mesomela; assembly: GCA_943736025.1. Lineage (NCBI taxonomy): Eukaryota > Metazoa > Arthropoda > Insecta > Hymenoptera > Tenthredinidae > Tenthredo > Tenthredo mesomela. The sequence goes on along the minus strand of OX031020.1, from coordinate 3,638,541 downwards.
CTTGATTTAATCTTAATGAAAGATTCTAATCATAGAATTTGTTTCAGCTTGAAAAGTTTTCTCTTCAGCTGATACATGAAGACTTCAGATTTACAGCCAATGGATTCTTCTCATTAGACTATACGTTCTTACATTCAGTAAATGATATATCTTATATTATTCCATTGAAGATAGGTCATATTATTTGCACTCATTTGTGAATTTTAATTAAAGTTTCACCTGAGTGGCCGTTTTATAAAGGATTGTTTGAGCTGAGCGTACTGAAAAAAATATTCCTTCAGTCGATTGATTATATCAGTTCTATCGCGTTCCACGTATCGTTCAAAGATGCACGTATATCAAAGTTAAAGGATTCATAACGAACGATTATTAAATTGCAGATGATGGCAGCCACGACAACTTATCTTGTTATTTTACTCCAGTTCGAGTCGTCAGCTCCAAATCCTTGAGTGAAGTATGGAAGGATACTCTCGTAAATTTATATAATTATTTTGATTTGTATATTTATCTTTATCTACACATCACAAGGTTTCCGGCCGCAAAATATATATTGTAGTAACAGTAGAGTCATTGAAAAGTTGTGTCGCACGTTTATTATAAAAACACTTCATCAGCGAAGAATTATAATCATCAACGTGTGATTATCTGCTGGAATTATTAGAATGGCGATTAGGTTGCATATATTAAGGCATACACCGATGATCCAATTGGTCAAGGATGTTCGGGTGGTACAATCGGCATCAAAACAATAAGACAGACAAAAACGGAATTTGATCATTTTGGATGATATTAATGCGAAAAATGATTGAATAATATCGAGAAGCGGATATTCCCACAACCTCAGAAAAGGAAAAAACTCTCAATTTAGTCACTGAATTTCGAAAATACTAACAATCACGAAAGGTTGTAAAAACATTTTACAATATGTGCTGAAAATGGTTAAATTGGTTCATTTTGGATCCGATTTCAAAATTTCAGGGTTTGTAATACTCAGTGATAAAATCTCTACGAACTCACTGAAAAAAGTTTTGCATAAAACACTCATATTTGAGTAAGAATTCAGTGGTTCACAATCCGAATGCATTCTGAGATTCGTATGATACATATACTGTTACATTTTTTACTTGAATATGAGTGTTTTATGCAAAACTTTTTTCAGTAAGTTCGTAGAAATTTTATCACTGAGTAAACAAACCCTGAAATTTTGAAATCGGTTAAAAAATGAACGATTTTAACCATTTTCAGCACATACTTGTAAAATGTTTTTACAACTTTTCACGATTGTTGGTATTTTCGAAATTCTGTCACTAAATTCAGAGTTTTTTTATTTTTTGAGGTTGTGGGAATATCCGCTCCTCGATATTATTCAATCATTTTTCGCATTAATATCATCCTAAATTATCAAATTCGGTTTCTGTCTGTCTTATTGTTTTGATGCCGATTGTACCACCAGAACATCCTTAAATGTTAGTAGATTGGAATTGTCCTTAACATCCTTAAATGTTATTTACTTCACTCCGTGTGATTTTGGACGTTTTACCCACGCTTCGCGTGGCTAAAACCCCCATTTTCACACCTCCTGAAGTAAAATTTTGTACAATACTCGACGGAAAAACTTCTTCTGATCTCGTGTGATTGCAAAACTCGCCTTCGGCTCGTGCTGCAAGCTCACACTCGTCAGAGAAAGTTTTACCGGACTCGTATTGTAATGTACTATTACAAATAAGTATGTGATTTGAAAACTTAACTTGGTACTCGAGTGTCTATTAATTAAAATAGCTTATCAGTGAACAAATGTCGTCAGAATTAAGTAATCAAGTGCCAGAATGGCCGAGATAATAAAGTGTATATCGCATCTTGGAAGCCCGGAAAAAAAACAAAAGGTATTTAGAATTAAAGCAGCGCCTGGAAATTATAGATCGTTTAAACCAAGGCCAAACTGAAAATGACCTCGCTATTGTTTATGACGTTTCAACAAAAAACAATACGGCGATTGAAGAATACACGGAGAAAATTTTATAGGAGAGATTCCCATACTACGTATAGTTGCGGTGGGATATACTTGCAATATGGCGATCGTCCCTATACTGTATACCAAACGTCACCACGAATATAGGAATGTCTTTCTTATTTTCATGGAAAATTAAGTATAAGTATCGGAACCATCGCCATATTACAAGTATGTCCCACCGCAACTATACGTAGTATGGGAATCTCTCCTATAAAATTTGCCCCTATAGGGGCAATTCCACCTCAAATCGGCCAATTTTGGGTGTTTTTTGACCTCGTATTTTTTGAATCGACCTAAACTTTTTTTACGTGAAATCTACGTCAAAAAAGCAGACCCGTATTTTTCGTTGGCCCAAAAATTTTTTTTTACGCTAGTTATGAATTATCGCATTTTACTATAAAAGTGGTGCGCTGGCAGCTTTGAGAATTAATATCTCGGGTCCCCTTCACCGTAGAGAGGTGTTCCAAAACACGTTTTAAAGGCGATGAAAGACACTTTTCGATAACATTTTTTAACTTTTCGAAAAATATAGTTTTGTTATTTTTATGGGCAATCAAAATGTTTATCGATTTGTTTCGCAAACTGAGGCCATTTTTAAAATTCTAAAAACAATATTATCGCATTCCTTGTTCAATTCTGAAGATGGCGATTTTTTAAAAAAGATCAAGGCGCGCGGCGAGGCAACCTGACGCAGCGCCGGACAAATAATTGTAAACAAAAATACTTAGAAAAATAGCTCCATCTTTTTTAAAAAATCGCCATCTTCAGAATTGAATAAGGAATGCGATGATATTTTTTTTAGAATTTTAAAAATGGCCTTAGCTTGCGAAACGAATCGATAAACATTTTGATTGCTCATAAAAATAACAAAGCGATATTTTTCGAAAAGTTGAAAAATTTTATCGAAAAGTGTCTTTGAATTTGGCAATAATAAATGTTCCTCTCCCTTCTGATACCTGGCTCAGTGGTTCATGCCATTTTTTTTTTTTTCAGCAATTTGTTAAAAATCGTCTGATCAATCGATATATCAACCATAAACCGACTGACCACAACAGAATTCGTATCTGATTCCGCGCGATTAATTGAAAGCATGGGCTAATTGCCCACAGGTCAAATACGCGAGCGAACAGCGTCTACAACTTTGCTTAGTAGATAGTACCATGTAATAAACTCTGATCATCAGATTGCAGTGACATGTGTTAGGTCGGTCTCGTGATTAATTATCCCAGCTTCATCGATCGAACCTTTAATATAATTGCGGATCTGATATCCATTCGATTATCATCAGCTGCAGAGTCCATATAGGCTGCAATTAAAGATATACAATAGGGTGACTTTGTAGCATCGCATGTTCAGTCTGCAATCATCCGAGAAACGCGTTTAGCAGTATTATACCTAAAGCTCTTGCATTTGATTAACGTTGGACAGTAGCATTCACTGGCGTCAGGCGATCATAATTATTACCGATCATTTTGCAATTGATATACACATCTGATCAGACTTCGGCAATCATGAAACCGTTGATGATACGGTATCGAAAGTTATTTTGGACGGTCAGAATTGTTGTATATTACCTGAAGATTTTTGGTATAGCTCCATTTTCGATAGGAACTCCAACATCGATTATAAACTCTGACCACGCGTGCATCAGGGCTTTTCAATTCTCGAAATTCGGACTGGCTTATAATCTCTTTATTACGAGTCTGACTGCAGGCGTGACTATAACATTGGGATTCAAATTCCGCCTCGATAATTTGAAGTCTGTATACTACAATGCTTCAAATCTCTCAATCAACATTATCGGCACCAACTTCCGTGTGATTTCGACCTGTGTTATAATAATTTTATGGGCACTTAGACAGAGAAGTGCTGTCCGCATAATGAATCGCCTCCTCAGAGTAAAGATTCAAATTTTCGGTCTGAAGAAGCAATTGTCTAATAAAACTACGATCATATCTTTAACTCTACACGTCATTATCAACGCTTTCATATGGATTAGTTTTTGGATATTCAGAATTATGTTGTTTACACCTTCCATATTCAATTTCATCTTTTTGAGAATTGTATCGTACCATGTTATGTACTGGTTTACTTTGGAATATTCCATCGTTGTTGGACTTATTACCCAAGATCTTAAAATCGTGAATACAAATTTGTTAAATTTGAACGAGCTTCGCGGATATGTTTATTGTTCACCGTTTACAAACGAGTTATCGCAAGCACCCAGCTTACAAACTAAGAACAGTCAGTTGACTACCCTACGGTCACTTATAAGCATTCGGGCAAAACTTATTGATTTAGCTCAAGAGATCGAAGACTTTTTTTCGTTTCCAATATTGTGCGCTATTGCTTCTACCTTTGTGTCTCTTGTTTTGGATAGTAGTGACATTCTTTTTTTTACGTCCCGCTCTGAACGAGCTCATTTGTATTCTGTCATTTTATGGTTCATCATCGATCTTTATCCCATCGTTTCACTTTCTGGCAGTGTTACAAAGGCTGAGAAACAGGTGACCGAATATTTCGTTGAATCATTTTTATCAGCATTTATATTGTCCGATCGTGTAATTAATCAGCTTTTCTTATAACCAATTTTTGTCTTGCAGGCTAAACTCGCCGCGCAGATAATTCGCAAACTATCGGCTACACCGTTGCAACGAGAGATTAAAGCAGAGGTCAGTTTCGCTCTTTTTATCCACATAGTATATGGTTGAATTTATTCAATATCGCTCTGAAAGATTCCAATTATAGGATTTTGTTTTCAGCTGGAATCATTCTCCATTCAGCTGGTTAATGAAGACTTCAGATTTACTGCTTATGGATTCTTTGCGTTAGACAATACGTTGTTACATTCAGTAAATACTAAATGTTATATTAATCAATGAAAATTTCATGTCATTTTCAATCATTTGCGAATTTTTATTACAGATTCGCTCAAGTGATGATTTTTCGAAAATTGTCGAAGCTGAACGTTATTCAAAAATTATTTCTTCAGTTAAATAATTAGATACAACATTTTCATGAAGAAACTCACGTTTTGCTTATGAATGCGAAAATTCGCACAATTCGCACTTACTGGGGTTCGATTCTTGAGATCATGCGATAAATTTTCGCATACAAAATTCGTTTTTCGACCAATTGCGACGTTGGCTTTCTCTGGAAGTATGATATGATTGGTCGAATGGCGAATTTCGCATACAAAAATTTATCGCATGATCTCAAGAACCGAGCCCCTGATATTGGTGAAAATGGATCTTTAATCATCGTTTGTTGTTTTTACAGATGTTGGCAGCTACGACAACCTATTTTATTATCCTAATTCAGCATGAGTCAATAAACATCTAAAATTTCAAATAAATGTATATATCATGTGTGGTAAAACCGTTGTAGTGTAGTAAATTCGTAAATCCAAATTGTTCTATATAGAAATAAATATGTACCTATTACAATTAACAGAGTCGCTTTATTTGCTTTTGATACACAAGTTATCATAATACAAATCACATTCGTACCACAATCACAATAATGTCCGATATAATTGATTACCTATCGGCGAATTTTTATTGAGACTCGTATATGAGGAAGGTGGCGTCGACGAAAATGAAAGAACGGGATGTTCGCCTTCTCGCGCGGGGAGATTTTGCGCCCGCACTTTCGGTGAGAAAATCCTCTTTCTTGCGGGGAGTCTGTAATGGTGCCGTCCCATGTAGGCCCGGATCACCGGAATCCGGAATCACGGAACGGAATGGACGGAAAAGTCACTACAATCCGCGTTCCGCTAATTTCATTCCGTTGTATTTTTACGGAATGGTGGATCCGTCCGGTATTTGCAAATTATAGTCGTAAATAATTTTGCTTTGAGAAATTGATGCACTTTTGGAAGTCTTGAATAACCGAATCATCATTAATAGACACATTTGAGGATCCATGATCAAATTTGTATCTACACACGCGTCTTTCTACAATTTGCAGGGTTATGTTCATGTAGAAGTATACACAAGTTCCGTGTTCCGTTCCGTCTATTTGCATTTCCCTGCGTCCCATGTACCAAAATTCCGGAACGGAATGCCGGAACGTCAACTTTTATTTGATGAAATAATCAATTATAGTTACAAAATTTGATCTTACATAGAAGCTAATTGAATAAATTACACAAATTGATACACAAATTGTATCTAAACAGACAAATAAAGCCGAATAGCACAAATATGGATCGGCTCCGTTCCGTCGTTCCGTGCAGTTTTGGCACATGGGACGGCAGTGTTTTTCAAGACCCGGAACGGATTCGGAAATCCACTAGATTCGTCTGCGTTCCGTTCCGTGATTCCGGATTCCGGCGATCCGGGCCTACATGGGACGGCACCATAATACTGACGGGAACATATACTGCCCGGAGTTCTCCCCGTGTAGCTCGATTAGCGCAATAAATGTGAACGTTTCTCTGGGGAGGGGAGGACTCAGTTCGTTCTTTTAACATCTATAGACCGTGCGCGTGTACAAGTGGCGCCGCTAAATTGTCCCTATCGGCAGGAGTGCTTCAAAACGATTGATCCTTTTTTTCGCGCCAAGCATTTGATAGGCTGATTTTCCTTGATTCTCCTGCCGCTTGGGACAAATTTCGTCGATAGTGACTGATTTGGCGCTGACATCGGTTTCACGCACGGTCTCTATACTCCATATTCAACTCGCTCGGCCGTGCCCATAGAGATATTATAGATAGAGTAGGGAAGACAGGCCTCAAGCTGTCCTGCGAATAAAAAGACAGAGGTATACGACGGCACCGTATCCATCTCTTTCTATCCGCGCATGCGCAGTAGGCGCAGAAAGAGAATAACAGTAGGAATAACAACAAGCTGTCTCTTTGGGCGCTCACTGCGCATGTGCCAGTAGAGAGAGATCGATACGGTACCGTCGTATACCTCTTTCCTTTTACTCGCGAGACATTTCCACTTGCACGCAGCACTATGTCTCTCCTACTCTGTCTATAATATCTCTATGGCCGTGCTAATACGGGTAGACAATATATAGTACCGTCATCTCGCGACCGAACCGGCGAACTACTTCTGCCGCAAAGATCGATACGCCTTGCCTCATACAACCTGCATGACATTGTTGTAATTTTGAACTCGCAGTTGCATATGATCCGGCGTACCCATATTTGCTTCAGCGAGTCGGCGAGCAGATAAATCGACCCGTAACATGAAAATTGAAGTTAGAATTTACTGGGTGTTGGTTAGTGTAACAACTTTTCAATGGTGCCAACTTGCGCCATCCAAGGATACATTTCTTACCTGAATAGGAATCTAGATCGCTTTAGAAATTTATTTTTTCTGGAACCGCGTGAGTTGACAGCACCGAAAATGGTTTCTTCTCCATAGGGTAGAGAAGTAACAGGTGCACGAAAATAATGCGGCTGCGAGTATCTAAAAACCCTACAATTATCAATCTGAATTCACCCCACGAGTCAGCTCGCAGCTACATGAAACTGTAAATTCCAGTCAGTATTACAGATACCCTTTACAACGCCAAGCCCACCTTAAGCCCACTTAGTCGACTCACAAATTTACCCAGGGTGAGCTGTCTTCATATTACTCAGTCAACGGGAAAAGGTATGTAAATATCAATTTCAAAGATTCGAAAATCAAGCCTTAACATTTTTCTGGAACACCTGGAAATTGCACAAAATTTCAAATCCCAATTTTTTATCCAAGTCGGTTGTTTTTTTTTTTCTCATTTTTCTTAATTTTCTTTCTTCAAAGCTTCAAACCCAGTGTGAGCCGCCGCCATAGCCGCCCCAGGGAATGAGATAATCGCCTGCTAGTGTCGCCCTCGAGGCGGGTGCCTTCGGAACTAGGTACACAAATTGTGTTCATGTCGGTAATAGCAAAATGCGCGCTACATTACCTTACCGTACAGCATTATCTTACCTGTCGTCAGTAAGAGCGCAGTTAGCGATACAAACATGTGACTTAAAATCTTCTTTATCTCTGCATCCGGCGATTATATTCGTGGGTATAATTCATAAGTAATCCGTAACGTGTCGCTACGAACATTATCACATTGCTGAAATCAAGCTTCGACCACCTTTTTCAAAAATTGCAGAAATTTCGAATACTATCTCTGTTGGTCTTTGGTAGCGAATAAATAAGATGAAGACCCAATTCTAAGTCCAATGAGACTTTTTCTATATTTTTTTTTTTTTTAGCATTTACCGTTATACAATTTTAATTCTATAGCGGAAGTCGTATATTCAAAACCACAGTAGTTACGGCTATTTATAGTTTCAAATTTCGATAGAAAAAACATCTTGTCCTCTTCCGTTTATTTCGGCTATCCAATGACAAATAATTTCTAATATTTCAGACAATTGTTCTCATATTAGAAATTATTATATCTGATCTATCTTCATTCTATTATTTCAAGTAATCGATACACATAATATATCATTCTTGTAATAAAATGAAGAAGAAATTCTATATCTTCATGCGATTTAATACAAAATTGAAAGAATCTCGTATCTTGCGGACAAAACCTGCGCAAAATCGTGGCTAAATTTTTCTAAAAGTACTAGGTACAACGCCACAAAGAAAATATAACGAAAATCATACGAAATGTATGTTTGGACGCGGCGTTGAACACCTCATTCTTACTCACTGTATTTTTTTTCGAGCGAAAATCGTTCCACACTTAATTCTCTTTTTACATTTAAGGGGATATGAAAGGTGAATGATACACCTCGAATTTTTGGCAGCCCGTTTTCCAGCTAAAACACATCCAATCGATGTGAAATTGATATCAGTGACGCATAAAAAGTGCACGGAGGGCATGATGCTCTTGGGTTTCCAAAAAGCGAAAATGTTTCGGGTGTTTTCATATTTATCAAGTACAACGTCAGCAACAACGATTATTCGTTACAGAGCACTCTTGATATAAATTTGTACATTTTATTTTCGCTTTTTGGAAATCCAAGAGCATCATGCCCTCCGTGCACTTTTTCTGCGTCACTGATATCAATTTCACATCGATCGGATATGTTTTAGCTGAGAAACGGGCTGCCGAAAATTCGAGGTGTATAATCCACCTTTCATTCTCCCTTATAAGTGAGAAGGTTGGATGATTTTTAGATCACTAGATTTATATAGTATATAGAATACCCTGTAGAATTCAGGAATAGCTTGGTCCAACAAACAGCCTCTTCGAGAGGCTGAAGCCATTCATATATTGTTCGATATTTAGAAGAAAAGAGTGACCGTCGACGATATCAATCATGCTGTAAAGTAGGTATAGGTAAGCAATTGGCAAAAGTTCGCCTGTCCCCTCTCTTTACATCGCGTTAAAAATACCGTATATATCGTAACAATGTCACTTTTATACAGGCAGGCATAGGTATATAAGGTATAGATTATACATATATTTAACGGATGACAGTAGTATGACATCCGAACAATTCTACATACTTGGCAACAACAACGCTTTCCAATACTATTATATTACAATACATTATATGCTGCAGTATACGAGGATTCACCGCTATATAGTTTTTCCAAAGGGAGGAAGTTCTTGGGAGCTGGGGGGGGGGGGGGGGGGGGGGGGGCGCGGCAAGTTATTGCCAGAGTGAGTTGTGACAATAAAAACTAAGCTTTTCGTCGCACGTGGAGAGCCTGCAGGGAATTGGGGTAGGTATACACACACACACACATGTATTTATATATATACACACAATATACATGGTGTACATATAGTATAGGTCTACATCCCCTTTCATTTAACGGTAAAATCTTATTGGCTGTTACCATTGGCCAATGAAAATACGTAGGCGTTTCAAATGTGAACTTCCTAGCACCCCGTTTATTCTACGAGGGTTGCGATAAACGGATTTTCACATGCCCCTTCATGCAAACTCTCAATCTCTTCGAGTTTTAATCGAGATTGATATTTATCGCATCTGAAATTTGAAATTTACTTTAAGGGGATATGAAAGGTGAATTGTACACCTCGAATTTTTGGCAGCCCGTTTCTCAGCTAAAACACATCCGATCGATGTGAAATTGATATCAATGACGCAAAAAAAAGTGCACGGAGGGCATGATGCTCTTGGATTTCCAAAAAGCGGAAAATGTTTCGGGTGTTTTCATATTTATCAAGTACAACTTCAGCAACAACGATTATTCGTTACAGAGCACTCTTGATGTAAAACTGTACATTTTCTTTTCGCTTTTTGGAAATGCAAAAGCATCATGCCCTCCATGCACTTTTTCTGCGTCACTGATATCAATTTCACATCGATCGGATGTGTTTTAGCTGAGAAACAGGCTGCCAAAAATTCGAGATGTACACACTCAGAAAAAGGTCTTGTTGCCACAACCAAAATTTGGGTTATTATATGGACAATCACATTTTTTGTTCAGTCAAACAAAAATTTTGTTGGAATAGCCAAAATTTTGTTTGTCCCAACAAAATTTGGCTTTCCCAACAAAATTTTGGTTATTCCAACGAAATTTTTGGTTGACTGAACACAAAATTTGATTGACTGAACAAAAAATGTGATTGTACATATAATAACCAAATTTTGGTTGTGTCAACAAGACCTTTTTCTGAGTGCAATTCACCTTTCATATCCCCCTAAAGTCAATCAGAAAGATTACCGTTGAACGAAAATTTTGAACTATATTATGGATGTAAAAGTTAGACCAGCATGGACTATATAACATAATGTATAATATATTTCTCTGAAAAATTCCTAATAATAAGTATATATATTGTATATATATATATATATATATATATAAATGAATTATATTAGACGACCCCCATAAAACTATGTCGTAAAATTAATTGTAGACAGAATTAATAATGGTCTCAGGAAGAAGAGTGAGGTTAGCATACCTGCAGCTTAAACAAAGGTTCGTGTATCGGCCGCTAACGCCGTTCCGGAACGGGTCAACCTTCCTTTGTTTATTGTTCAAAATATAATATCTAATATAAAAAAATTACTTGGAAATAATAAACATTATTTATATTATACTGTACCTATAATACGAAGAATAAAAATTAATTTTGAGGCATGCATAGGCGTAGTATCATATTGTTTATTTATAATAACCATATTATATAAATATTTACGTGATTTAATTATGATATAAAAATAAATATAAATTATGATAATCGATCGTTAATTTTTTTCTTTTTTTTTTTTTTTTTTTTTTTTTTCTCTTTACGGGTTAGCCCCGGCTGCATGGACACATTATTACGTTCAGCGAGTATAGCCAAGCATCTGAACGTCCAATACAAGTGTAGGTATATGTATAACTGGTTGCGAAATACCATCGTAAAAACCCACCAGTCAACAGTGAATAGTCACGATGTAGGTATAACGTATGTTACATTCATATTCAGTATACGTATTCACACAATGTGTGTGTGTGAATGTATGTATACTATATGTTTGTATATTGTATACACGTATTATATAATAAGATTCATAGCTAGATACACATGTGTAGTACCTTATATGCTTGTACTACGTGTCATCACTGTGATCGCGCGCGATCAGCTGAACTGTGCGCGAACGAAGAATATTAATTTGGAACACAGTCCTGCAAGGACAATCATCATTGGTATGTGTTAATGCACAAATGTTGGAGCTAATAGAGTGGCGAGTTGATGAGTTTTTACCTCGGAGAACGCGGGACTTCCCGCAGGCAAGAGATTCGGTGATTTCCATTTCCTGATCGCTGTAAGATAAGTGTCTCTCTCTCTCTCTCTCTTTCTACAGACCGTTTATGACTCATCAACGTTTTTTTCTCATCTAGGCTATATACTTTACTATCGATTAAACGATTTACGAGTAGAAAATAAATTATATCTCAATTGATACTATAGCGAGGAATGAGGAAACCAAAATCTGTAGGTGTTGGTGTAACTTTTGTGTATATGAGGTAGTGTGAACGAGATATAAGGTAATTATTGCACAATGGAAACTGATATTCATCAAAATTGATCATATTTTCTCACTAAGAAACGATACAGCCAAATCCATACTCTGCAATATTGTTGGCCTAGATGAGTAATGGAAATGTTTAAAAACAGACGCATGATAAACGGTGCGCAGGATTACGCTCACGTGAAAAACCCTGAGGAAAGGTAAGAAAATTCAGGGATTTTCAGTAACGTATATTTAAAGTTCTTCCGTATTAGACTGTTATGCGTATAATATGTATATCCTTATGGGATACCTACGTACCCGTTGGCAGAAAATGCTAGGAAACAAAATTTTCGGAACTAGGTGAGAGAAAAAAAAAAGGGAATAATTATTTCGTCACGTTGATTCATCGGTAAATTCCCGATTAGCTCGTACCGAGATGTGGTCAGAGCATTGTGCAGTTTGACCAAAGAGTAAGATTTAAGAATTTCATATTCTAGTATCAAAATACGTGAGCTGCAATCGTATGGACTTAAATCCGCGCGTTCATTAAAGCAAAATTTACTTGAGTATAGCTTAACTCGATCACACTTCTCTTTCCTGGTCATGATGTCCTATAAATTTACTGACGCTTCGGTAAAATGCATCAAAAGTAAAGTGACCGGGAAGATTAGCGGACCTGCTGCAGTTACGGTGACCATGAGGATCAGGACAAGCTAAGGTAATACCATATTTATCTATTTCGTTGATTATGTATATTAAATCCATTACCCATACTCCGAACATAAAGTACTATAGGGTATTTCGAAAATGAGCTTTTTTTTTAATTTTTTCGCTGCTGATATTCAAATACGATAGATTCTTACGTGAAGTAGCCTCTCCACATAGAAAAGGCTCTGTAGTTCAATTTCAAGTACTCGCTGAAACAAGGTTTCTATTTCCCGAATGTAATAATTATACAAAAAAAAATTTATAACTTGGCTAAAAATTAAAACAACGAGTCAGTTTTGGGTTTATTCTGAAATGCAGAAATTGAGGTGTTGATAAAAATATTAATTGACTTCACGATAAAGCTTGACGATCGTTACGGAACGGTTTGGAATAAGAGATTCATTCAGGATGCAAAATTATTTAACTTGAAGCCTCCAATTTTATTTAATTTTTTTCGTTTTGGATACATGCCTCGATCCTTCCACTTCAGAATAAACACAAAACGCACTCGATTTCGTCATTTTTAACCAAGTTATAATTTCTTAGTATTTATGGTTCTTATTTTTCTGTGTGAATTTCATGGGGAATATAAAATCCCGTTCGAGCGAGTAGATACCCAAAATTGAACTACAAGCATCGCCTTTCAGGAGGAGGTACTTTGCATGAAAATCTATCTGCATTCAGAGTATCAGAAAATTGAACGAAAACCTCGTCCTCAACACACCGTTTAATACACTGCTCGAAAGATTCGACCCCCAGCTCGTTAACACTTTGAAACCGATCAGCTTTTCCGAAAGCTTGAAAAATGCTGAGAGGGCTAAAGCCTCGAACTCTTTTCAAGATTTTATTCCCATTTCGTGCGGCAATTACATCAGGAAATTATTTCCCGATTTCCAAAGCTTCTAAAAAACGATAAGTCTTGTACTACTATAGAACCGTAGTAGGTACTACGTATAATACACAGTAGAAAAAATTTCGTCATTGTGTAAAAAAAAAAAAAGTACCTGTTAAATTTTTGTGTTAAATATTTAACACTCTCGTGTGTTAATTCAAACAATGGTTCAGTGTTGTATTTTGTTTACAATTTTTTGACACACTAAAATCTTCATTTGATACATTAATGCCCGGTTTTATAAACGAGGGATACTCATCGACCCCGGGGTGAATTTCGCCCCAAGGGTAGCGCTCAATTTTTTGCGAAAAAAATTGAAAGATCGCAATAGTCCTACAGGTAAAAGCGTAGATGCACGGCCATCGCGATGTTTCAATTTTTGGCGAAAAAATTGAGCGCTACCCCTGAGGTGGAATTCACTCCGGGGTCGATGAGTACCCCTCGTTTATAAAACTGGGCATAAAAGTAACACTTTCTAAATGTTACTTTCAAATGAACACAAAATTTTAACATATTTTAGTGTTGCTTTTAACACTAAAGCTGTGTTACTTTTTTAACATAAACGGATTGTGTTAAAATAACACAAAATTTTGTGTTAAATTTTACAACAAATTTTTTACTGTCTATACACGGCACAACCATGACAAACGGCATGATAGACTCAAACTCCGAAAGCATTAGGTAGTTTTTAGTATAACATCTCAGGCTAAATATACCCCAGATCCTCTGAAACGGATTAAACAGCAAAGTGGTTCAAAGTCCTACTCCGAAAACAGGGATCGTTCTGGATTCCTGCCCTGAGGACATGACTCTAACCAGACGGAACCAGGATTACGTGGACCCCCGGGACCCGGGATTCAACCCTCGCGATTTCGCCCCTTCTATATACTCTGCTATGTGCCTCTCGCTGTGTACCCTCACATCAACCCACGCCCCTCAATTTTGCACTCATGTGTTTCCATAGAAACAAGAATTTCGTGTCTGGTTCATGAGGGGTGATCGGACCTCGTACGGGAACATAAAGAGCTCAAAATTTCGTGGATGTCGAAACAAAAAACTCCAAAAAAGTGAATCGTGCTAAGTATTTCTCCGTTTTTAATGAATCTTCTCCGTTTCACCGTGGATACTATAGTTATATTTTCAGCATAACATTTTTCTCCGTGATATATATATGTTTATGCATTGTCAACGAATAGCTTTGAGTTTCATCCGAGAAGGTTGGGCCATGAAGAAGTGAACACTGTTCAGAATCTGGTGGGGGATTTAGGGCGGTTCAAAGGCGGGGCAAAACGAGCATTACCCGGTGTCCAGGAGTCCAGAACATCAGTCTCCACTGGGACGCTGAAGAGAACTGATCGTGAGCTTTTGGTGTGTTCATAAAAAATCGTGAAATAATAACGTTGAGTGAGGATCTCGGTCCTTAAAAACTACGCATAGAAATTTGCCGTGCAGAAATTTTTGGGAAAGCTCAAAAATAGAAACTGATTAAAATTAGGTGGAGTCAGAATTGCTACAAGCTAAGAGGGTAAATCTACTGATCGATCGGTGCAGCAATCGGAGTGCATAGCTTGATAAATAAACGGCATATAAAATGATGCACATGTCAATGGGAAGCAATGAACATGGTGGAGCCGTCGGTGGACTGGGTGTCAGTGTCTTGCCACTCGATGGTATGGGACTTTACGAACAACCAAGACCCAGACTTGTATTCAAGATGCCCCGCGTCGTACCGGACCAAAAGGCCAAGTTCGAGTCTGACGAACTCTTCAGAAGACTAAGCCGCGAGAGTGAGGTAAGTCGGGGGTTCCCATCACAATCCAATCTGACCATATTATCATCATCATGATTCGTAGATGATAGTTATTTCGAGATTTGAGATAATGATAGAAAGTAACAAATCAAGGAAATACATTAGACTTCGTACTAGCATATAATAGGACACACAGGTATCTCTGTCTATAATTTTGGACCACACATAGTGCGATCTGCACTAACGAGCTAACAGGTATCCCAAACTCTCTCTTTCGAAGTCGCATGACCAAGAGCCCAAGAATTTCTTTATTCCGGAACTGTAACTTCCACAGCGATGACTACTGTCATTGGTATACGTACCTACGTCTATGTATGTGCAAAATTGCGCAAGATAACTATATAATTTTCGACATCCCACGGTTTAAGCCTTTAGGGCATAACCGCGACGGTTTTTCCGGATACTAATAACTCCCAATGAATCACTGTTCTATAACGCCAACGCTAATCGGTAGTTGTAATTAGGTTCCTACTAGTAGGATTTTGGTGATATGGAGGTACAACTTAAAAATTATTCAACATGATAGAATTTATATACGTACACTCAAAGTCGATCCTGTAATGAATTTAAAGAAACTTATCAATTGATATTAATTTCATTAGCGATTCATATAATATCGGGTGAAAAGATATAAATTATCATCGGTTGTCACCGCGCAGTGTCATAGGCAACGATTCTATAGATACGATTTTGCATAAATTAATACTAATGTCAAATTAACAGAAATCTAGATGATTATATAGAAATTCGGTTGGCCGTTGCTACCAATAAAAAAAAGTAAAAACCTCTTCTTCAACGACCATAAAAAGGTTGAAGATCAGGGACTGACTAATCCGGCTCTAAATGATGTGTATAATTAGTATGCAGACGTCAGTTTTACGTTCCTCTTAACATTCCCGGTATCCGAATTCTTAGGAGAACGAGAAATCCAATCAGAGCCATAGATGGTTGAATGAAACATATCGAAATGGTCTTTGTTTCAGGTCAGATACACCGGCTACCGTGATCGACCCTTGGAGGAACGTCAGGGATATTTTCAACGCGGATGTCGCGAGGGTAATCATACAGAAATTGCATTCGCAGCAACAGGAACAAATCTTCAGCTAGTTTTCCCGTCTACGACAAGCGGGTACGGTGGCGATCCTCGAGAATGTGATTTCGACAAGGAACATGGAAAGGTGAGTTAAAAGCCCAATGCACAAAGCTCATTTATCTCTCTTTATTAAAGTCATTCGTTTACCAATTGGTTAAAAACCACCCGTTGATTTCTACCCCGGATAATCTGGACTCCAAATTCTCGTTAATCCCCAAAAATTTCTTCACATTTTTTACATATCCCCGGTCAAAACATACCCAATGTCCCACTCAGGCCTGGTCGTATTCGAACCCGACTCTTAAAAAAGAAAAAAACCTACACAGAAAAAAAGGTTAACTTGAGCCAAGAAAATTATTCTTGATTCAAGTCAATTTTGCGGTCCGAAAATGAAGACCGAAATTTTGATTTGATCCGAGAAAATTTCGGTCCTCATTTTCGGACCGCAAAATTGTCTTGAATCAAGTTTAACCTTTCTTTCTGTGTATGTACGATAAAATTTTAGCTTTACAAAATTTCGGTAACCGAGTACCTTACCCTAGAATTACGACGAATTCCTATGGGTCATAATGTTGCGCTCCGCAAGGCAGCACGGATATAGAGAAGGGAATAGAGGGTATCGGGAACTAAATCGGTATACAATAACCATTAGGACTGATTAGGGTCCTACAGGGGTCTGTTTTGCGTGGGTGTAGATATTCAATGGTTATAGTCGGCCCGTTGGGTGTCTGACAAATTGGGCCTTGTATACAAGATGCAGTAATGCAACCATGAGAATACATGTATATATTGCGAGCTGAATTTTAATGCGGATGCTCGGTCAGTGGCCATTTTGAATATGCGCAATACAATACCGAGATTTGTATGAAATTTTAATTTAAACCAGTAATACCTGTACCCATCCGCAGTCGCCATTGAGTACCTATAGGTCTAACTTTACCTACGTCTTAAAATTGATACGCGCGCTTGCGCCGGTTGAAAATTTATACGCCCGGCGTCGGGACGCCATTGCGATCAATATAACGTCGTGACGACGCCATTTTCGGCAACTTTCTTTCATTTACATCTACATTTTCATTTTCACTTTCATTTACGACATCCGCAGCGATACATCTCAAGGTATTTTCCGTTGTCCGGCTAAGATCGTACAAGAATCTTCAGAAACTAACAGACTAGACAGACTGCAATTAGCCTTTCGTTTCGTCTTTAACAAACGCCAGATGCTGTTCTATGCGCAGATGATGGCGAGAACTAGAAACTCGTAAATCTCTACAGTCCTTTCGGCCCTTGGCCCTTGGCCTTTGCAGGAACGTGGCAGGATCAGCATCACAGTTAGGGAAACAGTTCGAGGGTTTTCTAAACGTTGTTACGTGCCTCGACCGAAAACTGGAGGCTTAAACACGGATTCTTGGAGGTTGAAGGGGGCACGCGTTATTCAATATACATCAAGGATGCGAGAAACGGTTCTTCCTCATCGGAAGGAGATTTCTAGATCTACACTAAGAAAAAGGTCTTGTTGACACAACCAAAATTTGGTTATTATATGGACAATCACATTTTTTTGTTCAGTCAATCAAATTTTTTGTTCAGTCAATCAAAAATTTCGTTGGGATAACCAAAATTTTGTTGGGACAACCAAAATTTTGGCTATTCCAACAAATTTTTTGGTCGACTGAACAAAAAATTTGATTGTCCATATAATGACCCAAATTTTGATTGTGCCAACAAGACCTTTTTCTGAGTGTAAATATAGGAAAAAATTCTGTCTAAATTTCGCGATTCTGGTTCTTTCGAATCGTCAATTATGGAGCAGGTTCTCCTCCTGCACCCTGCGCAGAACAGCCATCGTAATCAATTATTTCCCCGTAGCTATACGTATACAGGCAGTACTACCTATGTTTTGTTTTATCTTACAAAGCTCAGTTGGACACGCGTGCGAGGCATTGTTCCATACCTCGCTGCAGTAGGTAATAATTACGAGAGATCCATGCGCCTGATAAACAACCCGTCCGGGGTACCAAAACCTTGCTGAAAACGCGGTGATCCCGTTGCTATTATACACATATAGTATACCCCCCCCCCCCCCCCCCCCCCTCAATTATTTTTTATTTTCTTTTATTTTCTAACCCCCGCAGCTCTTTTAGATTTCCTTATCTTTATCTCAATGTTAAAAAAGACCATTAAGATAATCCTGACAACTCTATATACCTATATGATATTTTAGATAAAATTTAAAGTTCCATAACAGAACGTTACGTAGGTACCTACGTTAGCTGTTAAATTCGCTCTAAATTATAACTCGAAGGAAGTCCCCACATTTTTTTTTTTTTTTTTTTTTTTTTTTTTGAGTAAAGATCATGGTTATACGGTCGATTCCATTAGAAAAAATTTACAGATATAAGCTAGAAATTAGATAGAAATAGAGCATAGATGAAATGAAAGGGAATTCTGATTGGAATTCTTATTGTTAAGACAGGTGAAAAATTTGACAACGGCTCGAAAATTTTTCACCCAAATCTTCTTCATCTGTGCGTCTAAAACTTTACGACGGTACAATAAACGTACGTTTAACGTTGTAAACCGTTGTGTATAGATGATTGATGTGTAATTTGTGTTATAAGAATTTATTTTTGTCAAATTTATTTGTGTTAAATGTTGGTCTAGCTGCACTCTCTAAATTTCTTCAAATCAATTATTTCAACAATTTTCATTCCTCGAATGTTACGAGAGCCGAGGACTCCTGAAAACAGCGTTTGGATTGTAAGAAGAAAGAATTTATTTTTTATTGCTTTTTTTTTTCTTCACTTTTCTTTTCTTCTTCACCTTCGTAAATTTTATCACGTTTACTGGCTGTACTTTTTATCCGAGTATATATATATATATATTTTCTTATCCTGATCCGATCGATGTATATATACATACATACATACACAATAGAGTATAAATTTCACTAACATAAAATCAGGACGAAATGATCAATCGCAACTCCAAGTCTGCAGTGCACGGCTGTTGTATCTGTCACGCTCAGTGGCTCGATCGGTGTCAGCTTCCGTTCGCCGGTTTTACTGCAGTCATCGTTCGTGACGAGTTTAGGTTTCACTGGCGTGTTTATAATTAATCGTGGTATAACAGAGATATTGTAGATATTCGAATCACGGGAAGAACGGGATCGATTGAAAATCAAAAAAATCAAAAAAACCAAAAAAAAAAAAAAATCAATTCATTCTAAAATCTTTAAAGTTTTGAAATATGTTTCCCTTTTTTTTTTTTTTTTTTTTTTTATTTGTTCGATCGATCGAAGACAAGACTTCAGTCTTTTATGATATTTAAAAGAGTTTTTCATTAATTGGTGGCTCTCAAAGCTGAAAAGTCACGATAGAAAATTCTTACGAATTTCCAAAAATTTCCTGAAGAATTATACTTACTATGATAACGTAATATACTGCATTATAGTTTAACTAATCCCGTGTTATGACACGAAACGTTGAACGCGTGTCGACCGTAAGCTAGCTGGTGCGATTAATAGGATTTAAAACAGGGAAAACACGTCGCAAAGCTCGAGGGTGTGTTAGGCCCTCATCTTCTCTCGCCCCCTGGGCACCTGCCACGTCCCACGGGGACCTAAGGCCGACTATAGACCATATTGAGTATAACCGAATAGGAATTCGAAAATCTATACGAGAATTTGACTCTCGATTTCCCATTGCCTAAAACATTCGAAAAAAAAAACAAAAATCAAAAAAAGGATGTACAGTAATGTTCATTAATGGTTTCTCAGTGGCTAACTGTTTTTTTCTGACTTTTTCGTAAACGAGACTCCATTTCAGTCGTATTTCATGTGCCGATAGTCGAAATTATAATATTAATAATTATCAACCCTTATAAAAATAATATAATATTATTTTATTCGATTCTATCCGAAAAAGTCCGAAAAAACAGTTAGCCACCGCGAAGCCATTAATGAACATTACTGTACGTCAGATTTAAAAAAAATTAGACGATAAGAAATAACGTCAATGTGACATTAATTGTACAGATGTATAAAATTCGGAGGAATGAAAATTAATCGTTCGGGACCAACTGACCTTATACAGTTATTTTTTCAACCCTCGTAAATTATAATTTATTAAAAAATCCGGATCAACCCTTGGCTGACCGTATGTCCCGTATATGTCCCTAGCCTCCGCATATCTTTTCCTTTATACAGTATATATACGAAGTGACAAATACCCTAGCATTGTCCAGAGCTGGACTGAGGCAAAAACAAACGTCAGTTACGCCCACTAAAACAAAAGATTAGAAAAATAGCTGTCATTTGTATAGTCCATATAGTTTACCCTTTACCGGTTATTACCCCGTACTTTATAGTCGTCAGAAATTTCTCACCCCTTTTTTTTTTCCATCTACCCGTCAAGCCCGCGCGCGCGTTAACCCTTTCGTTAAAACTTACCACCACCTTTTTGTTTCTTTTTTTCTTTTTTTCTTTTTTTCTTTTTTCTTTTTTCTTTTTTTTTTTCTCTTCTTCTGTTTGATGCAAATCAGCCTGAGCCGAGAAGGGTTAAAGGTGCACGTAGGTATGCTTGTTCGGATGATTTCACGCCGACTTTTACTATAATATGTTACCGCTGGGTACGCGCAGTTTTAATAATCGTTTATTATATATTACAACTTAATGGGTATATCACGCCCATGATTTATTGTGAGAATATTTCTACCTATACTATATATAATAAAATAGCTAGGATAGAGGTAAATGAAAAAATACTAAAAAAATTAAAGGCACATATTTTTTATGCTGAGTCTAATTATCATCAATTTATGCATTCGAAAATCTACACAGAGAAAAAGGTTAACTTGAGCCAAGAAAATTATTCTTGATTCAAGATAATTTTACGGTCCAAAAATGAAGACCGAAATTTTCTCAGATCAAATCAAAATTTGTCTCGAACTAAGAAAATTTGGAAAATTTGAAAAATTTGCAAAATTTGGAAAATTTTCTTGGTTCGAGACAAATTTTGATTTGATCCGAGAAAATTTCGGTCTTCATTTTTTGGACCCCAAAATTATCTTGAATCAGGTCAACCTTTCTTTCTGTACAGTTCTCGTTTATAATTGGTAGCGAAAAATTTCCACCTGAACCGCAGAAATTTATAACTGGAGTATATGCTTCGCGGTATAAACAATCCGCAGAGTTTATTATATTACGTACACGATTCTTGCGAGGAATAGACGTCACGCTTCGACGTATTGTATAAAAACGCTGAATAATGTATAACTATATATATATATTATTGAATAGTATGTCTTATTCCCTGCACTTTTCTATTTTTGTATATATTGAATATAAACGAGCCCGCAATCATCAATATTCCATTGTCATAACGCGACGTTGAATTGCACGATGTTATCGCAATACGCCTTCGCAGACTGTAGCTAATTGTTTGTTTATGCTAAATCAATGTGCGGAATAATTTTCTAGTTACAGTATTCAGAGGTGCAGCGGTAGTACAAAGTGCAGTGATTCATGCAGTCTGGGAAAACCCCCGAAACTGTTTATCATACCATTTTCTAATTGGCTGTAATCGCGGAAAATAGTAAACGCCATCAATTAATAACATTTCTCGAAGCTAAACCATGCATGAGTAAATACATACCCATAGAATTTAGATCTCTATTTTTGACAACTGTGACCCTCGAAGCTGTTAAAGCCAAGTGCATGGAGGGCATTTAGTTTTCTGAAAATGGCCCTATTTCCGGCGAGTGGTCAAAGCGAGTAGTGTAACTTTGAAAATTGGCCGAAGAACGGTCAGTTCGAAAGTGGCCTTCGCGGATTCGGACCTTCCCAAAAACGCCTCCGTAACAATAGCGATTTACAAAACAGGCTGGCAGGACATGCAATAGGTCAAAACGTCGAAAGGAAGAGAAATGAGAGAAGTCGAGTAATAGAGTATATAGTAGAGGATGCATATATACGTGTGTTGTGTCGTTGAAAATAATTGTCACGGTTTGAAAGCCACCGTTAATATACAGCTGCACCCGTGTGCGTTCATACTTTTCTAAAGTATAAAACTAGCAATTCAACAAAGAAATATCCCTTAGCATGGTAGTAGATTTTAGCTCATAATTGAACGCGCCAGGGTTACAAGGTACCGAAAACTGCGTCAGAGAATTTAAAACCGAATCCCGTAGGGGAGGCGTTCCTCGGACTTGTAGAATCAAAATTAAACTGTTCACCTTTTTTGCAACCCTTTCGACTATTCGACGCCGTATGCCTTTGTCAAACTGTCACCACCCGCGGCGATGACTTTGCTCTTATAATTCTATTTATCCAAACGTAGCTGCGGAAGCAACGCATATAACGCCTCGAGGCTGAATCAAATTTATAAATTAAAAAAAGATAGAAAATTTACTCCTATAACGAAATAAATATCTGCTTTGCTTCAACTATACAAAGACATAAGGGATGGTAAACTGATGGTCAGTCCAGAATCAAATAAGTTATTATATTCTCAAAAAATGAGTCAATAAATTAGAAATAATTTAATAGTATCGAGGAATCGAGTGCTCCTTCAATTCACGTAGCGCTCACTCTCTAAATTTGAATTAGTGAAATTCACTGAAAATAGTGAACAGTCACTGGTTTTGCAGTGAGAAGTATGCCACTAATTCAAATTATGTCACTAATTCAAATCTTAGAGAGCATCTTTTCGGTTATTTCAGTTTTCTGTAAAGATAGACTCATTTAAGGTTCCGCATGTATCTCGGGTTCAAATTTGATCCCCGTAGGTACCTCATCTTCCTGCATTCAACGCAGTTTTGCAGTGAGAAGTATGCCACTAATTCAAATTATGTCACTAATTCAAATCTTAGAGAGCATCTTTTCGGTTATTTCAGTTTTCTGTAAAGATAGACTCATTTAAGGTTCCGCATGTATCTCGGGTTCAAATTTGATCCCCGTAGGTACCTCATCTTCCTGCATTCAACGCAGTTTTGCAGTGAGAAGTATGCCACTAATTCAAATTATGTCACTAATTCAAATCTTAGAGAGCATCTTTTCAGATATTTTAGTTTTCTGTAAAGATAGACTCATTTGAAGTTCCGCATGTATCTCGGGTTCAAATTTCATCCCCGTAGGTACCTCATCTTCCTGCATTCAACGCAGTTTTGCAGTGAGAAGTATGCCACTACCTAATTCAAATTAATGTCACTAGTTCAAATCTTGTAGAGCATCTTTTCGGATATTTTAGTTTTCTGTAAAGATTGACTCATTTTAGGTTCCGCATGTATATCTGGGGTTCAAATTTGATCCCCGTAGGTACCTCATCTTCCTGCATTCAACGCAGTTTTGCAGTGAGAAGTATGCCACTAATTCAAATTAATGTCACTAATTCAAATCTTGGAGAGCATCTTTTCAGATATTTTAGTTTTCTGTAAAGATAGACTCATTTGAAGTTCCGCATGTATCTCGGGTTCAAATTTGATCCCCGTAGGTACCTCATCTTCCTGAATTCAACGCAGTTTACAAAACTTGTTTTACCTTCTGTATACATATAACTATATACATATTGCTCCTGGAAAGTTATTACGGAAATTGTTAGGCGCGCGGTGGTTACTTCTTATATTTCTGCACTCCGTTCCTTGAGGCTAACAATATAAGCGAAGCAACGAGATTGCACGTTAAAGTATCTGAAAGCGTGCCGCAACGAAATTCGCAGAAATTGAATTCCGAATATGCATAGGTCATCCGGCTTTGCAAAATTCATTATCAACTTCAGTGGAATGCTCGTGTCAATTAATGACAATATAAATTAACACCTGATAAAACCTGCGAGTTGATTTTGAAATGAATTTCATCGAATCAATGAGAAATGAAGTAATTTTAAATTTTCTTATTTGTATATTTTCAGGTTCACATTCGATCCTGTTTGATAATGAACGGTGTATGTGTGAGATGGAGAGGATGGATTGACCTGGAGCGTCTCGACGGTGTCGGTTGTCTTGAATTGGACGAAGAACGGGCTGCCCAAGAGGATGCACTCCTTCGTGATCAAGTCGAACGTTATAACCAAAAGCTACGTGATTTTGGAGAAAAACAACGAGCTTATCGTACCGGTGCAGCTCAGGCTGCACATTTGCATCATCATCATCACCACGGACATCATGGACATCATGTGTCAAGTGGTGGAGCACCGAGCGTTGAAACTCATCTCTCACATCGCCAGGATCCTGAGATGGAGGTTAGGCTTCGGGCCTACTAAGCCCAATGCGTGATCATTTCGTTAATTCATCTTATAATATGATTATAATAATTGATAATAATTCATAACGTCCGGGTGGTATTCTGTCATTTCATATATATGGTTTTCTTTCGTTTCATATAATATAATTTGCTTCTCTATATAATTTTAACACTCGCATAAATTTTTACTAAGAATATAGCCTATTATCTAGGTATATGGAATAGAAATTATTCCGTATTTTAATAATGATCATCAATTTTATGCAATCGAATAATAAATGGAATACAGGATCTTGTAATATTAATAATTAGCTATCACGCATGCAGCACTCTCGGTACATTATGAATCATTCAATAATTGTCATCTTTGTAAAACAACAAAAAAAAAAAAAGAGAGAAAAATCACCGAGAGAAAGACAGAGAGAGAGAGAGAGAGAGAGAGAGAGATATGTGTATAATTAAAATTTATATATACATATATGTATATATATGAAGAAAAAAATTCAGGGAATCGTTTAGCCAATAACTCAGCACGAATTGCCAGTGAGATACCTTATCCTCTCTGTATATGTAGTATATCCATATCCATATGCATACGTGTTGGGTCGAACTCTCGTCTCACTATATGCGTCATAGTACGAATTTCTAGGCATTCGATGGAGTGAGTCATTGAATTTATATACTCACTCACTCACTTACTTACTTACTTACTTACTTACTTACTTACTTACTTACTTACTTACTTACTTACTTATACTCAAACTCACGTCAGCTTCATTCGAGCGAGAGGCTTCGACATACATATATATATATATGTATGTATGTATGTTTTTAGTTTTAGTCATTTTGTTGTACATGTACATATATTTGTAAAGAGTTTATTAACTAAATATAATTTTTACCACATTTATTTCACATCTTTTTTGTCTTTTCATTTAATTAACAAACGTTACATAATTATTATTATCAACGATTACTTTATTTTTTGATTTTTTTGATTTTTTCTTTCTTTGTACCAAATAACCAATTATTAACCTTGTGATATAATAACTAATTATTTTGCGCATGGCTTACTATTTCTTATACGAATATTTTTTTTTTTTTTTTTTTTTTTTATCTTTATATATTATTATATTCAAGCTATACATATTTCATATTACAAATATAGAAAAGAAAGAAAAAAAAATTACTCAGATCCTTGATATCGCAAAAAAAAAAAAAAATAATTAAAAAAAAAAAAAAAATTGCTTTAAACTTCTTTTTTTCTTTTTCAATCAATGTCCCATTTTAATTTTTTTTTTTTTTTTTTTTCTCTCTTTTTTGTTCTCTTATTTTCTAATTCATGTTTAGAATAATTGCACAGCATGCAGCTTCCTGATGCAGTGACAGACAACACATCCTAAATTTTCATATACTACTATATTTATTGTTTTAAATAATCCGATCGGATGAAATGAAATCCGTTTAATTGAGAATTATGTGCGAGGATGTGTATATAGTTTGGCTTAAAGCCCCGCAGGGCGAACCTGTTTATGCGCTGCAGCTCGTCTGCGCACGAACGTTCTATATGCCTGCAATTTTCTGAGCCTGCAGCCTGCGTATTCAATCTGATCAGAGAATTAGGAGTGCGTATTATGTATATTATAGCAGGGTACGCCATCGAGATTTGTTTTTGTTTTTTTTTTTTTTTTTTTTTTTACTCGAATTTTTTCAACCTCTGAGAAAATGAGGAAAAAAAAATTTACGGATAATTATTCAATCACGAACGAATAGAGGAAGATCGCGAAAATTTTAAGACTAATTCGTAGAATTTTCGAATTTCTTCGAATTGAATTATACATGGTCGAGTAAATTTGAGGGAAATAAAAGTTGATAAATTTTTTCGAGTTATTTCCAGTCGATTTTGGTATAAAAAAAAAAACAGAAAAAAAAAAAAGAAAAATGAATAAAAAGACAGGTTTCAATTTTCTGGGATTTAATTCTCCTCTTCGGAGTCGAGGGTATACCAGCTACGCGTTGCTATTATTCGATAAATGACTATACGTATAGCGTAGCCATGATGCCGCCTCCCTCGCTTCTTTCACCTTCATAAAAATTGTAAGCCGATATTCAGGTAGTTTGGAATTCTTATAAGAAACCTTAGGTAGTCAATGCGGAGTCTTCCAGGTCGCATCGCCAAGCTATAGCCGCCGTGGGCTCCGTTTTCCTTCTTCATCTCCCTTTCCCTGCGCAGCGATCAACGACGTAATATCTTCCCACGACTCACGCCTAACATAATAGTATATTATGTGGCATGCCCGTAAACCAAGTGTTTTTCGGCGAGAATAATGATTTCAGGACGAGCTAAAGGCGAGCCGGAAGCGAGTTCTGAAATCATTATTCGAGTCAAAAACGGTTTACGGGTGCGCCCCATACTGTATTTTTTTCGAAATAGGCATGAAAAGTCACTTTGACGCCTGTTGAGATTCACTAGACGAAGAGTGGGGTTATAGTGCGATCTGTCGCGCACTTCGAACCGCGCATCGAAACTGCCGTATAAAGACTTTATACGGCAGCTTTGGAATGCGCACTTCGAACTGCGCATCCAGACTGCCGTATAAAGACTTTATAGGGCAGTTCTGAAACCAACCGTATAAAGTGACACTTTGTGGATCGAAAACAGGCGTCAAAAAGTAACTTTTCAATGCCTATGCCGAAAAAATATATATTTAGTATACCTATACGTTAAAAATGACGACGAAGTATAATTTAAGAGTTCAGAGATCAAAAAATCTATATAGAAAAGATTTGAAAACTTAATCGAATTATTAAATTACAATATTATAAAAAACGTATAAGATCTTAATACGTTCAATCTATAAGATTTCTTACATCGAATTTGTTTGAATCGGGTGTGCGGTAGGTAGGTATAGGTACCTACCGCAATCGCGTCGCTAACACTTTCAAACTTCCGGTGGTCAGATATAATTATAGTATATTATCTTAACTTGCCTTGTTATACCGGAAAACTTCGCACATTGCTGTAGCTGGTATATACGATTTCAAGAAAACTAACGATATTCACTTAGAACGTGAACATAAGGAAAATAATTTATATTCAATTTTTTCGGCATAGGCATTGAAAAGTCACTTTTTGCCTCCTTCTTTCGATCCACAAAGTGTCACTTTATACGGTTGGTTTCAGAACTGCCCTATAAAGTCTTTATACGCCAGTCTGGATGCGCAGTTCGAAGTGCGCATTCCAAAGCTGCCGTATAAAGTCTTTATACGGCAGTTTCGATGCGCGGTTCGAAGTGCGCGACAGATCGCACCATAACCTCACTCTTCGTCTAGTGAATCTCAACAGGCGTCAAAGTGACTTTTCATGCCTATTTTGAAAAAAATACAGTATGGGGCGCACCCGTAAACCGTTTTTGACTCGGATAATGATTTCAGAACTCGCGAACAGAACTCGAAAAACACTTGGTTTACGGGCATGCCGCATAATATACTATTAAGGTGATATGAAAGGTGAATTATACACCTCAAATTTTTGGCACCCCGTTTCCCAGCTAAAACACATCCGATCGATGTAAAATTGATATCAGTGACGCAGAAAAAGTGCACGGAGGGCATGATGCTCTTGGATTTCCAAAAAGCGAAAATGTTTCGGGTGTTTTCATATTTATCAAGTACAATGTCAGCAACAACGATTATTCGTTACAGAGCACTCTTGATATAAAACTGTACATTTTATTTTCGCTTTTTGGAAATCCAAGAGCATCATGCCCTCCGTGCACATTTTCTGCGTCACTGATATCAATTTCACATCGATCGGATGTGTTTTAGCTGGGAAACGGGGTGCCAAAAATTCGAGGTGTATAATTCACCTTTCATATCCCCTTAATCATAAATGATATTAATTGTCGACAGATAATTAATAATATAGTCAAATTTCGATACTAAATCATGATAGTAGTAATTCTCTTGTATAATATCAACAGATTTTTAAACCAGACGTGATTAATTTAAATTCCTGTCTCTAATTTTCGAATCGAACTAATACTACGTTATATACAGTCGTTAAAAAATCTATTGTAGTATTGTACTATGCCTGGGCCACAGTTCTGTGTAAATGTAAGTTTAGTATAAATAAACAATCGAATTAACACCATTTCCCAATATCCCCTATAGCGAGGAGCACGAAGCACTTGAACTTATTGATATATAATTGCCTTTCAAATATTCGCGCCCTCCCTGGATCGCAGTGGTTCTAATAGAGCACACGAGGCGCATAGCAGGGGGAACCCCCGTGTTCTATCGTATATATATATATATATATATATACACGTAGCTGTACCTACGCTACCTATTCGCGCGCTCCGCCACGTTGTATCGCTTTGTAGAAACAGTATTGTCGCATCGTAGGGTGCAGAGCCGTGAGCGTGTGTCTGAATTGGCCACCCGCCGAGCCCTGTAGGCACTCGTCACATCTGCCTTCGATTTATTCTCAATAATAATTGATGACTTTTGACCCCCTGCCTCTGCCGAATCGCGGACACATTCCACCGAAAACGAAGAGGAAGAGAAGATTTTTTTCTTTTTCCCTTTTAGTTTTTTTTTTCTTTTTTTTTTTTTTTTTGTTCGAAATGCCTATTTTCGAGTGGGGACAACTTCATGGAACTCCCTATTATATACCTACCTATACCTATGTATGTGCATGAAGTTGCTTATTATGGTTAAATAAAGGTCAAAATTCGATAGGTCAAGTTCGGTTTGCTAACTACTTTACATACCTACTCATATTTAGGGAAACGATTTTTAGGTCATAGATATACATATGTATACATAGGGTAAGTATATCCTGTTAGATTATTGTGACAAGAAACTATGTATAGAAAGAAATATGTACATATATATTAGAGTGTGCCAAAAAAAAAAAAAAATTCAAACGCACATGAAGATTCCGGTAGAGCATTTTAAACAGAATATCTCAGCCAAATATGAGCTCTTAATATTGATATTTAGAACTGCCTAACTCAGTTTTCCCATTTTTGATTTGAATATTAACATGTGAAAAAAAATCGGAAAATTTTTGAATTTTTTTTTCTCGTAAGCGGCTTGATTTAGAAACTATCTGAAGACAGATTCTTATAGGAAATTTCACGCTCTATGAAAAAGTACTGAGATAAAATTTTCCTAACTCTCATCGATTAAGAGATATTCGCCTATAAACATTGAGTCATAGCGTCATGGAGACATATGACTGGGAAAAATAATTTTTTTTTCAACCGCGCATCAAAATTTCGGTAGAGCATCTCAAATAGAATATGTCAGCCAAATATCAATATTAAGAGCTCATATTTGGCTGAGATATTCTATTTGAGATGCTCTACCAGAATGTTGATGTGAGTTTGAATTTGTTTTTTTTTTTTTTTTTTTTTTAATTTTGGCACACCCTAATATATATACATTCTGCCGGAATGAACTTATGCAGTTGAACTTAGGTGTAATATTCTCTTGATGATGATTATAGTTTGTCCATAAACACAAATCATGTATTATAGTGAGATAGTGATGTGGGACAGACTAGAATAGAATAGAATAGAATAGACTACTGACGTTCGGATTTTGAGTAAATATTTTTTCAATATATATTCGGAATTATTAATAAAGAAATTCACTCTACTATGTATTTTCAATCTATTTTTCGTATTTGAAACTCTTCAAAAATTCAAAAGGTTGCCACGTTGCTAAAAAAAAAACAGATGAAGCCGTGAAGTGTTGAAAAATTTAGCGATACTATTTGATAACTGTTCTAATTTTTGAATCGATGATTTCAAAAATGTTGACTCCACACTTTTGAATCTCTTCTAGCATTTGAAACTCTTCAAAAATACAGGGCATGGTCACGTTGCTAAAAGACAGATGAAGCCGTGAAGTGTTAAAAATTTATTGATACTATTTGATGACTGTTTCAATTTTTGGATCGCGGATTTCAAAAACGTTGTCTCCACACTTTTAAATCTCTTGTAGCATTTGAAACTCTTCAAAAATGCAGGCGATGGCCACTTTGCCGGAAAACAGATAAGGCCGTGAAGTGTTGAAAAATTGATTGATACTATTTGATAACTGTTTCAATTTTTGGATCGCTGATTTCAAAAACGTTGACTCCATTAATTTCAATCTCTTCTAGTATTTGAAACTCTTCAAGAATGCAGGAGATGGCCACTTTTCTAAAAAAAAAAAAACAGGTGAAGCAGTGAAGTGTTTGAAAAATTGACTGATACTATATTTGACAACTGTTTCAACTATATCGAAGAGCTTTTAAAATATAGTTTATATATCTTGATGCCTGAAACTTCAGGACGCAGTATTTCGTGCTGATGATCGCTACTAAAATTCTCTTTTTGCACAGTTTCGCAGATCCCTGAAAAGTATCTTAGCTCCCTGCGATTTAAATCTCATAGATTTACTCCGGTATTATTAAAGCGATCTTTTCCATACCCATAGTGTAAACCTGTGCTATAACGCAAGTCAAAAATCTAAAGCCCATCGAGTCTGAATTCTGTATGTTATATATATAGTAACAGCGAAAAGAAGATGCCGACAAAATTTCTATAGATAACGTAAGAAAAAAAGACAATCGGTGAAGATCTTCGCTTAGAAATCGTCTAGGGTATATAGGTACTCGTCTCCTCAAAAAAATTCTGAAGTATATAAATCTTCGCCAAAGACACTATTCCGTCAAAGGAAGTTACTCTTACAGGATTATACCTTGCTCTGTTGGCTTCCGTATACTTTCGTTCCTTGTGGGGAATATGGGGAGAGAAAAAAAAAAAAAAAAAAGAAAAAAAAAAGTAGAAGAGATGGCAAGGGGGATGGTGAGATGGGTATAAAGATGGGAACCTGTAAGCTGAAAAGAATCTTGTCACACGGCGCCTCTCTCCCTGTAAGCCGGTAATGATACCTCGCAGGTTGAGGATTAGGGACATATTTACCGTGTATTTCGTTATTCCATCGTGGGACGCGACTATCAGAAGGAAAGGAAATAAAAAAAGAAAAAAATGAATAAAGAAGAGGATTGCGTCCTTTACTGTCGTATAATCTATTATCCGCACGAAACTCAGACTCGAGGCTCTTCCGATCCTTGGAAAATTTTGTCAAAAAAAAGGAACCCTTAACATTATTATGTTATAATATGTATTACTATGCTTCTAAGCTAATCCTAATTTAAATCATTTTCCTTTTTTTTTTTTTTTTTTTTTTTTTAAATTTTTTTTAATTTTTCTTTATTTCACGATGATTGAAAGCAGCTCTTTAATTAATGTTACAGTTAAGACTCGGAATGCAACACCAACATCAACAACAACAACAACAACAGCTACAACAACAGCAGCAACAGCAGCAAGCAGCAGCAGTAGCAGCAAGATGCCACACGGGTCCATCGCAGCGTCATCCAGGTCTCCAGCCAAATCTGCAAGTACGAAGTTTCCAGATTTACAGAAATTAAAGTATATACATAACTAATGATAATAATAACGATATCCTTTTATTTTATATATTAATTTCACAATTACCTGAACATAACATTTTTATTGGTTGTTAATAAAAAAAAAAAAACAATATTAGATACTACTACATTATTTTGTTCCTGTTATAGTATAATAAATTATTTTTTATATTCTTTCACATTTCCTTCCTATTTATAATTTAATTCAGTTTTTTTATGTTCTTTTATTTATTTATTTATTTATTTATTTATTTTTTTTTTCTAAGCATTCATCAGTTTCTCAAGTATTTATCAGCAACGTCGTCTATATCTTCCTGAAATATATAATACCATAGTATACCTATACTAGATATAGATTGAAATTTCAAAGAAAAATATACTAATACATCTGAATGATTCCGCGAAATATGTTTTTCGAGTGATACTCGCGAGTGAAATAAATTCAACTCTAGGTATCAGTTCGAAATGTCGTGATTTATTTATTTATTTATTTATTTTTTTTTTTTTTTTTTTTTCAAAACAGTGAAAATCACGTTCTACTGTTCGCAAACGATGTGATTTTTTATTCAAAAATATATCGAGAGATTTTATATTGCGAATTGCGAATCGCGATGGGCAAAACTCTCGAACCGATTGCAGTGGCAATGAAAGTACCTTACGATTGCTCACTTGATGGCGTAATGTTTTACATATGTGATACGTCAGATGTATATATGTATGTATATATATGCGGGTCTCTGAGCTAACGCATTTCCGCACGTTTGACTGAACAGCAAATCAACTAGGACTTCTGAGTTCCGTGTGCATATGCACTGCGACGAGGGTCGTATTCCACAATTATTATACCTACGTGCCTAGTGTGCTTCAGTGTGTGCCAACAACCTAAGTGCGTTTCACAGATGACCGCCTCGTTTCAATGCTGAAACATCACAATAATCGTTATGACGGTAACCGACCGGGGGAAAATATTTTGAAAATTATATTTCAAAATTTAGTTTTTTTTTTTTTTTTTTCAAAACTGAATAAATGTGGGATTTTTAGAACGACATATCAACACACAGACACGTAGCCTCGTATGATTTACATATCCTATGGTGCACGGTACCGAAAATTTCAAATCATTGGTGCGAAAAAATCCAAGAGATGGGAAGATGTCAAAACGGGCTAAAATCATCTGAAACACGTTCAGACATTCTGTAATTTTTTTTTTTTTTTTAACCCTGCAGCTGAAATCAGCTAAAATAGTAATAAGTACACCATAACGCACGTGAAATGACATATACGACTTTCGTTGATTTAAACTGATGACCATTAGGTCGACGAGTGATAATTTCCCCTTAGTCACAAATTATGTTTAAATTATACTAATAGTCACTATCATAGTCTAAAACAGACTGTTGGCGACTCATCAAATGACTTTATGTATATTATTTCCAGCTAAATTCTTCATTACATTAAATTACGTCCGGTTAATTCCATGGGACTCTAAACTGATTGAAAAAAATTTTACAACATTTTTGCGACAAATGAGACATTATTTTTTAAAAATGTCAAATTATTCAAATATTTGCGTAATGTATCAGTAGCTGGACTCAGAAAAAGGTCTTGTTGACACAACCAAAATTTGGGTTATGAAAGGCACAATCACATTTTTTGTTCAGTCAATCAAATTTTTTGTTAAGTCAATCAAAATTTTTGGTTGACTGAACAAAAAATGTGATTGTGCCTTTTATAACCCAAATTTTGGTTGTGTCAACAAGACCATTTTCTGAGTGTGTAGTTGAATTCATTTCAGTCCCAAAAGCTTGCATAGTGACGTCCGATTTTTCATGATTTTTACATTTTTTTTTTTTTTTTTTTTATTCAAGGAAAACGTTCGAAAATGATTTTTTTTAGTTTTTATAAGATGCACCAATTCCCGTACGCAGCTAAACCGTTTTATATTTTATATGTTATATATGTATTGTATATATATATACAGTGTGATATCGTATGGTGTAAATTAGGCCACCTGTTTCTCGCAATTAATAAACGAAATTATTGAAACGAATTCAAACCAATTAGGTAATAAATAGTCGACCACCCACTCTCTGCAGTAGCTTCACCCTGTAGAATCTACGCCACGTTATACACATAGGTATAGATATATATATATATACTACCTATACGGTTCTACTTACAATTAGTTTGGAAATGAAACAGGCCCCGTCTATAGTTTAGGGCACGACAGGGGAGTGAATTAATAAAACAACCCCTGGCCTCTACCCTCACTGGACGTTGGGTTTCGGTCGGTGCAGCCTCATATATAAGGCGATATACATACACATATATTTCATGTAAAAAGCCGGTGCGTCGAGCCGCTACGCAGATGTGCACCGAAGTGAACCTATATAGGTTCCTCCCTTTTATTTTATTGCCAAGGGTTTTCTAATACCAAAATTCAAGTTTGCGCATACCGAGAATAAATTACAACTTCAAGACAAACCGAATTTTTAATTATTTTTTATTTCAATTAAAAAATTTTATGGGGATATAAGTTTTTTTTTTTTTTTTTTTTACTTATTAATTATTATACCTATAATAATGTCTTCTTAAATTTTTTGTAAGCTTAAATCTAATCCATATTCTGTTTGCGAAGTTTTTATTCGTCAGAAAACAAATTCAGTTCAAGTTTTTCCTAACTTTTTTTTATTTTATTTTTTATTTTATTTTTTTTTTTAATTTTTATATGAATTATACAGGGTGAATTTTCTCCGGGGTTCCGGAAAGGGTGTGGCTTAAATCGGCTGAGACTCCGCCTCCTGTTATTCACACTTGTAATTTTCAGAATAACAATGCTCACTCATTGTCAGCTACTATTTATTTGTATCTTGTCATGTTATCTATCGATTTAAGTCACACCCTCTCCGGACCCCGGAGAGAATTCACCCTGTATATTGAATCTAGTAGAAATTTGGAAAAATTTGTTTTCTTCCTTTTTTTTTCATTAGATCGAAGTGATTAGCGAATGAATGAGAAAAGAAGAAGAAAAAGAAACAGAAAAATAACAATAAGAATAAAAATTATGAAACAATCCTTACATGGTGCTCCTCCAAAAGTAACGATTTATTTAACTGCATAATATATTATAATTATTCGATACGCGCAAGCCGCGTATATTCTCCATATATTTTAATTGAAATCTTGTGGTAAAAATAAAAATTGAATCTATTTATTATATATATATATATATCATATGAAATCGTAACACCTGACCTGAGTCTAATGGAGCATGATAAATTCGGGCATATGCAAAACTATTGTTAGTAGAAATCGCACCCTTTAATCTCCCTACTTGATATATAGCCAGTGTGTACAGGGTGATATTGAATAATACGTATACCTAGCATACGTGGCTATACACCTAGATTTTTTTTTTTTTTTTTTCTCACCAAAATAATCTATATCTATGTGTGTACTTTATTAATTTTTATTTATTTATCATATTCTGTCGATATTAGTCAAAAAAAATTACTATTCCCTTCTCTATATAATTATAATAGTTTCGATTCAAAAACAATCAAAATGAGCGAAAAAAAAATTTTAAAAACAAAAAAAAAAAAAAATCGTGTATTCAACTAGAAAATTTTTCTTATATTTTTTTGATAACTTCAAAGGGGCGGGGCTTCGCCGTACAGTAGTGTACTACCTAGTCCCTAATTTTCTAATAGCACTATGTTTATGAGGTTCCCTAACAGGAGCTTCGTGTCTGACAGTGTTAATAGTTTTCGCTTAACTCGACACGAGAGAGAACATGTGCATGTTTATCTTGATTTATAGTCGTTGCAGGAACTGTAGTTTAAATTGAAAGCGTTGTTTTGCATTTAACGGGGGCGTAGCTATACTGCACAGCCTAGACAGGCAGCTAAATTATTCGCCCTGGTTATATACAACGAAATTAAAATTACTTCGTAGGGGTTCTTATTTCATTACATTTTTTTTTTTTTTTTTTATTTATTCACATCCTAATTTTTGTTCATTTTTACGGGACAAGATTTCAAATTGGAATTAAAAAAAAAATAAATAAAAAAAAAAAAATCGTCCCCTGCTCAATTCTAAGAGCGAAGACGTCATCTAATTTACATAATTCGTTAATCTTATATATGTTCTAGTTTCTCACACCTTCGATTCTAACTAGTTTTTCGTGTAAATTTTTTAGCTTCATTTTTTTTTTTTTTTTTTTTTTTTGTTTCTTTTCTTCTTCTGACTCTTACCTTTCTTCCTCGTCTATATTATTTATTATCCTTGCGGATCTCACCTGCTACTAAAAAATTCTTAGATTTACATATTATGCATATAATTATTTATATGTCGCATTTTTTTTTTTAATGCTATATAATCTACAGATAATATGCTCATTTATTTTCTCTGCTTTTCTTTTTACAGGCGAGAAAGAAGAATGAATTGAGTCACGGTCATCACAACTAGGCTAATTTTTTTTTTTTTTTCAAATTTTTTCACTTATTTTTCTCATTCCTTTTTTTGATTTTTTTTTTTTTTTTATATCAGCTGGTTATAATATTTCTTCTTTACTTAAATACGTTTCTTCTCTTTTTCTTATATTTTCTCTCGTTTTTTTCTTTCTTTCGTTCTTTTCGTTGCAACGACGTAGTAGGTATATATACCTATAAGTCTCCACCTGCGATCTCGCACCTATTCAATATTATTTTTTTTTTTTTTTATTTTTTTTTTATTTTTAATTTTTAATTTTTTTGTTTCTCAAATGAAAAATTTTATCACAACTATTGTATACTTAATGTATAATGTTATTAATGCGTATACTATAAATGTGTTATCTACTTATATTAATTATTGTAATATAGCTCAGATAATTACCGAAATTTTT
The DNA here is from genome assembly GCA_943736025.1 of Tenthredo mesomela. Lineage (NCBI taxonomy): Eukaryota > Metazoa > Arthropoda > Insecta > Hymenoptera > Tenthredinidae > Tenthredo > Tenthredo mesomela. The sequence continues at coordinate 3,601,489 of OX031020.1, read as the reverse complement.
ATCATAATTTTATTACGCACCTATATAATATATTATATTATATATAATAATATTGTTCTGTAAATTTATAATAGTTAATAAAACGTATATTAAGTATAAATGAAAATCTGAAAAGATATTTAAATGAAAATAAAATGAAAATAAATAATCCAGTCTTATATATATATCTTTTCAACAATATTTAAATTTTCATCCCCCCCATATAAATACCTACCTATTAGACCGGTTCAAAAAAAATCGACTATTCTTTTTTTTTTCAATTTTCGCATTGAAATACTTTCGGGGGGGGGTGAAAAAAGATGCCTTTTAAAAGCGGAGCTCTTAATATTAAGATTTAGAGGTCGCTCATCGTGGATTTCTATTTTCCATTTAAATAGCATAGGAATTTTATTTTTTTTTCTTCAGAATTTCGTAGCTCACAAACCAATGAACAAATCCAAATGACTCTTACATAATTTGATAGGGGATTGAACACTCTAAAAAATGTATCTATCATTGTGGAAAAAAAAATCACAAAAAAAAAATAGTTAACTCGACTATAAATTGAAATTTGAGCTTGAATAACTTTGGAAGGAGTCAATTTATCAAAAAATGATAAGAGAAGCTTTTTGTAGAGTGTTCAATTTCCTATGAAAATATGTTTGAGTCATTTGGATTTGTTCATTGGTTTGTGAGCTACAAAATTATTAAAAAAAAAAAAAAAAAAATTCCTATGCTTTTCAAATGGAAAATAGAAATCCGCGATGAGCGACCTCTAAATCTTAATATTAAGAGCTCCGCTTTTAACAGGCATCTTTTTTCAGCCCCCCGAAAGTATTTCAATGCGAAAATTGAAAAAAAAAAAAGAATAGTCGATTTTTTTGAACCGGTCTACTACTTATACAGAGACAAAGAATTCTTACATCCTTTGTATCCAAAATTTGATCTTTTTTTTTTTTTTTTTCTTATCATAGCAATACAAATGAATTAATGATAATTCGCGCATCTATCTAACTGTTTCAACGATCTAGGTTCAACTATTTATAGGCAATACGGCATAAATAATTGAGATACTTGCTCCCCCCCCTGCCCCCCCCCCTGGGCCCTATGTCGGGTATATTGCAGGTGATGAAACGATGTCCCTGTTTTCAGGTCGCTGATTCTTTTGTCGGTATAAAGAAAGAAAAAAAAAAAAAAAAAACTTACGAATCACTGACATCACTGACGCGACGTAACCCTTTCGTTTAGAGTTCTAGAGGCCCTATAGGAAATGGGGCGGGATCAACCAGCTGGGAACAAAATAAACGTCACTATAAGGTACGCGGGGATAAAGTTCTCAATTTATTTAACTGACAAACCGTGAAGCGTAAACGACGCGTCACCACATCGTTTATACCACGAAAAGATTTTTTTTTTATACACTTGGAAAAAAATGTCAAGAACTGTACTTGATTTTTAATTTTTTTTTTTTTGTTTTTTATTTTGTTGTTCTTTTTTTTTCTTCATTTTTTGTTTCATAAATATTTTAAGAATTTCGGAAATAAATTGAAGACACATGCGGGTTCAAATTTTCATCACAGATTATTTTATTTTATTTTTATTTTTTTCTTCTTTACTTCTATATAGACTCTCTATGGTCGGACATGAATGTATCAATTTATCAAATTACGCAGAGAACGAGTTAACTTGCTAATAATATGTACCGTGATTAGCATGTCGTTTAACGTGGCGTAACTCCAGGCTAAAGGGGCGTAAGGGTGTGCAGCGAAGAGACATTTGTTTAAATTATACGCTCTTTTCTATGACTATGCGAACTAAGGGAGAATCCGTAGGCAACGGTATATAAGTTTGAAGAAAGAAATACCATTATAAAAATTCGGAGTCATTATTTCATTTCCATTCTTGCTTTTTTTTTTTTGCCTTTTTTTCTCACAGAACGAAAAAAATTAAAGGATATAAAGTCGTAATCGATGATCAGATGAAGATTCCTTGTTTTTAAATGAACAATAAGCTAGTGAATTCCTCGTAAACTGAACATCGATTTATTTCCATCATCCCAAAAGTTGTTTTTTTTTTTTTTTTTTCTGTTGATGCTGAATGACGGGATGAGAGCCGAAGTATGTAATTTGGATTTGAATTCGGAGGGTCGAAGTCTGCGTGTATCGTGGGAGGAAGGGAGGCTCTCAAACTATGTGTATAGTCTCCGCAGGCTCCTGCGCAGGGTCCAGACCTTCGGGATTTTCGATTGTATGCTCTTAGGATTCCGGACGCGTTACGCAGCTTCCCTTCTGCACCGAGACAATCGCATACTCAGGTGTTCGCTATCCCACCAAAATTCGTCGAGTGTTTGGTGTTCGCATTATAGAATATAGAACCGGGGAAATCCCCGTTTTATAAAGTCCCGAACGATTCGTGCCCCCGCTGCACCTGACCCGAAGGTTCAACTGGTCCAATAAGTTTCATTAACTTTGAAAAAACTCCTTTAAAGAATTTCGAATTACACTGTGAAATATAAGGAAATGAGAATACGAGGAAAACGCGTGCGGATTTATTCTTTTTTTTTTTTTTTTTATCGGTGAATAAAATTTTCGCATATAAAGAACTCAGGCTGGTGTTAAATTGATATCAATAAAACAGGCTTAGGACGGAACGAAGGGGTCCTCCCTCCTGCCGGTTGAAAAGGCAGGCTCCGAAGTCCGTAACCCCGGATCCCGGAGGTAGAAATTCGGGCCTCGAGCCTTTACCGTCGTAAATCCTCCCCTGGATCGACGCTCGGATGATCCGGGCTTATCCCAATCATTCCTACCCCGTATCCAGCTCCTTCCTGGTGCCAATTACGTCAAATCAACGTCAAGGGACAAAGCCTGCCACATCACTAGGCGCGATTGATCGCAGCTAGTTCATGGGAGAAAATTTAAAGAATTTAGGACTTTACAATACGACATCAAACGCTGCCAAAGTTTTTTTCCTCCTTATTTCGACGCCCGATACGAATAACAGCACATTTCAGATTCCGGGCGAAAAAGAGCACGTTTCAAATTCCGGGTGGAAAAGAGCACATTTCAGATTCCGAGTGAAAAAGAGCATGTTTCAGATTCCGGATGGAAAAGAACACGTTTCAGATTGAGAATGAAAAATAGCACGTTTCAGATTCACTCAAAAACTAGCACAATTCAGGTTGAACCGAATAGTACTTATTAGCAAGTGTCAGGTAGGTTTATTATAAGATTGAATGAATCATTCAATGATAAAATTGAATCGAGTTTTTGTACATAATTGTGCATTTCCAATTTCATAATAAACCTACCTGACACTTACTAATTAGTAATATTCGCTTCGCCTGAATTGTGCCAGTTTTCGAGTGAATCTGAAACGTGCTATTTTTCATTCTCAATCTGAAACGTGTTCTTTTCCATCCGGAATCTGAAACATGCTCTTTTTCACTCGGAATCTGAAATGTGCTCTTTTCCAACCGGAATTTGAAACGTGCTCTTTTTCACCCGGAATCTGAAATGTGCTGTTATTCGTATCGGGCGTCGATTTAATCTTCAAACATATATTTCGTTTATATTTCTCCACCAAATTGATTTGCAATATAAAAAAAATGGCGAATACTGTTCTACACGAAACGCTGCAGCGAGGAGGTGAATATTGGTGATGATTTTGGAAGTCCACCTGCGCTATCCATTTTTTTTTTTTTTTTCCTAATTTGAAAAATCGAGATAGTTAGGTACTGAAACGTGCCTACCAAGCGACGCCCATTTCTCTTATTTCGAAGACAAATTATAGTGAAAGGAAAACTTTTCGTTTCTCAGTTTCTCTCTGTACTAGTCGCTCAGGATCCACATGAATCGAGGAAAGTAGTTTGGGTTGTTTTGTAAACAAGCTGGATTCTCCGAGCAAGAATAGATACCAAGACGATGTGTGATCCGTCACGGACAAAATATCTCGTCGAATTTTAACATCCGTATGAGTCAAAGGTCCCGACCGTTAGTTATACCATTCATTTCAAGCTCTCAAAAAGTATCAACAATATTTTTTGGAAACTACTGCTCAGTTGCACCGTTAGAAATGAAATGTTCCAGGAGGTCCACTATAATTTTTATGTTGATTTCAACACTTTTTTCAGTTGAAACAACAGAAAAATTCGTCGTTTAAGTGAAAATAATGTTGTTTCAACTAAAAAAAAGTGTTGAAATTGACATAAAAATGATAGTGGACCTCCTGGGACATTATTTTTTTCAAATTTTTCCAACAGTGTGCTAAACGCGAGCCACCTTTAAACTGCTTTCTGCAATATTTTGATGGATGTGAATAAAATTTGGAAAAAAATCAATCCGCACCGATATATGTTTGCCGCAGTGAAAGATTTAATTCGAAACTGATGATCGGCCAGAGATTAGAGATTTCCAACGCAGATAAAGCAGCGATAACATTCATGGGACTCCAAGCGTAATCCGACTTATCAATCTGCATTGTGTGAATAGAAAAGTTAAAAAAAAAGAGAGAGAGAGAGAAAAGAATACTCAGCCTGGATTACCGTAATGGATCTATCCTGTTATCCGAATAAATCTGCATACGACCATCATCGTACATATAGATTATAAACTGACTCTTGTCTGACGCTGCACTGTGCAACGAGTGTGAAATAGCACAACTTGCAGGTTCAATTTTTAACGACTACTAGTAGCATAATGGGGAGGGAAAATCCAACATGATTTTTCGTGCTTCTCCTCGTCGACTTTTTTGTTCAGTATAAGTTCTGCATACATAAAAATGTCTTTATGTATTTATGTCTTTATTGTAACACGTCATGACCTAGCGCTCTCCCCATCAAGTAGAATTGCATTAGGAACAGAGCCTCGCATATGGCGCAGGTACATTATTTCTGTGTTATACGTTTTAGGCGACATATGCCATGACTTGACCTTGTTTTATCCGATCAAAGAATAGAAAGGATGAGAAAAGTGTATCGACGACAGGTCGATGACTTTGTTAGATCTTTTTTTTTTTTTTCACACCATGACGTTTACACTTTTATATACATATTTTTTTTTTTTTTTTTTTTATAATGATATTCAACCCTTGCAGGACTTACGGTAATACAATGACGATCGGTCAAGTGAAAAGTCTAACAAGTGTTATACTATGATAAATTATAACGGTCAAGACTAGCTGACGTCATACTCTAAATTTTCAACGTGTAATACTGAAATCAATAATAATGTCTAACTCCTTGAGGAAGAATTAGATTCGTGATATTCCCCTCTTTCCGAAAGAATGAAAAGAAAAAAAAAAGAAAAAAGGGAAAACTTTACCGAAAGTCAATCTGTCAAGGGCAGTGATTAAAAGAGACTTCCCATCCCGTTTCCATTTCAGATCGGTGTGCGGCCTATAGGTACTTGCTTCTCAATTCTGACATAATGACTGGCTGTCAATGGCTCGTAGTGTACCTAATACTAAATGCGGGGGAGTGCAGCAGTATACAACTATAGTAATAGGTAATCGGTACATATTCTGCGTTCGCTTTCATTCGAGGGTCAACATAGCCTGATGGAGCAATTCAATGCCTGGTTAGGGGTAGCATATAGCCGGAATTTGTACGTAGTTCTTATTTGTTTGTATTTCTCTTCAATGCGCTGACAGATTTCAAAAATTAGTGCCAATTAGTGCAGCTGGGTTTTATGTACGTCATTACGATTTTCGGGGGAGAGCTCACTATTTATTATTTAGTCGTTTAACTTTGTACCTATGTGTGCACTCAGAAAAAGGTCTTGTTGACACAACCAAAATTTGGTTATTATATGCACAATCACATTTTTTGTTCAGTCAATCAAATTTTTTGTTCAGTCAACCAAAAATTTTGTTCGCATAACTAAAATTTTGTTGGGAAAACCAAATTTTGTTGGTTCAACCAAAATTTTGGCTATTCCAAAACAAAATTTTTGGTTGACTGAACAAAAAATGTGATTGTGCATATAATAACCCAAATTTTGGTTGTGTCAACAATACTTTTTTCTGAGTGTGTATATATACTACCCCTAACTCTAAATCTAATGCATCCTCACTGCACTCGACTCGCACTATTTCTTTGACAGCAAGCTGCTCTGATCTTTACGAGACAATTATTCACAGGGTATATAAGATAAAAGCTCGAACTCAAACTCTTCGGCTAATAGGAAAAACGAGAGTTTAGAATTGACTAGAGCTAGATGAAAGCAAAAAGGAAAAAGAAAAGGAGGAGTGGCTAGTAGCAGATGAATTTTTAACTCTTTTTTTTCTTCTTCTTCTTCTTTTCAGATTTTAAGCTTTTGAAATGGCTATTGGCTTTCGATTTCTTAACGTTTGTCTTTTGAGCAATTATGTATATAGCTAGGTAGTTTTCTGTTTGTAGCTTTAACTTCGTGACACTCAACACGTCCCTAGGCACAACTTAACCGATCAGTTACAGCGTGTAGTTGTGTCAAGGAAGTTGAAGGGGATGTAAAAGCGACAGATCTTTGTAGAGTAAGATGTTTATTTTTGGAAATATACATACACCAATGTCTAAACCCTACTCCAAAACTCGTTAAAGCTTAGGGAACAAAAAAAAAAGAAAAAAATCACAAACGATTTACGATTAACTGAAAATCGATTTTAAGTAGAAAAAAACTATATTTCCAGTCTCGTAAATTCAGGGTTCTTATATTATATTGTTCTTCTGCTTTCACGTAGGTATATTCGAAACTCTTTTTAGTTATTTTTGTCGAAAATTATACAGCAGCTATCTTTATATTATATATACCTTGACGGTCACAACCTGATGTAAACCGATATGTTCAGGGTTTCACGACAATTCCCAGCCATATTTTATATTCTCTTTGACCATGAAGAGTCTCATCGATATTAATCTTACTTTCGGGACTGCTGGTCATTCATATATAGGTATATCTCGACGCCCGATACGAATAACAGCACATTTCAGATTCCGGGTGGAAAAGAGCACATTTCAGATTCCGAGTGAAAAAGAGCATGTTTCAGATTCCGGATGGAAAAGAACACGTTTCAGATTGAGAATGAAAAATAGCACGTTTCAGATTTACTCGAAAACTAGCACAATTCAGGTTGAACCGAATATTACTCATTAGCAAGTGTCAGGTAGGTTTATTATAAGATTGAATTAATCATTCAATGATAAAATTGAATCGAGTTTTTGTGCATAATTGTGCATTTCCAATTTCATAATAAACCTACCTGACACTTACTAATTAGTAATATTCGCTTCGCCTGAATTGTGCTAGTTTTCGAGTGAATCTGAAACGTGCTATTTTTCATTCTCAATCTGAAACGTGTTCTTTTCCATCCGGAATCTGAAACATGCTCTTTTTCACTCGGAATCTGAAATGTGCTCTTTTCCACCCGGAATTTGAAACGTGCTCTTTTTCACCCGGAATCTGAAATGTGCTGTTATTTGTATCGGGCGTCGATGTGTTCGATAAACTTTCGTTTCATTCGTTTGTTAATTAACGAATGATTATTCGAAAGATGTTTTTTTTTTTTTTTTTTTTTTTTTTTTTACCGATTCGATGGTTCTTTGTACAATTTATGAATTTCTACCCAATCTAATTCAATTTTATATCAATTTCGGAGGATTGACGAGCGACGGAGTTTTTATACCCGTAGAATTTCTGGGCTGTGTTAACCGAGGATATTCATGAGGCAAGTAGAGAAAGAGAACCAAGGGGAAGGCACGCTCCCTGTCAACGCTCGACTGTCAACTAAGCTCAGGATAATTGCCAGCATCAGTGGGGATCACGAGCCACGCGCCTGCGAAACTCCCTTTAATTACACGTCACGTTCGCCTTGAGATCTTTGTTATACAAAAACGATCGGTAGGATAGCCAGAGCTTTGCACGTCTTTGAATAAACATTTCTAATTCATTTTATATGAGAAACTGAAATTTAGAGAAACTTTGAATCTAGAAATCGAACCGACATCTGCGGAGGATCGAATTATCGACAAGGAAATCATGGATTGAGCTATAAAACGTACCGATTTTTCGATTATACCGATCTTCCATCTTTATGCAAACCGAAATTCTGGGTCATATCGGTATGAATTTAGAAAAATTACAGAATCTTGTTTTCGTTATTTCTGATATAAGAAAGAGTCCAAAGAGGATTCAATATTGTCGATAACGATACGATACATGAATATTAATCCAAGGAGAATCGGAAGCCAGAAAAATTTGACTATAGGAAATAAGGTGTCAAAAATCGGAATCGAACCGTCGGTACTAACTATCTATTATTATTTTTTTACTATGGTGCGTATATGAGTGACTTAGAGGTAATATCGACAACGATATAATCTTGAAATTTAATATAGAAATCGTGGAAAGTAGTTCACCGGTTGTATCGAAGCCTTCTAACGATTTTGTTTAGACTTTATTTTAAGTGCATGAAGAAAAAAAATAAGGAAAAAATTTGTGTCCGTCGCGTAGCCCCTATTTGGAAAAAAAAAAAAGAATTCTAATCCTAGTGAATAAAGAGTTTATCATGCGACACTGTATACTACCCATAACCCATCTATGAAGAATCGAAATGGAGATCGCGAGATAACCGAACGGATGAACCGTGGTATAATTTGAATAAAACGACAAGTGTAAAGTCACACGGTGTATAATCTCATTTGAATATAAACCAATCGCTCTCATTTCAATATAGGATACGATTGTATCTCGTATAGTAACAGAAAAATGAAGTCATTGAAGTCATACCGATTTAGCTATTTTTTTTTTTTTTTTTTTTTTTTTTTTCTGTAAAAGTAACGAAGGCTAAATAAATTGCTGATTCGATTTAGTAAATTGATTTCAATGAAATCGTAGGAACTTATTTATGTACCATTTATGTATAAGGAACGAAGGATACCGTCTCATATTTCGATCACAAAGACGTCAACCTTAGAATGGCTCTATCGCAGCCAGTTTTTGATCCAGTTTTTTTTTTTTTCTCTCTCTCTCTCTCTCTCTCTCTCTCTTCGGGTGTAGAATTCTCACCTTTTAGGTGTGACGAAAAAGCGAGGCGTTTTTTAACGTCCCTTGTGTATTGGTATCCTTCGTCCTGCCTACCCAAAGCCCTTCAACTCTCGGACTTGTAGGATGAGGTAGGTAGGTAGGTAAGTAGATAGGTATATGGTATGGTATATAGATCGTGTTATGTACGAGGGCGACCTGTGCAGCTCAATTCAAGAAGGAGAATTATATATATATTTTTTTATTTTTTTTTTTCGTTCATTCATTCATCTCGAAATAAATCCGGTATAGCATTCATTGAAACGATACAGGAACATAATCCCGAGACTCGATGTGTTTGCAGATGTTTTACATTCACACCCCGTCTGTTTGCAGACACTAAATTACACGCACAATACCGTATACGTCCAGAGCCAACCCCTTCTACTCCAGTAGCGAACGGATTATAAAATCGGAAAAAGTATACCGAGGTGCCGATGGTCTTTTGTCAGCATGAGCGCGCGGATGGCAAGATGGCGGCTGAAATCGTTAACAGCTGATCCCTGCCGTATTTAACATTAAACAACTTGTCGTTTAACGATCATAAATACGAGAAATTTTCTCATGTTACAATTTTATCACCAAAAGAAGCAGAACGAGTATTCTTGATAAAAAAAATGAACAAATTAACACATTAACGTCTCTGTTTCTATACCGATTATCCTAATTCCCAAATCTCTATTAGCAAAAGCGTTTCTTTAATCCACACCCTCGAGCTTTTACTCTGATCAATACGCTTTCCAGATCCGCCAAGTTCTCAGTGGTATCCATGACGACGCAGCGATGGCCGTCAACGTCGACCCAGCGCCTGCGTCGCGACGCTTCAGACTCGCGTTGTCGCGGGCTTTGGATTAAATCGTACATCGACATATATAATATATTATATATATAAATATTTTTTCTTTTTCAGATTCTATCACGAAAATTTAGAACGAATATTCGAAATCTATTTTCAAAATCTTCTTAAAATTTGAGTAACTATAAGACGTGGCATCATTCATTCTCACAATATAATTACCGACTATTAAAAAAAGAAAAATACTCTACATATATTTATATGGTGTTTCGTATATATATAAAAGATAAGACGTCTGATAAACTCGAAATGATATATCAACCGGAAAGCATTGCTGATAGCCTAATAAAGACTCTTTTCCTTTTAGCTGATAACAACCGAAGCCAATGTATTCGAGTCTGTGACCTTGTTCTACACATAATCAGCCATTCTTCGACCCGAAATCAAGCGTTGCTCTTTTCGTTTAAGAAAATGTTTATTTTTTGAAAATTGAAGCTATTGGTCCAGCCTTAAAAAAAAGTGACAAAATTCAATCCTATGCAATTGAAGCCAAAGATAGCAAAGCTTGATTTCGAGGATTCGATCACTTAGGAAAAAAAATGTCTTTGGAAGCCATACGCACATTCTTAGATTATAGCGAACATGTCCTTTTTCTCAATGGCTATCAAGTATACATGTACCTACTTGAGTAAAATTTTCGTTTCTAAAAGAAAGTCTTTTACCCTTGCATGCAGCGTTCAGCCGTGCATAAGAACGAACGGTAACTGAATGCGACACGTAGTGTGGCGCAGTCAATGTTCAGGAAACCGTGAACGTTATATTTCATTTTATTCGGAGGCACGACCCTGTGCGAGACGCTGAGCACCAATGCGAGTTAATATCAAATAAATCAAAATAAAGGCTTGAGTCCCATAGACCAGGTCACCAGGCGGGCGGGCGATGATGTGGAAGAACCTAAAGGGTACAAAAGTAGTACGAGACTATACGGGACTACGGGACTTCATGAGTGGCTGTCGATGCGAGAGGATGAAACACTAACACGTTCTTGCTTATGGTATAGTAATAATTTCTACAATTTTTATGTCCTCTTTTTTTATTTTTACAGGGTTGAACCTCTGTGATAAGTGGTAATTGATTTCACGCCTTTTGATTTACGACCTACAATCCGAAAGGTCGATTTGGGGTAAAACGGGGTAAAAACGGGGTAAAAAATGGGGTGAATCAAGACCCCAAATCTTCTGACGAAACATGTGTCGTTCATACGATCGTACACGTTGGTTACAGAAAAAAGGAAAAAGGAAAGGGACAAAATTTCCATTTTTATCACCAAAACGATAGAAAAATTTTCTTCACATTAACGGGACTGCGCGTGACGGATCGATCCATAAAGATATCAAATATTTTTCCTATCCACCTGCCCTGATGAAATCTGAATTGTTATACAAATGAAGTTTATTGAAATTCAGTTTTTTTTTTTCTCTCTCTCTCTCTCTCTCTCTCTCTTTCTCTCTAAGGTATAATAATACCAAGTAAAGATATTTCATCGGATTTATAAGACCGGAGAAAAAAAATGTCTTTCTAATGTTGTTACTGCCTGAGCTGTTTGTCGGTGTGTGAATAGCGGTAGAAATGTCAAAACGTCAATTTTGCGAAGTGAAGCCTCGAGCCAAATCGTATAGAATGGGATAAAGTCTGGTGTTAAGCCTTTGACAATAATCTGCCTTCAGCTCAGTATTTGGAAAGCCCCAAATAATACCAGATTATAGTGTTTCCGAAAACACGTCAATTTATATGGGAAACGCAAATAACATCAGATGAAACCAGACCAAGGGCGGTTATCCTGCGCCAATAACAAGAGAATATAAAATCAAAATCTGGTAAAACCGTCTACATTTTTGCTATCGATTTTTAATTACATCCTATTTGAAAAATAATGCTTTTCATTATTAATTACATGAAAGATTTACTGGAAATCATAGTAGAGCCACTCAAAATTTTGATACAAGAATATTCCTCTGACTCTTTTTTATTTCTACTACACGGAAAAAAAATTGTTGCTAAATTTACTATGTGAGCAGCTACATATAGGACAACACTTTTTTGTAGTAGAAATTACCACAATTCTATAATATTTGGTACATAGGAGCAAGTAAATTTCAATGTCCTAATGAGTAAATGTTACCACAATTGTTGTCATTTCTACTGCAAAAAAGTGTTGTCCTATATGTAGCTGCTCACATAGTAAATTCAGCAACAATTTTTTTTCCATGTATATTTCACGACCTGCAGGGTTTGTTATGTAACGACGATTTGCCTACGGCTGTATAGCTATCCCTATGGCCTATGGTATTATAGCACCACTTTTGTAAATGGTTTGAAATCTACGAGTTGAAAAGATGAGCGCATCCCTTTGTGTACCTAAAGTATACCGATGGATTGAGTAGATCTATCAGGATGAAGTATACCTACTACATACAGATTTCAGGTTCTTCTGTTTTCATAGTTTTTCAACCCTGCAGGGCAAAGCAGCAGCCCGCGTCCAATACCGATAAGAATCGGTATACAGATGAAAGATTGCGTTATTTCAAGAGGTAAGGTCGAACGCTCATCGACTATGGCGACTGAGCGGGTCAGGTCAGTATTTAACTATAGTATTTGGTATCCGTTACAAAGAAACGATGTAGATCTTCGATATCCAATAGTTCGTTACACCGGACACGCCGGCATCCTTTGATCCATCCACTCCTGCCTGAAAAAAAAACTGAACAGTTACTACTGTACAGTGATCTTTTACTGGTGAGTATAACAGCCCATGGTGTTTTTTGAATTGAGGATATCGACAGCTGGGCAAAGCTGATTCCACTTCGAGAATAAATATCTCAAATAAGTCCTGGTGTGCAGTCACATCAGGACTCAAAATTTCGATGAACATCAGGAAGAAATCGCGTGAAGGCATAACTTGAAAACTACAACCGTCAAAGTCTGTGCTGCATTAGGACGTCAAAGTGGATCCGATTCCGGTGAAATAGGGTCTCGATGTAGTATATACGTACGTATGTGTACACATATAGGGTAAACACGAACCGCCCCGTATCATAATTACATATAAGTAATAATAGCACGGTGATGCCCATATAATCCAAAGGTTTTATATGAAACATATACCAGGTATTCTTGTAGAGGCATGAATCGGCATCGGATTAACGTCAGCCCTAGTTTCCTAGCTCCTCTCTCATCTCTTCGCTCTCCACCCTCTTATTTATTTTTTTTTTTTTTCTTCTTATTTTTTCTCTTTCATTCTCTCCTTCCTCTTCTGCCATAGCTGCCATAGAGAGACCTAGCTAATCCGCTAATTCCGTTCTCAAACTGGATTTTGAATTCAAAATTTCCCCATTCAAATCGGTATGGAGCATCAGTGCATCATCGGGGATCGTTTGCTGCACATAAAACATGTGCTTGTACTATAGTCGGCTTTTTATGGCTCATCATTAACCTGCTGCAGTAAAATAATTAACAGTTTTATGACTTCGACATTAAAGATCGACAAATTTTGCCGACTATTTTATCCAACTTTAGGACAGCCATAGATATCGGTTACTAAGTATCGGTATAAGGGAACTCTCGAGCGCCGAGTGATTGATGGGTATTGATGTGAGCTGACCCATGTGATTCTCTGATTTTTAGGCACAAGAGGGTATAGGGTACCGAAAAATACACTTACTTCCAAAAGTTTTCGATGCTGCATACGCAGTTTTTTTGCCACAATATCCATATGTACTGGAACAATATTTAATTCGGCCGATAATCTCCGCGACTGCAGTTCTCAGCGATGAAGAACAAAAAATAACGTCTTTCCGTAAAGGATTTAACTTTTCGATGAAACATGTTCACCAGGTGAAATCGAAACGGAACACCCTGTGCATTTTTGGGTATTGATGTAGGTATAAACAGTAGGCTTTAGTCCATGGGCCAATGTGTCCATCAAAGCCCCTTGACTTTTGTACCGTTGTCAGTATTCCGTTTGAAATTTTGACGGATTCGAATACATGTATGTACCTATACATGGGTGTGTATGTAGAAGAGGAGAAACTTCTGTGCGATCTTGTTCTTTACATTGCAGATCCGATGAACATTTGCGCATTTTAGGAATATGTATATGTTTTTTCTTTTTCTTTTTTTCTTTCCCCCGTTGCATATAGATCCCTTTTGTCGATGAGCCAACTGAACGTTCAATGCAGTTATTCTTCGACAGGCACTCATAGAGATGATTGAAAAATCAGTTCCGGTTTTCGGACTAGCATAAAGCGAAATTTGAAAAAGCGTATAAGCCGTGAACTGCGCAGTAAACGGTAGTACTACTAGTTATATGGAATTTACAAATAACATAATCACGGCTTACACGCAGGGTAGAACGAATTATTTGATTACATTTTTGCAATTCGGTTATTACCGACAAACTGAGATCAGCAAGAATAAATTGTTGATAAATAAATAAACTAAGGGTGACAAATAATTCTGCATTTGGAAACCGAAATTTATCATGGATCTACGAAACATTTTTTTTTTTTTTTTAATATAAATAATAACCTCGATTGAATGATCTACGAACAGACATTCGATATTCTGCTTTCTGATCATGAATACAAGATAAATGTTCTCCCATTCGATCCTTGAAGGCAATACAACAAATGATGTTTCCCTCATTGTGTCAAGGTTGTAAAACTTGCGCGGAAGCTATACCTACGTTGGAGTTTCTTTCCTCTTCAGTGCAGAGTACAAGTATAGCGGATAGTCATTAATCAACCAGACTTTATGACTGGCTTGGAATTTCTATTCAGATGTACTGTAAATATTTTCTATCGTCTATAGAAATACAGAAAACTGGAGGAAAGAAGAAAAAAAAAAAAGAAATTGCAAGCTCATAATCGTGCGGCCTAAATACTTTTTCTATGCACCTTTACGTGTGGCTCATAGTATTCAAAATAGAAAGACAATTTTTACACAAGTTTAATGCAGTTGAAACAAAATCTTTGATTTTGTTGACGATTTGATAAAAAATTATCGTAAACTACCTATTGACTTTATTTTTTCAAATTTTTATAACGCGTTTGAAATTAGAGACTGAAAAATAGAATTCAAGGACCTTCATTGCATGTATGAATAGTAGAAGAACGTCCCAGCCTAATTTACGATCATCAAAGTCTTCGAAATCGATTATACTATTAAATATTCTAAGACTCGTATAGTCGAGCGCGTGCGTGGAATACGTACTGAGGTATTAAACTGGGGATAAATTTATTTGCACAAGAAACACGTACAACATGTACATACTACATATATACCTACTATAAAAATCCATTATACGTACCCATGAAAAGAAAATATATGTAGAAAGCTTTAACGAGACCAATTAGCGGAATAGTTTGATGCCGTTTCTATTGTTTCTCAAAGAACCCTCTCGAAGCTGGGTTGCCCTTGATCCTGATTCACAGAGCAATTAATATGTACAAATGTGAAGTATTTTTCTGTGTAAACTAAAGATATGTGAGCATTAAGCAAGAATCACTGAAAGAGAAATGTGGTAATCACTTACCTTTTTTAATACACAGTACAAAAATTTTTGTAAAATTTAACACACAAGTTTGTGCTAACCACTTTTTTTAACACAAAATTTGTGTTATTTCAACACAATCCGTTTATGTTAAAAAAGTAACACAGCTTTATGTTAAAAGTAACACAAAACTATGTTAAAATTTTTTCAAATCCAAGAGCATCATGCCTTCCGTGCACTTTTTCTGCATCACTGATATCAATTTCAAATCGATCGGATGTGTTTTAGCTGAGAAACGGGCTGCCGAAAATTCGAGGTGTATAATTCACCTTTCATATCCCCTTAAGAAATGGACTAGTCAAACAAAACTGAACCATTGTTTGAATAAACACACGAGATAGTGTTAAATATTTAACACAACAATTTTAACACGGACTTTTTTTTTTTTTACACAATGACGAAATTTTTTTTTACTGTGTATATATATCTCAATTCGAAACTTTGCCTGAAGGATTTCCTGTTCATAGTTTTAGTTGGCGAGACGATGAGTCAGGATATTATATATATATCTATACGAATTGGTATAGATTTTGTGTGAAGAACCGGAGGTCCTTTTTTTCCTGCGCAACACCTAAAACCTGCAGAGTTATCCCTAATAATAATAAACGAAGTAAGAAGGACCCCCTGAAGAATCGAAAACCGTTTCTTCGTGAGCTAGTCTCTACCTGCTCGCTGCTGTCAACGAGCATTCTCTCCACATTGAATAACCAGCTCGAATTGAAACGTAACTTTTTGACACATTGCATTCGACCCATTATACTCGACGATGGTGTCCAGGCATCATGGAGGTGACTCAGAAAACCATCTATATGTATCCATGAATCGTTGGCTCTCTATTCCACACCAATGTTTCATCATTTTTCTATCCATTCATCAAATTCCAAACTCCTGGGACTTATAGACATGATGATGAAATAACATTCAGTATACAGGGAAATCAGCGCAAATCAAGCTCTGAGTGAATCGAAAATAAAATTTGTGTAGATATAACAGGTATAATAATACCCGTGTAATAAATCTGATTTATGTATTGAAATAAAGATGTGAGAGTCTCTGTCCGAAAAGTCTTTTTTTCTATTGAATATTGAAAAGTCGAAACGCCTACGTTATTCGGCTCCGAATTGAATGGGGACGAAATTCCAAAAAGGTGAAGACCTGAAAGCCTGCGAGTTTCTTTACGTCATACAAATCGTTTTAAACTTAGCTATTGGGAAAATGTTAAATGGGATTTTTTGGTGGAAAAAGTGGACGAAAATTCTACCGGTTTTTAGAATCAGGTGAGATCGCTCCTATGGAGCGAAAATGAGGAACGAAATTTCTTAAGAAGAAAAAAAAAAAAAAAACAAAAGCTAGCGGCTCCAGGCTGTGTAGTTAGTCTATGGGTGTACTTAAGGTCAGATAAACTGATTAAAAATGTAAAAAGCCGGGACGAATCGTTTCGGCGTAATGCCCAACGCGAGTCACTGTAATTTTGGTCATTATCCGAAATGTTTGGGACGGGAATTTGGTAAGAAGAAAAAAAACAAAAAAAAAAAAAAAAAAAAACAGGCATTCATCCGCCCTCTAAAATTGGGCGGAAAGGTTCAATCCAGCGAGGACTGATGCAGAGGAGTATAAAAGAGAAGACGAAGAACCCGAAACGAGCCTCGAAAAACAGACATAAAAATCTGTGAGGTTTTTCTTTTCCCTTTGTCAGAAACTAGCTCCGTCAATTGTTTCAATCGAAGAAACAAAGGAACGGGAACTCAGCCCTTCTCTTCCCAGTTCCCTTCCCTTCTCTTTCCGTTCCGTTCCGTTCCGTTCTCTCACTCACTAGGTACCGCTGGAACGAGCGATCCGTAAAATCTCGCAAAAAAAAAAAAAAAAAAAAGCGAGAAGAAAAAAAAAAGGAACAGCCGTACCGCCCATGAAACGAAACGAGGGACTATACGCTGAGAAAAATAGGCTGTCAAAATTAACACTACAACTGTGCTGCAGTGCTGCGCATGGCACAGCAGCAGCATTGAGAAAAACTAATCCTGCGCAGACTTCAACCCTTTTAATTTTTCAAAATTTCCATCAATTCCCAAAGGAGAGGATATACCGACTCGTAATATAATTGTACGCACAGAGAACTGAGCTAAAAAAAAAAATCAGGACAGATCTCTGGCAAAATTTCGTGGTGAAATTTAGCACCTAGAAGACAGTTACGATGCTGCGCATCGGAGTAGCTCCGCGTTTCTAACCGCTAATTTCACGCCCGTTTTAGCGACTATAATTCAACGAGATTTACAACAACAGGTTGGGTATAGCGAGTTGGGTGCGTCTACGTCTCTGTCTTTACTGTATATACCTCGCTACACCATTCTGACATCATATTCCATTAGGAAAGAAATTTACTTTATGAGCTCTGAGAGCGTTCCGGCCTCCAGTGGGAAACAAAACATTGTATACCTTATTTTATTTTTTTCTGTCTCTTCTTCTTCTTTATGACAGAGAATCATCATTCTCAATTTTATGTTTTATTTAAGAATATACTCTCTATATACTAAACAATTTAAGTTCCTTTTTCTATTTTCTCATTCCCTCTTTTCTGTCGTCGAAAGTTTCCGAAGGGTTCTCGAAGAATTTAAAGGGTTTTGAGTGCGCCATAGCAGCACCAGGTTGAAGTGTATAAGTTCAAAAGTCCAAAGCATACAGTCTGGTTTTAAGGTTTTAGCACGCTTGACACACTACCGCGGCGGTGATCGCGTAGTTCCGTAGAAATATCACAGCTTGACGTCAAAATAACTAAATCTCCCATTATTATCCCGAGCAAAGGGGTTTCTGATCGAATTATAGGGGAAGCTAAACTCTAAAGCACTCCCGCTGCTCGTGTCTCCTTTTTATCAATTACGATATGTATGTAGGTATAGGTACTGTTGCATACATATATATATATATATACAACCGTGGAGAAGACAGCTGGGCAATTCTTATTTTAAATGAGATTTTTCTATAAAACGTTCGTTTGATTATCCCTTATTTTCCGGAAATATGGTCGTTCCATAACCTAATTCTATAAGTCATCGTCATTTTTAAAGGTGAATTATACACCTCAAATTTTTGGCAGCCCGTTTCCCAGCTAAAACACATCCGATCGACGTGAAATTGATAACAGTGACGCAGAAAAAGTGCACGGAGGGCATGATGCTCTTGGATTTCAAAAAAGCGAAAATGTTTCGGGTGTTTTCATATTTATCAAGTACAATGTCAGCTACAACGATTATTCGTTACAGAGCACTCTTGATATAAAATTGTACATTTTATTTTCGCTTTTTGGAAATCCAAGAGCATCATGCTCTCCGTGCACTTTTTCTGCGTCACTGATATCAATTTCACATCGATCGGATGTGTTTTAGCTGAGAAACGTGCTGCCAAAAATTCGAGGTGGACAATTAACCTTTCATATCCCCTTAATCGAGTGCGAATGATCTCCGCATTAAAAATGAGGGATAAAACCGACTTCTAAGACTCGACTCGACTGGTCTCTCTCTGCTATTTTAAACTTAACGCCCCGAAGCGAGCCATGCAAAGAGAAAGAATCAGAAACTCGAAGCAGTATACCGTCTCAATCTCAAAGAGGGAAGGAAGCGAGAGGTTGCGCGGTCGTTCTAAGTCAAAGGACCGGTCGCAGGGGGCGCCACAGTATGCGAGAGGAATTGAATGGTCGTAGCCGTTTTAAATCCAAACAACTCATCGTAATAAAGCGAGACTTTGTTGATAATAAAAGTACGTATGCGCGGACGTGTTTGTTTTACTTCCCGTCGTCTCTGATGTCTGGCGGGGTTACCCGTGTGTGCAGGCCATTAGGATTACAACACATTTACTCGGGTCGTCGACGCCCGGGACCCGACGCTGACGTGAGCACTGGTCCCGTGACTAACTTACAACTTAGAAATCTTACATACGTCTATAACTATTAAAGGTGTATATGTATATGTGTACATATCTATACGAATCACGGAGTCCCGCAAACTACCAGCTCATCTTTACCCTTATACGAGTTACGGGAAACGGGGTCTGTTTTCCACGATATTTCAACCGCGTACCAGGAACCCGTTAAGATAATAGAATCTCATCTATTTTAGGTCAGATTTCTCGAATAGACTGTTAGGGGATATCCGAAGCCTTCGGGTGTGCTATATACTACACTATATAGGTATATATACACATACGCAACGCAGACTTTGGTGAACAGTTTATAGGATAGCGAGACGAATTTGGTACAGGATTAAAGTCCGAAGCACAAGTCATCCCGTTGAATAAAAAAAAAAATGAAAAAAAATGAAAAAAAATAAAAAAATAAACAGAAATGAAGTATATAGACGGCAAAAAGAGTCACGAGTTCAGTTTCTAACGGGGGCGTAGAGGTATCACCTGGCTCGATCATCCATCACCGCGGCGTAACCCCCACGAAAGAAAAGGACTTCGAGGGAGGTTGATAATTTGTTCGTGTCACGCGAAACGCAAGGGTTGTGTTATATTACAGCATATACTATATAGCGCGCTGGCAACAGCGGTAACAAACTATCATACCTACGCCCTCCTATATAATATAACACCCTCCAAATTCATACTGCAACTATATATATACGCGCACCGTGAAAAATAGACTTCGTAGGCATTATTACAGCCTTGTTACTGACAGACATATTATATTATATATATCTGGACATCCATTAACTCCTTGTTCGAAAATATTAACACTATATAATTCTCGAGAGGGTTGGATCCTCGTTACTTATACTCTATAATCGGTTAAACGTTTGACGGACTGTGGCAAGGGATTGCAATTCAAGAATTCGGGAAATTGAAGTTTCCCCCTCAAAAATTAGTATATTATGATACTAGTGCGGAAAGTTAACCCGCACTAGTTCATATACCATTTTTTTTGTAACACTGTATGGAAGTTCGCACTTTGTGTACACCTTCGCATGGGTAAATCGTGCGGGAATGTTGATTCCCGCGCACACTTTGAATGGATAAATGTGCGGGAATGAACATTCCCGCATACTTTGTAAGATCATCAGGAATCTGCTATTTTTTGTACAACTTTTGGTACACAAAGTAAGAACTTTCCATACAATGTTACAACAACTTTATTTCTGTATTTTGGAATCGGTAATTTTACTGTTCGGTTCATGGAAATTAAGGCCCATCCCTAGTCGCCCACCTCCTTTTGTTCGAAATGTGTCACATTTCGATTATTATCCGAGCCCAGGCGTCAAAAATGCAAAAAAGGCCAACTTAGCGCAAATTCTATTTCAATTCCGAACACATACGTCCAAAAAAATGTTCGTTTCGTGCAAAAATAGAGTCTACAGATGGTTTTTACATTGTTGCAAAATTATTCGAATTCGATGTCCTCGGCGAACAATGTAAAAACCATCTGTAGACTCTAGTTTCCCACGAAACGAACATTTTTTTGGACGTATGTGTTCGGGATTGAAATAGAATTTGCACTAAGTGGGCCTTTTTTGCGTTTTTGACGACTGGGCTCGGATAATAATCGAAATGTGACACATTTCGACCAAAAGGAGGTGGGCGACTAGGGATGGGCCTTAAGAATCGAAAAGAATTATTGGTGCCCGAAAATTTTGTCAAATATTTCTGCAGTACCCTACCTATAGTAATGTAAACTTTCTCCTAATAAAACTATCCCTAATATTCACCTAGGGTTCCGGGACGGTAAATCTTTGAGAATTTTGTGTGCAACTACACATAACTGTATACCTACAGGTTTACCCCATTTTTATTGCCACTGGTCCAATTTCACTACCCTAAATATATACGAAAGTGAGGATATTCAAAATTTTACTGCCTCCGCACCGAGTGCGCAGTCCTTCGGCGAAAAATAATTTCGGTCGATCCTTTGTTAATAAGGTAGTAGTATGTACCTACCTACTAAAGTAATCAATTCTGCGAAGACGACTGTATAATTTGTAAATTTTCTTGACAAATAAATTTTGGTTTATTTTATTATATACTATAGATTATTCAAAATTCTAAAACTCTGTATTTTGATGATGAATTGTCGTCGAACTGTACCTATTTCCCAGGTAATAAAGATGTCCAACTGAGAAATCCAGTCGTTTTATGATATCGTGTACTATGTAGATTGGCACCCTGCACACCTAAGAAAATCCGTTTGTTTTCTCTAAACTGACGTTTTACCCAGTGATTTTTCGAGTGACGACAGAAGGCTGCTAACACGCAATTACGGTATGTTTTAATTCCCTAATTTTTCATTTTAATCAACGCCCCGTTGCCTCATTGTGCAATGAGACCCCATTGTCTTTGCCACACGCCGTGCTTTTGTCTATGGTGCCATTGAATGACCCTTTTATCGCTTATAATCAGCTGTTACGTTCCTTTCAATTAAAAACTTAAATGGCAAAACTGACGTGCACCCACGCTATTCTAATATACACATCCATATCTTCAATTCAATTCCTGTATCTATAACATATCGACTTTTCGAAAATATTTTGAAGACATTTGAACATAATACACAGAAAGAAGGGTTAACTTGATTCAAAATAATTTTGCGGTCCAAAAATGAAGACCGAAATTTTTGATTTGATCCGAGAAAATTTGGAAAATTTTCTTGACTCGAGAAAATTTTTGATTTGATCCGAGAAAATTTCGATCTTCATTTTTGGACCGCGAAATTATCTTGAATCAAGAATAATTTTCTTGGCTCAAATTGAACTTTTTTTCTGTGTAGGTAACAATTATTTTCAATCTATTTCAAGTGAGACAAAAATTTGACAAGATATACGCAGAAAGTTTAGATAAAGCGGAAAACCGTGAGTGATTAATGACTGCAGCAGTAAGAACTCGAGGCTATAGCAAGGACCCCCGCGATTACTTGGAACTCAAAAGTCGAGGGTCACTCTATGACCGCCCCGACATCCCGACGTCCCGACGCCCTGACGCCCTGACGCGCGCCACGCCGGAAGTTACCGCCCATTTATTAGCCCGATTGTTTGCTCAGGCTGACCCTCGAGGACCTGAACCTGAACCTGAACCTGAACCTTCTCCCGCAGGCAAAGGCCAAGCCGAAGGACTGAGGAGGTCCTCCAGTGTCGAGGGCCAAACGTTTTCCAGATGTTTATTTTTCACTCCTGTTTAGATCCTGATGGTTAAATAAACAATTTTCCCATAGAGACATCGAACGTTTTTCAATATCCTTTTAGAAACACCGTTATAATGCTTAGCCTGGTATACTTCTTCTCTGCACTTTCGACATGGTTTATTAGGATATGTTTACGGTTTCAATTTTCTGGTTTATACTACGTTACAGTATAACAGCGCACCCAATATGACAATGGAGTTTTCGCCCTCACTGCAGAACTCGAATAAGAAAAGACTGCAAGTCCGGTGTAATCGGAAAGCTTCCCAGACAGCAAAACTTCAAAATATGTCCTATGCATGTCCTATGAACATACCGATGTCCCATGGATGTGCTATGGATTCCTTTTGAACTTTGATGCTGTCTGGGTTCAAATAAGTTTATGAAACTTAAGTTTACTCCCTAATATCCATTTAAATCGTTGAACAAGTTCGCGCACTAAAAAAGTGCAGGGCACGCAGTTTCTCCTGTATTGGGAAAGCATGCTATATATATGACGATGAGATAACATCAAGAATAGAAAACAATCACAATCACAGCATGAACAACGTTACGCAATATTGTAAGAGAGTGCATTGTTGATGGACAGCACTGTTATATCCTTCTTCCTCAATTCCTTTCACCAATTTATATTTTAGTCTTGTTCCTCTTTACCTGATCCTCAGGCGCTTAGATATATGTTCGAATTACACGGTTACTTTGCCGTTTGCAATAGCGACTCTTTCCATCATGTTCAACTGACCGTTTCAAGTAAAAGGCATACCTAAATGGCAGATTTAGTTTTCTGTATAAGACGACCTAGGTTTTCGTTTACTCCAAAATGCGCAGAGCTCAGATAGTCATCAAACATTGCGATGTTAATGTTATAGTTTTGAAAATGTTCGAAGGACGTGTATTCTTTTACATCAGGAAATCATCGCATGTGCATGTAGACAAGCTCTAAAGTCGTTTTCATCAACATTATAGCATATATATTCTCAATTTTGACTACATTCGATATCGATATCTCTGCCAAGCTTCGGGATGTAAAGTAGGTATAACAAACCACATATTTTTTAAAAAAGTATCGATTCAAGACGCGTATAATTCGATATCAATGAAGTAACTTAAAACCCTGGGCACACGCAAGGTCTCTCATATCTACCGGTTATATTATTACCCGTATAGGTACTAGATACATATATACACGCTTGTTCTTACTGAGCTGAGGTCTGCAGGATGCGAAACTGTTCATTTATTTAACAAGCCAAAACCAGGTTTGAACTTTGTGAGAAACTATATTTTGATGTCACGAATTTCCTAATAGAAGCAACAGGATACATATTGAAATTGGTGATAAATGCGCCTGAAATTAGTAAAGTGCGAAGATTTTTTCGAGCATGCGACTTCGAAGAATATAATATAGAAGTCGAAATAAGTTCAATTGTAAACGATAGACACCAGATGGATCGCGGGCAGTTTTAAAAAGCCGTAGTCCAGAATTAAAGATATACTTTGAACGTCATGTCAGTTCGAAGCCCATCTGGTGTTCGTTGGTGCAGTGTCAGCCAGTGCTATACACAGTATAGTGGCTGCTGAAGAGTGAGCGGCAAATGGAAAAAGCAATGAACCTCTGAAGCCGGCATGCTTCAGAAGTTAATTTCGCCCAAGGGGTTGCGTGAGCTAGGGAATTATTCTGTTTCCTGCGCAATGTCTTTAAACCATAAGAATCCAACTATTCAGTATTGCTACTTTACTTAGGTATGTAAACCTGCAGTAGGGTGTATCTCAAAAATCACTTTCTCAAACTGCATTTGAGTAGTGAGATATACAAGTCGATGTACACATTTCCATAATCCTTTCGATAAACTCACATCCTTAAACTCGCTAATCATTATCATCCCGACATCTGCCTCTTGGCGAAAAACGTCCGCCCATAATACACGTATACATAATATGCTAAGCGATAAATCATGGGTTTGAAAATTATGTGCAGTAGGTACACTTCCAAAGTCTTAAGTACACTTATCACTTTATCACGCCAGTACATGCTTATCATTTTAAGTACAATCAGATTGAAGTCATAGCTTGTAGTTATAGGACTCCGGATCCTTTCTGGTCGCTAAGAATGTCTTGAAAAATAAACCGCGAAGACAACATTGAGTGCAGATAAACTTATTTCCAACTTCTTATTATTATTGTTCTTTCAATTTTCCCCGGTACAAAAATGAACGTATCGGAAATCCTGTGTTCAAAAATCGCTGAGTCAGTATAAGAATTCAGTACATTTATTATAACTTGTAATTTCGTCGATTGTTTTTCTGCCTTTTATAATATTTTCACTCTAAACGAAAGGCGTCGCGTGTTTAACGTGCAGGCTTTTGCCCATAGCGATATAGTGGAAACTAACGACAGTATCTGTATTCGTGACCGGAAATAACCGAGCCACAAGCCACATACAAAATGCTGGAAAATACCCCAGGCATTGTGAAGAAAAACCACGGTCTTATCTACCGTGTAAACCCGCTCAAGCTGGTTGTTTCATTAAAAATAATAATCAACGATAACATAATACATCAGTGCTACAGTATAAATACGTAT
Organism: Tenthredo mesomela; assembly: GCA_943736025.1. Classification (NCBI taxonomy): domain Eukaryota; kingdom Metazoa; phylum Arthropoda; class Insecta; order Hymenoptera; family Tenthredinidae; genus Tenthredo; species Tenthredo mesomela. The sequence goes on along the minus strand of OX031020.1, from coordinate 3,576,314 downwards.
AGATTCATTTACCAAATCCCTGTAAAAATCACTAGTAGGTACATATACGTGACACAGAGCAAGAAAATCAATGCAACGAGTCATTCCGAACCCAAAGACACACTGAGAAAAAGGTCTTGTCGACACAACCAAAATTTGGTTATTATATGGACAATCAGATTTTTTGTTCAGTTAACCAAAAATTTTGTTGGGATGACCAAAATTTTGGGTATCCGAACAAAATTTTGGGTATCCGAATAAAATTTTGTTTATGCCAACAAAATTTTTGGTTGACTGAACAAAAAATTTGATTGTCCATATAATAACCAAATTTCGGTTGTGTCAACAAGACCTTTTTCTGAGTGGCACATTCATCTATATCATAGTTTCAGCATTTTATCAATTTATGAAATGAATTCAATATGAAATGATGCAAAATTTTTGCGAACATGAATCGTCCTATCGATCTGGCTCCCTTAAACCATGAACTTTGACCCTCTACTTCTATATAGGATTTGGTATATGGTAACATGATATGTGGGAGACACACACATTCACACACGATCTGCAACAACCCTAGTTTCAAGTCCTGCGCGGTTCGTTTCTACCCTCCATTAGCCAATCAGGTATCGAGCACGCCCCGTGACGTCACACAACCCTCGGTCCTGCGCGCACACCATAATTAGCCAATCCGGTTGCCGCTCGCGATTCCTACAACGAGGGTTAACGCTCTGCGCAAGTCCCTTTACCCTTAGAACTTACGATCCATGATCTAACTAGGGTCTAGCAACGATTTTATTAGCCAATAGCGAACAACCTCGCTTCCAACTATTATAATACTGAATTAGATATTGTTGTATAAGGGAACTGTTATAGGAAGGCGGTGACGTCATTTGATACGACTTTATGTGTACGTACGTACATTATGACTACGTACGAGGGCATTACTATATGATTGTATACTAGAACTAGGTATACATACTTATACCACATACAAACAGAGTATATAGTATATTGTACATATATGATCCAGGTATATATGTGTATACCAGACCTTCATCTGCACCATATTTGCATCACAAGAGACAGAGTCTCGTTTCTTTGATCCTCTGCAAACGGTTTGACGATGTTTGCGTCAATTTTTCCGTTACAACGTTTATACGAATGGTTTTATACCAGTTTGTTTAATTACTTTATATAGTCGAACTGTTTTCGTCACTTAAAACATTCAATGGCTACTCAATTTCGGTTTTACAACTCTGGACTCTTCCTGCTGCGGTTTTCCAGTAAAGTGCCCATTCTAGCTGCTTCAGCCTATCTCTTCATACGTCGTAACCAGTTTTCAATTTCATATTCAATTGCATATTATTCTTCAAACGTTCCCACTCTGAACAATAACTTATATTGTTATCACTATAAAATTAATGGAAAGAAATCCATTCAAATCAGCTATATGACATCCTTGATTAGTATATAAGTACCCAGAAACTTACTCGTGAAAGCTCCTACGAAGCACGTGTATCTGTCCATACACGGTTAAAAAAAATTTTGTAAAATTTAACACAAATTTTGTGTTATTTCAACACAATTCGTTTATGTTAAAAAAGTAACACAACACTATGTTAAAATTTTGTGTTGATTTGGGAGTAACATTTGTAGAAAGTGTTACTTTTGTATCAAATTAACATTTTGGTGTGTTGAAAAATTGAAAACAAAAGACAACGCTGAACCATTGTTTGAATTAAGACACGAGAGTGTTAAATATTTAACACAAAAATTTTAACACGGACTTTTTTTTTTACACAATTACGAAATTTTTTTACTGTGTAACATTGCATAGAGTTTATATACCTACTTTACTTATGTATAATAGACTAGGATGAAACTTCAAACTAGTATAAGGGATCTAGAAGAGGAAGTCTTAAGATGTCAAGATAGGCGATCTAGCAGTTGAATAGAGACAATAATAAAAGATGATATAGGATCAGGCGTTTTAAAATTCGCTTTACAAAAGAAAACTACAAAAGTGGGTGTTTGCAGAAAATGATGCTTGCTTGGGGAGTCGGTATAGGTATAGTGGGACGCAAATTACCTATCTGTACATAGGCAGGGCATAGAGCTATACCGGAGTCGTGTTTATTCGTATGTAAAGGAATTATATACGAGTAATCCGCTTAGAGAACCTGGAATACGATGCCATGTCGTTGCCGGATTCATTGTACAAGAGTTTTGTCAGAAAACAACATTTTCGACGCTCGAGGTGACGACAAGAAGAGGCTTAACTTGTCTACGTCACAACACACTTTTTATGCATTGCGAGTATGCGCACAAAAAAGGAAAACTATCTATGGAGGACTTCCGCGCAACTGCGATAAACAGTTTTTTTTTCTTTCCACGATGTCAAACGTTCGATCTTTGAATCAATTTAAGCCATATGAAAGGAGAATTATACACCTCGAATTTTTGGCACCCCGTTTCCTAGCTAAAACACATCCGATCGATGTGAAATTGATATCAGTGACGCAGAAAAAGTGCACGGAGGGCATGATGCTCTTGGATTTCCAAAAAGCGAAAATGTTTCGAGTGTGTTCATATTTATCAAGTACAACGTCAGCAACAACGATTATTCGTTACAGAGCACTCTTGACGTAAAACTGTAAATTTTATTTTCGCTTTTTTGGAAATGCAAGAGCATCATGCCCTCCGTGCACTTTTTCTGCGTCACTGATATCAATTTCACATCGATCGGATGTGTTTTAGCTGGTAAACGGGCTGCCAAAAATTCGAGGTGTATAATCCACCTTTCATAACCCCTTAAACGACTTTCCCGCGCTAAGGTATAAAACAAAAGGTGAGAACAGAGACGTGCTGCCATCTACATATGTTAATCTATTGCTGGAGGGTGTATACGGAGAAGTAAAAGGTGGGAATATAAGTCCTGTACGATATATGAATGCATAATCCTCCCGCAAACAACCGCCACGCGGCATCCTACTTAACCCATTTAAATCCGTCCCGATATATTTCACGGATTATAGGTAGGCAGAGGTTTGTGAATATTTGCTCAATATTTCACGCCTCTCAAAGGATTGAGATTGATGTCTCAGTCAAACTATACCGGCGATAGCATCCCCATCTGCATGCTGTCCCATATAAAACGCTCTATCTAAAAAACAGATCGAGTTAATTCCTAAAAAAAAATTGTCTCTCATAACCTCCAAAAATTCTTTATATGATAGAATTCCACTATGATAGAATCTTTACTGATTTTCAAGTTAGAATATAAGGTGTATGCAGGAGAAAAATTAATGAAATGTCTAATTATTTGATAAAAACCGTTACATCGTGTATTTTCAAAAGACGTTTTCTGCGCAGCTGTAACATATTTTATGAGATAACAAGATGTCAGATTATATACTTTACCAAAGGCAATATTATAATTATGTGTGTATTTATCAGGATCGAATTTCTGGCCCCTTTTTTTTTTTTTTGTAAAAATATCATCAGAAATCGCCCCTACATAGCATAAAAAATTCTTTCCATATGAAAGGCTTGCGCTGCACGCGTCGTTTGATGTCAACACCGATATACAGATACGCCCTATTTTTTCTTTTTTATCGTATGAGTCACTTGCGCTTATTGTACGTCTAAACGACGGACGTCAAATGATCGATGATGAATGATTGAAAAGAACAGATAGTATAAGTAATATCTTGGAATATATTGAGATCAGAGTAACTTTATTAGGTTTGCATTAAAAAAAAAAAAAAAAAAAAAATGAATTTGTAAGTGCGGATTGAAATTTTTATTTGGAAATATATTATATGAATTGAAATTATATACCGAGCGTTAGTGATCAAAAATTGAAATGATCACATATGATGTTATTTTTGTATTTTATATAAATGGTACGTATAAGACCGAATCGAAAAATGCGACGGCAACGTAATTTCAATTTAAACTTATTTTTTACGCGATAAAATAATATGACGTTGCGGTAACCGCAACACGTTTTATACAAGCGGCAACGGAAGACAAACCGCAGAGAGGTTGAGTCCGACATTCGGAACACGAGTTGTAATATATTTTCTATAGAAGAATTACAGAGAAGAAGAAGAAGAAGAAGAAGAAGAAGAAGAAGAGGAAGAAGAAGAGAAGAAGAAGAAGGAGCTGGTACAGGCGAACGGTGTGGCGATACAAGAAAAATATAATAAGTTTCGTCCACAAGAAAACGAAAAAAAAAAAAAAAAAAAAAAAGAATACCGATCGAACGAGATTATACCCCGAGATGAATCATTTCTCACGAAATATAAATATTCGACACGATTTTATTTTTAATACACCATATTACTATATTGTATATGCACGTGGTCAATATGACTTTTTCAATTATCTGTGTAAAGATCGTGTACCTATATGAAATAAAAATCATGTTTTTAGTTTTGGTATTAGTAGGTATACATACCTAGTATGTATAACAAGGAAAGTCGCAGCTTAAAACGATATCCTCAATCTTGATAACATAAAGAGCCACGCAAAGAGCATTTCCTTCTGACTTTTTTCCTTCACATAATTTTGCTTTCTTCTGGTAAAAAAAAAAAAAAAAAAAAGTTTAGAAAAAAAAAAAAAAAAACAAGAAACATTCAAAACTGATCAAGGATAAGATAATTTTTTTTTTTTTTTTTTTTTTTTTTTTACTCATGTAGTCTGTAAGAAAAAAAAAAAAAAAAATCGAAGACCGAAATTATTATGCTAGATAAAAAAAAAAGATCGCGGTATTATTTCGGTCGAAGATCAATACCGATTTTTGACATTATTTAATTGAAAGTACAAAAAATATTGTATATCAATCCCTTAATTTCAATTTTTGATATTTTTAATACTTTTTTTTTTTCTTCTTATTCTTCTTATCGAGAAAAAGAATTTACCAAAATTACAGACAGGAAGCCCGGTAATTTGGCCGCGGTATCGTCGCCGATTATCGATGCTCGATCACGATGCACAGGTGCTATACGATCATAGAAAATCGTGTTATTCGAATAGCCGCGTATAGAACGTGATCAACACGGGTCACGCACGAAATTACGTTTGTTCGTCAAACCGTAACTAACAGAAATAAGAAAATTGAAACACTACATAAAGCTCTTTCATTTTCTTCCGTCTCTATATAATATATATATATACAAAATATATATAAAGAAAAACAGTATATCTAGGTAATAGTAATTATAACTATTCTTTCACTAAAAATTGATCCCGCTGCCCATAGTTTCTTCAAATAAAATAAAAATAAAATTGTAAGAAAAATTTGACGAAATGAATTTTTTTTTTTTTGGGTCTTTTTTTTCTAATTTTCTTTTATTTTCTCATGCATATGTATTATAGGTGAAATAATGATGAAAAAAAAAGGATATCGATTAAAAAATGTTTGTTATATTGTTTTCTTTTCGTTATTTTCTGGTATTATAAAAAAAAAAAAAAAAAAAAAAAAAAAAATTACAATACGTTATACATTATTATACATGTTTCAGGTTCAACACAACGATATTGTTATTATTATATTAATATAAAGGAATTTTGTTTCATATACATATATTATCATGTCATTATCATATTATATTATGTTATATATTATATTATAACTATAACAAAAAAAAAAAAAAAAAAAAGATCACGAAAAAAATTCTTCATACATATACACCTAATTACTATATACTATAATAATATAATATTTTACCTGTGTATTATGTTATACTAAGCTACTGGTAAATATTATATATATATATATATATATATATATATATATATTAGGGTGGGCCAAAAAAAACTTTTAATTTTTTTTTCTTTAGTTACCATGAAAATATTGCTCAAGATGATGAAAAAAAAGTCCTCTGAAAATTTGAGCTCTTAATATCAATATTAAGAGGTGCCTAAT